>VXBP01010829.1:55411-260760 GCA_013400115.1 Rhinopomastus cyanomelas | reverse complement strand
TCATAAGGCATCATTTTTATTTGGGCTCTGACTAACCACCAAGTTCAGAGGAAAACACGGTAAACTGAGGACCCCCAGATAGTTACCCTGCTTGTGTTTTGAGCTGCTAAAACCAAGCACCACAGTCTGATCACAAGTTGTAGATGCAATGTTTTCAAAAGACCCCTGATGCTCTTACATACCCGGTTTGACACCACTCAAGGCCTAATTTCAATAAACTTTTCTCCAGAGCAGCAAATCTCCCCAATCCAAGAGTTTCTCCCTAAACCACTCTGCTCCCATCTCTGTTCACAGAAGAAAAATCTCAAGTCATTCTTTACCTAAATACCCCAGAATAGTTATTTTTGCAGGTTCAAAAAAAACTCAAACACGTTCTGTAGGTTCTCTCATTTAATCACCAATGCTTTGATGACTGTCAATTAGTACCATTGTTTTAACTAATAGTTACAGTCTTCATCTTAACCTCATTCCAAAATTAATTTGTTGATCTTCTGTAAACACCTAACTGCATATCTCTCTTAGTGTGCCTGACTGAAAGCAAAGTGGTTTTGGTAAATATGGAATAGCTAATTACTTTTTAGGGGTGGACTTAGCTCACCAGGTACTGTGGGACAGCGTCTAACACATTCTTTGTGTAACTGTTTCAAAGACAGCCTAACCTGTACTTAATTTTTGGAGTGTCTGGAGTAGAGAGTCAGTACAGGAAACCTGCCTGCATCTACCCTATATTAATATGTTGTATTTACAAGGACAATGAGCACTGAATTGAGTAATTGCAGCCATTTAATGACTCATCCCTGCATCACTCCCAAGACCCAACCGCAAAAGCCTGAAAAATCTGCACATCATGCAAACTCTTTTGCTGAATATAAATAGTCTGAGGCCCATATAAATAGGGATTTTTTTTTTAAAGTTGCTTTCTCCACACCTGCTCCTCAAAACTGAAAAGTTTTATGCAGAATTAGCTCAGTTTAAAACATAAACAGACAAAGCAATTTTAACTTGGCTTGGGGACTACACTAAGCCTTGCTGTAACATTTGCTATGGTGCCTACTTGCTCAGCCTAAGCTGGTATTAAACAATTCTGAATCAACAACAATAATAAAAACCTTAGGTTGTGAAATAGCAGCCAGCAAGTCTTACTATAACGCTCCACCTGAGCACATTTGACTTCAGACCGAAACTGGTTTTATTTTCTAACCAGCTGGACTCCGCAGCCCTTTCCCAGCCCAACAAACCAATTTATTTAGGCTGAACCTGTTTGCACTTCTAATATTAATCCATCACATTAACTGCTGAAATAAAGTCAACACATTTTCAGCGCTTCCCCGGGATCACAGGAACTTGAACTGTGCTACAGCTTCGTTCAGACTGTTAGCATCCACAGCTATACAAAAAGCTACCCTAAATTAGCTGGTTGTTTGGAAAGTAGGAACCTGAAGTAGTATTTATTACCTTAGAAACTGTCTCAAGGCATCAAAAGACCCCCTTCAGTTTTTATTTCACATATTAGAAAAAATAATCCAAAATGAAAACTTGAGGGGAAAATATGGGCTAAAAGATTTTAGGAACTTTTCTTTCTTCCAGAGCAGATGCAAAGCAACCTCTCCAGAATCACTCATCTACTCATTTATAGGCCTTGTAAAAGAAAACTAAACGATTCTATGATTTAGAAAGTCGTATTCCCCTGTTTACTGCTCAAATGAGTCCATCCATCAGAACCACTTTAACAGAGGAATTTAAGCCCCCAGCCAGCAATTGACTTCAAGGACTCCACAAACAGCAGAGGCACTCTGAAGCAAACTGGTGCATCCCTACACCACACTGTTTCTATGTCACACAATTAATAAACTTATTAACAAAATCTCAGATTAAAGGTAGTGTAAGTCACATCTCGGAAGCAAATTTCAGGTTAAGCCAGTAATTAGAAGACTCCAGATTCACTATGTTAAAATTAACTACATTTGCCACTTGGCTGCCTAGTGCAGTTAAAATCCTTCAAGGGTTATTCCCAGATTTCCAGAGGGAATTTAAGTTCAGATCTCTGCTGCTGCTTCCATGTGAAACTAGCTCTGTCCAAATTTAGTTCCCTCAGTTTCTACATCTCTTCTTGCTTTCCACAGCTAGAACTACATTTATTCTCATTTTTTGCTCTTCTCCAAGGATCAGCAAAACTTACAGTGGATTTAGAAAAGGTTTTTATACAAACTTTTTGTGTTATAAAAAGGTTTCTCAAAACCACTGAGGATCTGAAACAATACAATTGTGGTAACCCTCAATTATTTGTCTTATACAAAACAGAAGCTATTTGCACACAAAATAAATACAGAAAAAGTAGCCACTGCAAAGAAATATTCAATAAAATCAGAGCTTAAATCCAGTTAGCTACTTCAAGATAAAATCCCACTCTGGCTTAAGTCCATTTTTTCCCCTCCAAAGATGTACAGCAATGTATTCCAGATCTGGCAACTCATGAAACTCTTATCAACTCATCATAACTATTCATCAAACCCTAATCACTCGCAAATTGCCTGAAGGAAAATCTTTTGCTTACATACAATTTGAAAGTGTTTTCCTAATTTCTGATGTCCAAGCAACCACAAACTTAGAGAAAAACCTTCTCTCAAAAAAAGGCCAACGACTAACTTCAGCAAAAGAAAGAAGCTTTTAGTAAGACAAGACGTAAAAAAATTGCCCCCATCATTTTTTCAAATATCCACTCGGTCTTGCCTGGGGTTAGCCACACACTCTGCATTCGAGTGCTGATTTTATCTTTGTATTAAAAGGAATGTACAGTGGCACAATTTAGATTTCACATGATTTATATAATGGATGCCTAAATGCTCCTGACCCATAAGGGCAGCACCACTTCTCCCCCTGTAGCTGATTACTACAAAAAGCACATCGTTATAACTCCAGAAAAGGATTCGAGAACAGGAGTAGTTGCCCAACAGGTCAGGTTCTTCGTTTTGGAAAACAATTTTTAAGCTTGTCTTACTCACACCCTTGTCTTACTCTACATGTAGTGATGTGAAAGAAGGCTGGTAAATGATGTTGCACGGCATAGCAGGGATGGCCAAAAACAACTTATTGCGCAACGACACCTTGAAAGCAAAGCTGTGAGTATCGCTGTGTGCCAGCAACCAATCTCATGACTTCCCCAAGACAGTGGGGTTTGACACCACTTAAATAAGGGCAACTTTTACTTCAGTGCAGAATGACAGCATTATCCAGCTACAGTTTCTGCAGCTTGATATGGATACTGAAAGGACTTTTGCTTCCAGGATCATAGGATGTTCCACTAACTGCACTGAAAGATAACTAAAGTTAGCAGGGCTCAAAAAGAATGTAGTAATACTGGAGGACAATATAAAAGTCTCTACTGTAGAGAACGCTGACAATCATCTAGCAGCAGGAGTCCTGTATTTCTAGTATTCAGGTACTGAATTTTTTGGCCTAACTCTTACTTTTTTCTCCAAAACATGCACTTCCATATAAATTTGAGAATTTCAGATTACATAGCCTCTAACAACCTGAGCATAAGTGTACATAACTGTACAAGGATTCTTCTAATATCACAGTAAATATTTTTCAGTACTACAAGCTTTAAATAAATTCTCCAGTTACAAGTCCCTTCAAAAGCAGACAAAAGTATTTTGTATTTTCAAAGTTCAAGTGTATATTCAATTTCTGTAACCATACATACAACTTCAAAAATATCCTCACTTGATCCTTAAGTGATTTTTCAGAAAGGCCATTATAATTACTAGCTATTGAATAACTCGTAGAACTTTAAAGTCCACTTTCATTCGTTAGTTCAGGGTTTTTTTAATTTAATTTAGAGGGTTCTGTATTTTCTATTAGGTTTCAATTCAAATGGTTGTAAACCATTTTGTACAATGGCATTCAGCATGTCGCTACTACTAACTCATGACTCCTGTTTCAATTCCCCACCAGCAAGGGATCTGATCCTCCTGCTGGTGATGTTTGTGCTCAGAAGTCTGACAGTGCTGTATGAAGACACCGCACAAATGTAATTTCAACCTTAGTGAGAAATATTCCATTTCATTTTCATGTTTCCTGGAAAATTCTTCCCTGGGAAACAAGCCAAGCAGTTGAAAAGAAGAGGACGATATCAAATACACCAGGAAGAGACTGCCTCACAATTCCTCCTTCTCTCCTAAGAAGGATGTCACTGCCTCAAGCAGGGCAGGCAGAGAGCGAGGCACCTTCTCCAGCGAATAGGATCAGACAGCAAATGTTCCTCTTTTCCAGAGGAGGCTGAGAAAGAATAAACACAAAGGTGTACCTGACACCATCTCTTCATTCAAACATCTGGTCTTCTGCAGTAAGGGATGTTTGGAATAACAGCCTGGTGGAGTAGTTTCAGTGTACTGTGACTGAGTTTGCTTTTCTGAGGAACAGAAATTTATGTTCAAAATTGTGCTCTTTTGTTGCAGGTTTAAATTCCAACTCTGGGTTTACTGAGACAGAGTCTAGTATCTTGTGTTGATACAGAAATTCACCACCAAGAACTGAGCTTGCCTCCTTAGGGATGTATCCTTCTCAGTCTGAGATGGTAGACAGTGATCTCTAGATAGCTAGAAGTGAGAAGCACTAGCAAAAGGCAGGCTGGTGAGTCACCCAAAGGGATAAAGATTGGATCACCAAGCTCACGTCACCTTCTCTACATCGGGAAGTCCCTTCTGCAGCAGATGGCAGCTCAGTGAACTATCTCAGGAGTCACATCACCAATTTCTCCTGATATTCATCATAAAGATCAAATAAATTGCTAACTTGTTATACGAAGACAAAGGTGAGACAACTGCCCACGGATTAGCAGCCACAGCTGAAGTAACATGCAAAGCTGTTTCCCAAGAGGACCAGCCTCCTGAAGAGTCACTTCTCTGTTCAAGCAAGCTCACAGCTTGGGGATAAGGTGTTTAATCCCTATTACTCTCTACAAACTGCTGAAAACAACATTAAAAAAAAGTACTTGTGTGTATGAAGCTGTTTAGACCAGCCAAACCCTCTGCCCACAGGCAGAAAGGTCAGTGGTTGGCAGCACTTGACAGCCCCACCCTGCAGTGACCACAGCAGATGAGCCCAACCTGCAGACCTGCCCTTTTCCTCCTCACCTCCCATCTCCATTTGGTGCATGCTTACCACAGACCAGAAGAAATATAGCCAGAGAGAAGCCATAGTCTGTGACCAGTAACTGATGTACGTCCTGTCTGGGAAAAATCAGGATCCAAAACTCAAGATATTTACTGCATTGTTTGTTTCCTGACTCTTCAGCTACAGAAATTAAAGAGAAGAGATCTGGTACAGAAAACAATCCTATCTCTTTGGCTGAATCTTAAGTAATCTAGTAAGTAATCACTCTCTCCTGTTTGAACAGTATGAGTTGAACCAATAAAGAGGTCTCTCTTCTCACCACTAAGAAAGAACAGGCTTTGTTAATAATTAAAAGTCATAAACCTGAGAGCACTCTGCTACACAAAGGATTGCCGAAAAAAGGGCTTATCGTAATACTTTCCTTCAGATAATGAATCATCCCTCAAAAAACAATCCCTAGACTTTACATTTACTTATTATGGTTGTCTGGGTCTACAAGCCATGGCTACACCACAACAAGCTGCTGTCATTGCAGCAAGAGCTGGACCTGACTCTGTCAATCCAGCATACCATCCCCAGTTTTGGGCATTTCCATGATAGAAATATACAGAAGTGTCAGTCTGGTTGAGACCACCAACAGGACTGGGAAGCATGGATGGTATTAATGAACAGAGGGAAAACTTAACCTTTCTGCACCAGATCTGCAGACTGGCTAATTCAGAATAATTTCCTGAACAAGTATCTTAACACTACACATAGGTTTAAAGCTTTGCCTCAGGGAGTCTATTTAAAATAGAGCAACAAGCACAAATATTTCATATATTGGAGAGAGCATTTTGTTCCTTTAAAGAAAAGGAATCAAACACACCTTTCTTTTAAATGGATCCGTTGGATTGTTTCCAAAAGGAAATAGTACCAGTCCCACTGTTTTAAGGCAACATACCAGAAAACATGTCAAAGTAGTTATCTGTAAATTACTTCAAATCTAACAGAAGCAGCAAAGCAGTTGTCTGGCTCAGGCAACTCCTTTTAACAGCTTCACAGAAGAGCAACATCCTCAGAAGGATGCAGGCAACCCAGCAGCGGACTCTTCATCATCTTCAGATTTGTTATTTCATGCAGTGCAGGAAAAGGTTCTCATAGAAAACTCGCTGTCACTGTAAGAAGGCTGCATTGAGTCTGCTTCTGAATTTGTACTGTGAAAAAAGGGGCAATGAAGTTTTCATGGCAGTAAATGGGAATTCTTAGTTCTGAAATGTAATTTTTTTCAGCTACAGTTTCTGTTGTTTTGCTTCCGTCTGATATCTGAATAGAAATATCACCTGACAGAAGTTCAAAATTAGAAAAGAATAGCAAATAAATGCTCAAGCGAGTGAACGCTGAATTGTCTTATCAAGAAATGGAAAGACAAACTTCCTCCTTTAAGCCTCAGCTCAGCTGGGAGAGCACCAAGGTTCCTCACCGCTAACAACTCATTTCCTCTTGCACAGAATGCTATTGTAAGGAATAAGCATTAAAACCCTAATGACACGGGCAAAGTTCTTCTGAACACCAATAAATTATGAACTGACCACTTCGACAGACTTTTAAGACCACATTTTTGCGAGGACAGCTTCCAGTTATGGAGAGTAAATCAATACACTCCTGTCTTAATCTGTAGGAAGCAAGAATGTCACTGGCAAAAATTAAGTCAAAGTCACCTTCCTACTGTTCGTCCATCAGCAGGACACATGGGGTAAGAATGAGAATACAGATAAAGGAAAACCTATGGTGCTTTGCTCTGGCTTCCACATCCCCCACATGTGAACATAGAAGGAAGAGCAGGACACTACAGTATCCTGAAAATTTTAATAAATCAAAAGGTTGGAAAAAAACCCCAATCAACAAAGCTTAACATGTTGGGGAGACTAAATAAAGAAGAGAAAACTAAGCCAAGTTTTAAAGAGATATATCACAGTATCACAGTATTATCAAGGTCGGAAGAGACCTCATAGATCATCAAGTCCAACCTGTCACCACAGAGCTCAAGGCTAGACCATGGCACCAAGTGCCACGTCCAGTCCTGCCTTGAACAGCTCCAGAGTTGGCGACTCCACCACCTCCCTGGGCAGGCCATTCCAGTGGCCAATGACTCTCTCAGTTAAGAACTTTCTCCTCACCTCAAGCCTAAATTTCCCCTGGCGCAGCTTGAGGCTGTGTCCTCTTGTTCTGGTGCTGGCTGCCTGAGAGAAGAGAGCAACCTCCTCCTGGCCACAACCACCCCTCAGGTAGTTGTAGACAGCAATAAGGTCTCCCCTGAGCCTCCTCTTCTCAAGGCTAAACAATCCCAGCTCCCTCAGCCTCTCCTCATAGGGCTTGTGCTCAAGGCCCCTCACCAGCCTCGTTGCCCTTCTCTGGACACGCTCAAGCACCTCAATGTCCTTCCTAAACTGAGGGGCCCAGAACTGGACACAGTACTCAAGGTGCGGCCTAACCAGTGCAGAGTACAGGGGCAGAATGACCTCCCTGCTCCTGCTGGCCACACCATTCCTGATGCAGGCCAGGATGCCATTGGCCCTCTTGGCCACCTGGGCACACTGCTGGCTCATGTTCAGGCGGGTATCAATCAGCACCCCCAGGTCCCTTTCTGTTTGGCTGCTCTCCAGCCACTCCGACCCCAGCCTGTAGCTCTGCATGGGATTGTTGTGGCCAAAGTGCAGCACCCGGCACTTGGACTTATTGAACGCCATCCCGTTGGACTCTGCCCATCTGTCCAGGCGGTCAAGGTCCCGCTGCAGAGCCCTTCTGCCCTCCAACTCAGCCACATCTGCCCCCAGCTTTGTGTCATCTGCAAACTTGCTGATGACTGACTCAATGCCCTCATCCAGATCATCTATGAAGATGTTAAAGAGGATGAGGCCCAGCACTGATCCCTGAGGGACACCGCTAGTGACCGGCCGCCAGCTGGATGTGGCACCATTCACCACCACCCTCTGGGCTCGGCCCTCCAGCCAGTTCCTAACCCAGCACACAGTGTTGCTGTCCAAGCCGTGGGCTGACAGCTTAGCCAGCAGTTTGCTGTGGGGGACAGTGTCAAAGGCCTTGCTGAAGTCCAGATAGACCACATTCACAGGCCTCCCCACATCCACCAAGCGGGTCACCTGATCATAGAAGGAGAGCAGGTTGGAGAGGCAGGATCTGCCCCTCCTGAACCCATGTTGGCTGGACCTGAGCCCTTGGCCATCCCTCAGGGGTGCAGTTACTGCCCCCAAGATAACCTGCTCCATCAGTTTCCCTGGTGGAAATACATGAAGATCTCTTAAAAATCAAGGAAAAATGTAACTGAATACAAGGAAGAAAGAGTTGTCTGAGCAGAGTTTTAATTTCATTACATCTATCTAATAATGTATTCCCTGAGCATTACTTCATCATAGGCTACATTATGCAATAATTCAGAGCAACATCTGAGTACTTATCTTCTGTTGCTTAATGATTACTCTTCAATTCACACTGGAGATGTTTGCTTACAGAACTGAGAATACAGGATGCTCCTCTTTGCCTGCAGATCTGCTGGAGCTGTTTCCCATAGCACTGTGACAAAATACATTCAAAACTACTGTAAGGTTTCTCAGGCTGCAGCTACAGAAGGTGATGTGGCCATATGGCTGCATTACACAACTGGTAACAGAACGAGTTTCTTTGAACACCTAAGTGACTCGTATGCTTTTCATCTCACAGTCAAATCCATATCAAAGAGCACAAGAACAGTAGCTAATTGAATCCAAGTGCACTCATAAAGGTATTATACTAATTATACCAATACAACTTGTACAAAAATATTATTAAAAATAATTAGGCTGTTAAAAATAAGGCTTCAGGATCCACACAGGACACAGTAGTGTCAAGTGTTATGTACTGGTGTTTAATATATGCTTTCCAACAATAACAAGTGTCAAGGACTCTACTTCCAAATAATAGTAATTATTCTGAAAATCCAAACGGATGAGAGTAAACTTCAAGTACCACACAAAGGAACAAATATTTTACAATAAACTATCTCTCTGCTTCTTTCACTATCAGATAGCTCACAGAATGGAGAAGTATTTGTTTAGATGGTTTTAGAAGAGACTGATTAAGTTGGCTGACTGCTCACAACTTCACGGAAAGGCACGAGCAAAACCAATGTCTGCTTTCTGCTTTAAGCCTCATGGTAGGATACTCTTGAAGCCTAAACATTCCAAAGAACTCCTAAACTGAACGAGAGTTTCCTGAAGAAATTCTACAAGGCTCCAGATTTAAGATTAGCTTTAGGGATTTTTTTTACCATTCACTAATTACACAACACACAGGTAACAGATACAACTTTCAGTTAACTTTTGTGAATCACCGAAGTGTTTCTCTATTTCTCTTCTTAAACTTCCTGTTAACCATCACTATACTCATTGAATGTGTGGTACAGAACTAAGATGTTCTGGCATGTCACAGAATCCCAGACTGGTGGGGTTGGAAGGGACTTCTGGGGATCACTCAATTCAACCTCCCTGCTCCAGCAAGGTCACCCACAGCAGGTTGACAAAGATGGCACCCAGGCATGTTTGGAACCTCTACAGACCAGGAGACTCCACAACATCTCTGGGCAGTCTGGGCCAAGGCTCTGTCACCCTCACAGGCATGAAGTTTTTCTTCATATTCAGGTGGAACTTCCCTTGTTCCAGTTTGTACCCACTGCCCCTTGTCCTGGTTGCTGGCCACAACTGAGAAGAATCTGGCCGTATCCTCTGACCCCAGGCCCTTTAACTATTATTCAGCAATGAACAGATCAGACCCCATCTCAGCCTGCTCTTCTCCAGCTGACTAGCCCCAGGGGTCTCTATGCCCAACCCATAAAACTACAGCTCAGGAAACAATGAAAGGCAAGGCATGGCACAAAAAAAAAAAAAGTGGGGAAAAGCAGCTGGTGCCACTCTCACTTCCAAGTTCCCCTTTGGTTGTTACTGAGTCACATATCTGAAATGAGAACCTAATCCCACAGTTGCTTCTAACATTCAAAACCTCTTATCCCTGATTGCATTCTACAAAAACAAGATTTTTTTTCCAAAAATGTTTTTCTTTTGCACCAAAATTTAAATCAGCAAAGCTCTCCTTACTCTTTCTTCAGCACCATGACCCACAGGTGTCTGTTTAAGACAGTTATCCAACTTAACCCCTCCTGATGGGTTGTGTGGGGAATATCAGTTGAAAAGTACAAGCACTGCAACACGCAGAGGGGCCAAATACCCCGGTGAACCCCCTTCCTTAGTAAGTCCTAAACTGCAACAGGCTGGATGGCTTATTTGCCCACGCTGAGCTCCTCACACCTTCAAACCAATCCCACTGGTTCATTTGCTGTAATGTGCTCACTGATGACAAACTGCCAGAGAGATCATTTATAAGAAACTTGGAGCGTGGATAAAGTACCCAGATTCATCACTACAGGGTCCTTGCAATTTCCAATGCAGAAGCACACACCTTGGGGAACCCAAGACTGCAAACAGCCTCCTAGAGTCTGAACAAGTCTCTGTGACATTCCCTGTGTGGAGGTCCAGCAGCTCACCCTCCCCAGGGCTTGTAGTCCACAAAACAAAGACCTACAACTGCCATTTAAAAACTACTATCAGCGAAACTGCTCCTATCCTCAAATTGGTCTCAAACTTTGGCGTAAGTCACTAAATGAAAAATCAGGTAGAAATGAGGTAAGACAATTAAGCAAGTCTATAAAGAGGAACAGCCTCAAACAGCAGATCACAGAACCAAAGACTCCAACCACTGACCCATCTCTGCCAGATCACCACTAAACCACGTCCCTAAGCATCAGATCCACATACTGTTTGACCGCCTCCGGGGACTGGACTCCCCCACTGCCCTAAGCAGCCTGTTCCAATGCCCAAAGCCCCTTTGACCCAAGAAACTCTTCATAACATCCAGCCTAAACCTCCCCTGGTGCAGCTTGTAACCATTTCCTCTGGTCCTACTGCTTGCCACCAAGGAAAAGGGGCTGAGATCCTTCTTGCTCCAAGCTCCTTTCAGGTAGTTGTACAGAGTAACAAGGTCTCCCCTGAGTCTCCTTTTCTTAAGACTAAACAGGCAGCAGCAGTTGTTTGCAGCTCCATGCTCAGATCCCTCATCAGAGCTCAGCAGCAATCAAACCTCAAAACAATTACTGTCCCATTGCACCAGACTCCATCCAACCTACTCCCAACATTACTACCCATCTGAAAAACAACTTCAACTGCTTCCTGAAATGTCCTGAGATGCTCTTTGCCTTGTTGTGCCTGCATCTCCTGTAGCCGTTAGCTAGCCACAAGGTAGTGCAAATACATGTAACACTGTATTATCCACCTGTAAGTTTATCTTGATCAAGGGTTTCCATAGGTGTGCTTCAAATAGTATTTCAAAATTGGAAACATGAAACATTAAAGCAGGTAAACATATTTGCATTTTAACAGAAATTTTGAAGACTTTAATTTGCAGCTCAAAGTTGCTGGAATTCAAGCAGCCACATTTTGCAGGCAACAGGAGAGGTTCTGCCATCAGTGGTTACTCTCTAAGGCAAGAGTTAACGTTACCCAGTGTATGATCTCAAACAAAACGCCATTTGCTTAAGTTTCCATTCACAAAAGCAAGACCTTTTAAGGATTTGTTCTGTACATATGAGGTATCAAACCACTGAGCAATACTAGTCTGTTATAAATGATAATAAGTAATTGTCACGTTCTGCTGAAAAGGTTCTAGTCACCCCTTAGGAAGTGCCACACAGCCACTACACACATTCTGCATTTTCTTCCCAAGGGAGTTCCAAAACTTAATTGCTACCAAAATCTGGCCTTGTATCATTTTCAATCCCACCCACACCAGTGAAGAAACAACAGCAATTCTCCTAATGTATAAATTACAGAGGCTCAGCTTCAACAGAGCTGAGAAAAATTAAGAGAGATCTTAAGATCCTGTGCAAAGCCCTTGCTCTTCCTTTTCACAGGTTCAGAAGCTAAGTTATCCCAAAGAGCCACAGGACTCCACATTAACTACTCCACATTCAAACATGTGCAATGACTGTTCATAGAAGACTGTAACCTGGATCATGTTTGGCAGGAAAGAGAAAAAAGCTTATCCTTTCTCAGTTAAATCACACAAGTATTACAGGCCAGACAGTTCATTGCAATTTAAGAGAAATGACAAAGCTCATTACGTTATTTTTTAAAAATTAAACGAGAAAGCAAAACATAGCAGGCAAACATGCACAACTATGCTACTTATATCACGACTTGAGTAAACAGGCAATAAAACACAAAAGCTCGCCGCCACCCCCCTGACTGTACAGAAAGCCCTCTTAGGATTCACTCCTACAATGCAAGTTCAGTAGAAGATTTCAGAACAGGATGCACAGGAAAAAAAAAAAAAAGAAAAAGAATAAACATTTAAGCAGACTTAACAATTTGATTAAACAGAGTCCTGAGAGTTTTAACAAAGCATACGCATAACATTTACAACAAGAAAGAAGAAAGGCACCTGGAGACATCTGACACTGGGCATGCTCTGCAGGCATCTCAGTGCGCACATGCTCTCTACCAGGTTGGAGCAGCCTAGCCACAAAGACCTTGGCACAGAACACTGCAGGGTGACAAAAAGGAAGGAAGAGAAGAAGCAGTTAGATGCCACAACAAATCACTCAAGGCAGGCAACTCATTAGTATGTTAACGTGGGTACTTATCTAGGTTATTGCTACATTAATCACAAGGTTAGCGGCCAAGGGTAAAATAAGGACTGAAGATCCTCTTCAGAATTAAGCTATCTCTGAGTGGGGATAACTAGCTGATTTCCCTCATTTACAACCACTTGTCTTTAGTGTCCAGCTGGACTTTTTCACTTACTACCTGAAGTATCAGAGTTGTTACAGTTTGGGTCCATCCGCTCAGCAGTTGCTACCAAATAAGAAGGTTCTGCTATAGCAGGGGAAGGTGCCAACCCAGCAAACTAGCCTGGACAATGTTTCCACCTCTGCAGCCAACTTTGAGGAACAGAAGCTTTTCACTAGGGCAGCAAGCCTTTAGAATACAACCTGGAGCAGCTTTGTTAACAAACGTTTGGCACCCCATCCTGCTGCCTCAAACCTTCTCAATCTGGGCTTCTTTATTCCAACATTAACATCTGAGGTTACAGTCTGTGTACTTGGGGCAGTGACAGTAAAAAAAAAAAAAAATCAGTATTTTACAGAGAAACACCAACTAGTTAAGTTCAAATTGCCAGACTGAGTTCTGGTCAGTCAAGATGCAGAATGTTGTCCTGATTAAATGAAATATTGGTGAGAAAAGTTTGTATTATCAGTTGAGGGCATCCTAAAGCCAAGTGATATCACATTGAGTACTCACACCACCACTCAAATTTAACTGCCAGACTCCACACTGCTGACACTACAAGTTAAGAAACCTTTGGAAAGCACTTTTTGGTTCTTTCTGAAGCTGAAGAAATTTGATGCAGACAGACTCCACAAACCTTTTTGAGCTCAGTGATACTATTTCACAGTTCTTTTTAAAGACAGCATAGTACATACACTGTGCAACCAACACATAAAGCAAGGGCCACAGATTCAATTCCTCACTGTCCAGCAGTGCACAAACCCAGCTCTATCATTTGGTACTGACTTAACTTGCAGTATTTTTCATATAGGCTTCTAATGTAGTTATAACACACATCAGATCTTTACAAGAAAAATCCCATACTGAGTTGAAGTGGAATAACCACAGGTGAAGGCTCAGGAAAGTGGTGCCAGTTATAAGGGAGCCCAGAGGTTAAAACCTTCTTTTTTTTGTTTGTATCTCATTAATAAAACAAAAGAAAGCCACATATTTTCATATCCAGACTAAGAAGAGGCATTAAAGCAAACAAAACCAGAAGAACAACCCTCAGCAGCACCAAAACACATTGAAATTATCTTTCTTCCAATCCAGCTGGTTGGCTGTAACTGCATCTGGACGTTCTGTCCTATGCACTCCTCACGTGCTGAGTGGGTGCACACACCTTATGGGCAGAGGGAAAAACATATATTTACACTGTGCTGGATTATTCTTCCTTTATTTTCAAACTAAATCATGGGTTTACATTACTAAAAATTTCTTGATGGAGAAACATTAACAAACTTCTAAGGTTTTCAGGTACGATGTGCAAAACTGTATAATCTATGTAGGGAAACCATATCCATGAGAGCCCACAAACTCTAGGATAAAAATCACTGAGTTAGGTGATTAGATGCTTTTCTTTTATTAACTCCTGTAGCTAAATAAGCTGAATTTTAAGAACCTGTAACTTGAGAATACATTTTTAATTCAGTTCAAAAGAAATTAGACACAGAAGCCATTTCCATGCCAAGTCCAAGCCACAGAAAAACCTTTCCACAGTATTACAAAACTCTGAATAAAAGGATTTATGACAACCACTGGACACTTAGCAGTAACAATGATATTGCACAATACCACACATTAAATACTGTGTTCCACTTCATATTAGAACAGGAATGTGCAAATATTTCTCTGCTTCACTGACATGTTGTTTCTCAGCCTCTATTTCTGACAGTTCTGTGCAGGCAAAGGCATAAGAGAGTGCTAAATGTTTCAACTTCTTCCTTTCACTTTTCCATTTTTGGAAAGATTAATATATGAATTTTATTATGAGATGATTCACTGTAATTCTGTACACAAAGAACTGCTTCGATTGTCCGCTGCGGAATTAAATTTCAGAATTTAGGTTTCAATCTTAAATCTCAACTTTAAGAAACCTACACATAGGAAACTAAATTATCAGCAGTATCCGTAAAAAGGAATATACTTGAATATGCTTCAATGCCTTTAAAGGTCAGACACTAAGTATTTCCTAATTAAAAGTGAAGCATACAGCAGGGTTCTTCCAATAAATTCAACTGTGTAGATGGTAAATTTCAGGACAGGGGCATAAAAAAAAAATTTGGAATAATCAACCCCTGAATTATCCATAGTTTTCATTCACTTTGGGTTTATCATCGGTGTACAGCACTGCTGGTTTGTTAAAGCACTATAAAATGTCCAGACACCTTTTATTTCAGAGCAGCTGAAATGAAGAAATAGACAGCCTCACATTTTACTAAAAAAAAACCCAAAGCCATTTATATCATAAAGTTCACTAAATCTCTTAAGAAATTAATATGGACCACAGCCTGGGCCTCTGCTAAAACTAACAGACTTTGATATCCAGGGATGGAAATATCGCCACATCATAATTAAGAATGGCAGCATTTACATAACTAAGCCTTAGTGTTGCAAGTGTTATGAAGTATTAAAACTATTGCCTCATTTTTTAAAATCAGATTCTTTTTTATTAATGAGATAATTTAAGGAATTGAAATTTACTGGTATGTTAACAGTTTGGGAAATCCTGTTCTGAAGGCAACTATACCATTGCTTTTGAAAATAATTTTCTAGACAGAGTCCACAAAGAACTGGCATGAGGAGGTTATCGTGGAATTTCAAAGAATGATATAGTAAATCAATGGAAGGAGCTCATTTACCCCATTTTTGATGAAGAGCATGACTAATAATATTAATTCACTTCTGCAACAGCTTATTTCTCTTAGACAGTTTACCACAAAACAAAATTGAAGGTAAGAACCTAACAAATAATTCAGGCATACAAAGCCCAACGCTTAAATGTTTTTCCCAACTTTCCTGTGACAACAGACCAGCTTCTGAGGAAGGTCAGTTCATGTTCTGGGTCTCCACAGGACTATGAATGGACATTTCGACTGGCAAGAACCCCTACAGGTAAGCCAAACCACTTCATCATTCGGTTCCGTTCTCTTTAAGTTTTTAGCTGTAACAAACTCACATGCTACTCAACACTGGTAATGTACTGGTTACTTCACTTCGACTCAGGCCTGGACCAACAGAAGTGATTCTTCTTTAACTTCCTTTAGCACTTAACATTGATAAATTCAATTCTGCTGCAACATAAATTCCTCTCTATGGCTAGGAATGAAAGACCTTCCCCAGTTTAATGCTGCACAAGGGAGCGCTGAGGACAGCATAACCATTCATGAAAGCTGTATGCTCCCAAATCCAATTAAAGATCAAGTTCAATACATAGTTTCTGAACCACAATAAGGCATTAAAAAATATAAAGCTGTTAAAGGCCTTCAGTATTATTTTACATTCAGCGGGGAACAGCTACTGATGACTCCAACTCCATCCCCTTTGCTAGCTGGATTATTGCTAAGACCTTACCTGGGGTTTTCGCCTCAGTGATTCATTCAAAACACTGACAAGTAGAACAGAGTTGAATCAACCAGATATCACAAGTACTCTGAATATTTGCAAGTAAAGAGTGTATTCTGGCATTTTTACTGAAGTGTGAATACTTAGTTGGCAATAAAGTGTGGGGGCATGCATGTTAACACAAACACGCGTGTTCCACAAGTGACAGCCTGGCTTGGCACGGTAACAGTCACTATGCTGCATGTTCGGGCTCAACATTGAGTGTCTTGGCTCTTGGTACTCAGAAACAAAGGAAAAATTTACGTCAGACCAATAGCAGCATTTTGTACTCTTCCTATTCTTATTCAAAACCAAGTTGTCCCTTGAGAGATGCAGTGTGTTCACATGCTCCATACAGGTTGGCTGTAATTGGTGCCACTACATTGCTATCTTCCCCACAATCAAAATGCAATCTCAGGGCCAAGCAGGAGTGTCTGGTTGGAAGGCTGAGTACCATTCATACAGTATATTTCCAACAGCCACAGAGTTTGAGATCGGTATTTGAATGTTGTGCTTCATTCTTAGGTCAACGGAGTTCTCTTAGATATTCCTTTTGCATTTCTGTCCTTTAGTGAACTAGAAATGCAGAAGTGAGTTTCTCTGCAGAGGAGCAAACTCATTTTAACTTGTCAAATGGTTTTGATTTTATTCCTTTATTGTTACCAGACTGCTCTAAAACAATTAGGTAACAGCCGAGTCACAGTCCCATTAGAAAAATCTATTTGGCTAAATGATTGTTGTTTGAAATAAAAAAAACCCCTCAGTGTTACAACCCTCAGTGTTACAACCTTCCAACAGCCATTCAAGATCTGCACATGAGCTTCTTGCATTTGGGGAAAAACACTAAGTGAGGAACTGGGGAATGTAAAGCAAGACAAAGGGAAAATAATTTATTAGATAAATTCTCCTCATTACCACACCGTTCTTCTAGATAGGACAAGGAATTCGTAGAAGGATGACGGACAACGCAGTCCCACTCTGCTCCTGAAGATCAAAGTATGCGTTTGCTACAACAAAATGAATGCTACAAAAGGAAGATGGATTCAGTAAAGATTAAATGCTTCGATGAATATAACAACAAACTTACTCCACTGTAACTTATTAATCAGTATAAGACTCACGAGACACAGCAACCATTTTCAGGAAGACGACGAAAAAAATCCTAATATGTTTAACGTAACTCACTCTGAACGTCAGCTGAAATGATCTACCTTTTTCCAAACACAGTATTTTTGATCAAGACTTGCTTCCTTCAGGTATGTACACACCAATTCCCAGTTTTAAACCTTCAAAAGCACGGTATGCCTTTCTGCATTAACAGTGTTGCATAAAAAAGCTGTTTCCAAGGGAAAAAAATGGCTTTCCTATGCTCTTACGCATCAGGAATGGAGGTATTAAAGACATCTACAGAGAGCAGTACACCTGCTCACAGTAAATTGTAACTGGGGAGAAAAAAAATGAAGTGAAATACTGAAAAGAGACCCAGTGCTGCCAAATGAAATAGGAGAAACTTTGAGTATGTTAGAAAAATGTGGCTGAAAGTTGTCTAAGTGTTTAAGTTTCTTAGACTCTTCCAAATCAAGTTTTTAAGATGAGGTCTAACAATCTAAAACCAGTACTAACTCCTTCTGAAAATCTACTACAGGTGAGGGCAGTGTGCATTTTAATTTTATGAGTTTAACGTGCACCAAGTCTGGGCTCAGCATTTTACTTTTTAAAACATAAAACACAAAACCTAGGTAAGAAGTAAGCCCCCAACCCGCATATACTTGCACTCAAGTTCAAATCACAATTACTACGCGGTGCTTCTGTATGGCTGTTTCATGTTTCAGAAAGTTAAGCAACAGTAAATATCATAAATATCAGGGATCGTGATCAGCAGGAGTACACATTCATACTTCCTCTTCCCCCTCCCCCAGTGTATTTTGAATTATTTCTTCTTTTCAATTATCATCATTAAAGTTGCCAAGTTCACTTCTGTCTCCACACTCAATTTAGAAAAAGGCAAACAGCAAATACTTCACGGGAAGACATCATTTTGCAGCGTTAACACCAACGTGAGTCTGACTGGCTTACCGGATAAATCAAATTTGATAACTAGACAAGACTGCGAGGAATGTGTCAGACTTACACTACTGAGTATTTCCCTTTGATTATCCCTCCCATTCTTTTTTTAAACAATTACACTAAAAAAAGCACACCCCAAATTTCCCCACCCTAACCACATAAAATTATCAAAAAAGGAAATAGGGCCCCTGTGCACAAATAATTAATGATACATGTATTCATCAATTCAACTATAACTTTTTTAAAAAGCAACGAAGAACCTCAAGACAACAACAAAAAAAATCGCAGTGCTAAAACAATACATGAGGTCAAGAGCACCTACATGGGTTTCTTCTATGGTAAATTAATTATTGAGGCCTTTAATAGTAGTCTACAGAAGAGCACTGAAGCAGCTTAGTGTTATTACCATTCATATCAACAAGAATCAAGGCATCCTGCTTTGTAATGACTTTAGAAATAAGTTGTCAAGTTCATTAAAGCACTAACTTATGATAAAGCCTGAGCATTAGGAGAGGTATCACACCAGGTATTGAACTCACAAAACTTTATTTTTCTACCAGGATCTGGCTTTCTTTCCTGCAGCACACAAATATCTTCCAAACTTGTCTCTAGGAGAACATGGTGTAGCCTTTTAGAGTCATCCCAAAGTGTTACTCAAAAACAATCACACTCGCCCTCCTCTGGAAACGAACTCACTGTAACTTCAAAGCTCCTCTTGAAACTCTTACAACTGGCTGTGCTATGCTTTGAAAACAACCAGGAACAGAACTTCATGTTGACATCTCAGACAGAATTTAGAAGGCTGTCTGACTCCAAGTTCTGCCCAGAATGGAATGTCAAATGGCATTTCAGCAGGATAAAGAGCTTAGAATTTGTACTATGACCAACTAGACAAGTTCCCTAAATTTCTGATGAACTCATCAGAGGACATGAGTATAAGTCTGAGCAGTTGACTGTTCCTCCCCTGAACTCAACTTAGAAGTTCAACAAAGTCGTTGGTGAGGCTGCTCTCTCATTTCAGAAGCCACTGTACCTTTAGATACGTTTTTCCAGCTCTGCAGATGGCAAGTTTCAGTTCCGTTCCTAGGTCTGTTTTCCACCGTAAATTTGATTCCCTAATAACTGTGTATCCATCAAATACGCCCTTTCCTACGCTAAGTTCAGCAGCTGACTTTGTGTCTTCTAACACTCAAGGGACGTTAAGCAGTTAAAGCAAGATACTGAATTTGCGGACAAGCTCATCTAAGCAGAAGCAGCAAGACATAGTACAGGGTGACTTCTTACCTGAAACTTTGTTTCTGGGCTTCAGATCCACCAATCCAGAATGAAAGGGGATTCGAATGGGTTTTCCTTCTCAGACTTGTCTGTTAAAAGAGAGCAGCCAATCATCTTCAGCTTGGGGTATCTACTTCTTTCTTGAACGAAATCTCAATTATGTACTCCTAATGCTGTTAGAGACAAGGCAGCCTAGGAACCCCACCAGTCCAGGAATGACTACATTAGTGGGGCCATTGGATTGGTGGATCTAAGACAAAGAAACTTGTTTACCAGTGAGAAACTGCTCTTTTCCCCTACCCTGAATCAACTCAATGTACAACAAATGCTTTGGGGCTACAGCTCATCCTGCAAAGAATATGAGAAGAAACTACAACACAAATAACAAAGCAAACGCTAAAGCTTCAGCCACCAGTCTACACCTCAGAAGCCTGCTCCAGGATCTGCCAGCACAGCAATACGCAGGTTTGCACAACAGTCCAAGCCAATTCTAATCTGCTATGCACACACTCTAAAGCACACTGGCACAATGACTAATTCCCTGGTTCCAGACTCAAAGAGACCTGACTTGCCTTACCTACCTGCAGCTCAAAGATGGAGGTGGGATCTGCATGACAGCAAATTGTCACTATTGCTGTGTTTCTGGAAAACAATCTGAACCTAAAAGAGAGTAAGCCAGGCATGCTGCTCCTGAGTCAAGAAGTCACCTCTTGCTAAGCACAATGACGAAAGGCCTTTAGACAGTACTTGCAGCAGGACACGTACAGTATAAGCAAATAATTTAAAGAGGCTTTCAAAAAACCACCAGAGAGAAGATGGATCCTACAGAAGTCCCATATCATGTGTGTTATAAAAACATATTCTAGAGACCAGACTGTACACTTTTCTCTTGGATCTGCAAAAAGCTTGACATACGGCCCTCAAAACTTCCCTTACAGCAGCCATAAGCAATGACAACATTTTCTAAGAACACAGTGCAATCACATACACAGCAGAATATGCCGCTGCCATCTTTCTGCCTTTGCTCTGCTCTCCAGCCCCTCTGGAGAGCTGAGCCAAGCGTTCTCCAGCCTCCACAACCGTGCCCCACATCTCAAAGTGCCAACAGCATGGGGAAGGGTGGGAGAAATTGCCACTGTTCACAGCAGTGCCAATAAACCGCTTTCATGAGGACACTCACCACCCTGACAAACCAGAGCTACCCAAAGAAAGGAGCATCTTCGCTGTGAGGCAGTTTTCTGCTTTTCTGGGGACTACAGGGTGACGTTTCAAGGACAAAGCAGCACTGTAAGCCTAATGCCATGTCCAATCTGGGATTTTTAAGACTGCCAAATAAAGTGGTAAGATGTCAAGGCATATGACTCAGAATTTTGAGAGTACAATATAGCTCAGTAAGAAGCCAGCTATCAAAATTATATAAATGTACTGATTTGCTAAGTCACAATGGAGCCAGCAGGCTGTTGGAAGGAGAAGCACATCACCAGACCTTAACAGTCTTTGCAAGTATTACAGCATAGCTCTGATTTTTGTCTCGAGGAGCACTGTCATGATGGACACAGCCAGAATATCACATTTCTCTGCCTAGTCCTTTGCTGCCCAGGTAGAACTGCCAGAAAGATTCTCTATAAAATAGAAGCTGCAAATGTAAATGAACCAGTTTTGCAATCCAATTCTGAGTATGGACTTTTCAAAGAACGGTAGGTATTTTTGCCTCAAATCTTTAAAATAGAGTGACTGACATGGGTAGATTTGAACACAGCACCATCCTGAAATAGGCCTCACAAACTGCAGAGAACATGAGCTGTCACAACATCTTTTGTACCAAAACCCCATATTCAAGTCCTCAACAGCACAGAACTGGAAACACAGCCCCAACACTGAATATATAGTTGTGATCCTCATCTACATCCACAAGCAAAACAGTCTTGTAGCTAAAACTTGACACTAAAAGAATTTTATTTACCAGTTTCCCCAGAAAACATATCAGATCCTATTTCTAGCAAGTAGGTATCTACCCACAATGTACAAATATCCACATCAAAAATGGGCTTGAGAAGTTGTACTATTCTTTGATCTCAAATGAAAACATTACATTTCCTGAGACAGAAGTACAGGGATGCAGCTCCTGACAGGCTGAACAAAGTGATGCAGGAAGAGTAGGTGCTCAGATGCTCCTCCATTGTTAATTCAGCTTGCAGGAGAAGAGAGTTTGAGTTTCAAAATGCATCAGTGCTTTTAGTTGATAAAACACAAACAGCCTTGTGTTATTTTAGCATTATCTGGTCTTGGTCATGCACTACTCATAGTTGGAAATGTATGAAACTAGTACAAGAGTAGGCTGTCAGATGTGGCACCACTGAGCTCATAAACACATCAATAAACTGGGGAAGGAAGGGATTTCCACAAACGCAGTGGATTTTCTGCGAATAATGAAGCATTATCAATACAACAAAAAACAAAGCAAGAAATCAGACCATGTAACATACACAACGACATTAATATGAAGACCTCACCAAAGAATAAAGCTGGAATGGAAGCACAGTTATTAATCAGCATTAGTTTCAACAACTCTGTAAATATTCTTATTTTCCTTCAGTTTATTTCCTCCCTTGCAACATCAGGAGAAAAAAAAAAAGACATCTCACAGAGCAGCCCTCTTCAAACCATGGTCTCATTCTCTCCCACACATCATTTTTCTCGCGTTGGCATGCTTGCTGCAACATCCATTTCATTTTAAGCCCATCAGCAATCTGGCTTTGCATGCTGCTGCACAAGCAGCACGGGAAGATGAAACTTCAAATGCCAAAGCAACGGTGACCTCTACACTCGGCAGCAATAAAAGGTAATGCACCACCAGCTGTACATCAGGTGGGTTTAACAAATGGCAAAGGTGGCTTAGAAAACACACAAAACAAAAAGCTACATCCACAATAACAAAAGTTTCCCAGTCTAAGGATGCAGCTTGTAACTTGGTTACGAGCACAATCAGAAGCTCCTGGTCCCAAACTATTCCGGAAACTACCTCCACACATGCAGCTACATGGGGGTTTTGGGCAAGGAGGGAACATTCGGCTGCATCTTACTTGCTCAGCATTGTTGCAAAGGTTCGAAAATTTAGTCATGTTAGAATTGTAACTGCATTGCAAGGCCAAAAAAAAAACCCACCTCTGAATCTCTGCTGAGATTTAAAAAGCCTTTGGTGGAATGCCAGCATTGAGTCTCCCTGATAAACTAACTTCTTTCTGTTAAGAACTAAAAGCAATTTAGTATCAGAATCCTCCCTAGGAATGGAACATCCGCAGTTTTCCTCTGCTGTGCAAACTGATGGCTGCTGCTCCTGGTCCTTCACCAGCTTCCACTCACTTTTTTCTTTATAATCTGTCTTCTGCTTCTTTGTATTCTTCCCTCTGTCATCCCATTTCCCCATTCAAGCCTATTGTTTCATCTAATCCATCCCAAAAGATCCAGCTTTCCACACTTTGGTCTACTTCCCTCATTTCATCACCACTCTGCTGGCTCCAAATGCAGTTGCCTTGATCCAGTTCATTCGCTTAAGCTCTTCCTTCCCATTTTCTGCACCGCTGCCAAAGTCACAGCAATCTATTCTCTTTGTATTTGCATCCCTCCTCTTACAAGCACTCTGAAACTTGACTGTTGCTTTGAAAGCCTGCGCAGCAGCACAGTTCTCACACCTCCTGCCCGAAAGGCTCATCTGTGCCTTCCTAACCCCCTACACACAGATACCTGTTTGAACCATTTCCTTTTCTTCCCTGGGTGTGAAACTGCCCAGCATGCCATCAGCTGCCTGCTTTTATGTCTGACATGCAGCTCTGCTAATGTAGTTAACGAAGGCTGTAAAGGATAACTGCAAAGCAAAGAAAGCACAACCAGTTAACACACGGGTTTACAAGCCTTTTAGTAATTCTCCATCTACCCTCAGCCTTTGGTTAAGAACCAGTCACACTGTAGGCAGCACAGTACCTCCTTTTTTCCCAGTTGCAAAGATGACCATTACCTAGTCCATCTGTATCTCTATCACAACAGAACTGAACTCTGAAGAGTTCCTCACGTGGAAAAAGCCACCAAAATGTACCTGTCTGCTTGATTTATGCTGATTGAGAGGGAAGGAAACAAGCAAGGAGGTTACAGTCCTACTGAGATTAATACAGAAGCTGCATTTTCATTTCAAAGCGGAACACTGCGATTTGTTTTGTTTGGGGGCACAACCATGTCCATTTGCAGTGATCCAAGGAACCTTAAGTACCGCTGGCATGATTTCCAGGTGAAGTTGCTGGGAACACGACAGGCCTAAGAAAAACACTGTGTTCTGAGCTGCTACCTTTTGAATTTGAAGTTCTTTAAAGCTCACATCAAAGTTCTGCCAAGAAAAACTGAAACACTTTTGGCAAGATGTTCAATTATGGTTCTTCATTTATTATTTACAGTGGCACTCACACACTGGACATTTTTATGAGATCAAGAGAGACATCCTAGATCATGAAGGTAGTATAGTGGGAGGAATCATTTCCAAATACCTAAGTTTGAGGCACAAATGATAACATGGTGTACACCAGCTTGGCATTTTATGGCCACATATGGTCTTTCCATAACCCTTTCACACTGCTAACACAGAGCAGCATTCTATTGAATTTAAACTGAATTTAACCTGCCAGCTCTCCAGCAGAGGGATCTTTCTTTGGAGAACAGCAGGTGCATCAAGGACACAGTGCAAAGACACGATTAATAAGCTCACTAAGCATGAGAGTGAGAACTTAAACATTGCTGGCTTTCTGTTTTGGTAACCCTGTCCCATAGGTGCCTGGCAGGTATGACAGCTTGGGAGCAAAACATTTGGGTTTTTTTTTAATACTGTCCACATCTTACTCTGCACAGAGTTCACCCCATAAATGCAGGACATTCTAATCTGTATACAAAAATCAATTTGCCATACCTCTGTATTCTTTTACCACCACTTCAGTATGAACTAAGAAGCCAATTAGTCCCTACTTTGAAAGGCTGCTGGTAAAACAGAAGTATGGTTCGGTGTGGCTTCCTGAGAAGTGAAAACACACAAATGCTTTTAGCAGGTATTGAAGGTTAAGAGCTTTGATGCGAAGAACAACACAGGTTTTATACACAAATCAGCATCTGTAGGTAAAAAACTCCAACTTGCCCACAAAGCACTGTGGTTCTTTAAAAGAGCAAAAAGGTTACAGTTATCTAATTTCACCAAGAAAATCAAAACCAGGGGAAGAGCAAGCCCTTCCAAGCCCTTTGGCTAGCCCCTCCATCTGTTTCGGATTACTTCTTACTACTCATTTTCTAATAGTCTGCCCGCACACACAAAGCATTTTACTGAGACAGCGTAAGGACAAAAGCAACTTAACCCAAACCCTCATATCAGATAAACCATTAGCCTAAATCTGGGCCTCCCACAGCCAACAGAAAAATTTAGATGCCTTGTGCCTCTTGAATCACATCTACAGTCAACAGTAGAGGTAGATACCACCTGCAAATGAAAGCCATTAAATGTCACCATGAAATCCATTGCTAAGTACCAATAAAATGGCCAGAGGACAGGATTCAGAGAAGTGGAACTAGATACATAAAGTCTTAAGCTGTCATAAAAGATATGGAGACTCCAGTGCATTTGCTACAACTTCTTACAGGAAATCAAAGCTGTCACTCTGAAATTTTAAAATATTTTTCTGCGATTCCAGCTTGAAAATAGAATGGGATTATTTCCATGACGGATTTTTCTTTAAATAAATGCAAATGATCTACCCAGTGAAGGCACAGTTGAGGGCGAGAACATCATGTTCTGAAAATTCTGTGCAATTCACACATTGATAATTTCTCTCTTGTTTATCAGCTGCTCAATAATATATTGTATTTGCTCCTAGGAACCTGTGCATCATACATTTATTCCTCTATTTACTATACTTTCACCCTTGGCGTTGAGGGGGAAGGGATGCAGTACATGAAGCAAAACCAAAACCGATCTCCTGTATCAAAGAGGCATCCAGCTTCTAGTGAACAATCACACTTAAAAAGAAAAACACCCCACAACATGGGACAGGCTGTGATGGTCCCTGCCTGAGGGACAACTGGTACCAGCATCAACAGCTGATACAATACTTTGCATGTAATGATCACAGGCTGGAAACTGAGTCAATGCTGCTTCTACTCTTGCTCTGTGCATTCAAAGAGATGTTCTGGATAATCTTATCTTCTACTGCACACAGACAGGCAACACCTCCAAGCCATGTCTTCACCTGGGAACACTTTTAGTGGTTTTAGTGAAAGGTTCATATTCAAGCATGCAGGTTTCTACAGAAGCCTTTGCTATAGCTGAAATGAAATTCAACTACCAAGTACGTTTTGCAGGGTGTAATTTTCTGCTGGCAACTATAAAATTAATTATTCATCTTATTATTGTATTTACTGAGTGAGAAAAAAAAATCAATTTGCTTCTGCCTGTTAACAATTTGTCACCAAATAGAAGAAACCTCTGGCAGAGGAAAGAATTTACAAAAAGACATGCAAGAAACTTGAGCGAGGTAAAAAAACCTTCCAGCCTCAAATGCAGGAGCAGGAGAGGTGGTTAGCTACCAACAGCTTTTAAGTGTTCAGAAGCAAGTAGAGAATCACAAAGGTTTTTTGGGTTCCTCCTCAATTTTTTCCTTTTTTTTTTTTAAATTTCTGCTTCTTGAAAGAAGAAAACACTCAAAGTTTGTCATTTCCAGACCAGGCAGCAAAAACTCCATTGGCTCAAAGACCCATTTAATGTCTCCTCTGAACCCAGCTCACCTTCACAGTGCCTTAAGTGAAAATTTTTGCCTCTTACCACTCTATTCCGCAGCACTTCGTGAGGCATCGTATGCGAAAGTACATTATGACAAATAAACTCGAAGATATTTGGTGATTATTATTCTTTCTCGGCTCCTAATTAAATTTTAGTCATCCCTAACGGCAGCAAAATTAGAGCCACTTAATTTTTGGCGACAGAGATGGAGTACTCGTTTACACTTAAAAATAAAAACCCCTCTTTCGAACCTCCTCTAACTCCACTACCCAGAATTTAGCGCTCTGAGCGTTAACTAGGGGCTGCAACGAACAACCCAATTAGCTATCATCAGATAATTTCGCGTTCGCCGTACCGGAGCCACAGCACCGGCGCTGCCCCGCGACCCTGGACCCACCCCGCAAATAGGTGAGCCCCCAAACCCTCCCGCTGCCAGGTTATTTCCTTTGATTTGGGTCTTTTTTTTTTGAGTGAAACTCAAGTGCTGGTCGCGGCCCGGCCTGCAGGGCGCGGGGCCTGCCGGCGGGCACGGGACACGGGGCGCGCGGAAGGCCGGGGGTCACTCACCATCAGNGTTGCGCGCGCGCGCGCACACAGACGCACGCTAAGTGCGTCTGACGTCACAGCAGCCGGAAAGAGGAGAGACATCACCTTCCCCCTCTTAGCTCCGGCTCAACTCGTGACCGGCCGCGGCTCCCAGCAGCCTCCGCGGCTCACGTGCACCACCATTGGCTGTGGAGGTGGGCAGTTGCTGCTATTGGCTGCTCAGTGAAGTGGGGGGGTCCTGGAGTGCGCCTCGGGCCCGACCGTCGATAAGTGTGCTTGGGCCCACGTCGGGCTCAGCACAAGGAACGGCCCCTGCGGGGGAACAGAGACGACAAAGAGTGGCGCCACCTTCCACCGCACCCCCCGCCCCCGGATCCAATTAAGAGTGGAACTGCCGTTCTGCTGGTGCCGGCGTGAGGGAGAGGCGATAGGGCAGCCGAGGGTAGGCACCGCGGTGACAAAGCCTCTCTGAGGCCTCACCGTCCTACCGCCTTCTGTTGTCCTGGCTGGACAAATCTACGCTATCCTGTTCTCATAAATTCCTTTTGGCCCAGTCACAGTGTTGAACCGGGAGCTCCCTTGATTTCATCTTCATGGAATTTAGAGGAAGAGCAAAACGTCCCGGCAGCCAGACTAGGAAGAAACCCCACATCAGCTACATGGAAACATCGCTAAAATTATTTTGACTCACGCAGGAGGAAAGCGGACCCTGTCTTCTTGCCATGCCTGAGCACTGTTCTCCTGACTGAAGTTAAAAACACCTGGGGAGGAAGGAAGAAGACAGAGCCCAAAAGGAGAAAAAAATTCCAGTGCTATACTGGCAGACTCGTCAGTGTCCCAGTAACCTGTACAGGTTACAGAGTCCCATCTTCATGAAGACTGATACTTTGGTTAGTTTTGTAGTTGATTACAGCACCTCTGGCTGAGTTTCCTTTTGGTGGCAGTCTCATCCAAAAGGACTAGAAATCCAAGGAAAGCTGCAGACTGTACTGCTATCTGGGGACATGAGAGCCCTCCCTGTGTGAGCTCTGCTCAGTATTGCAAGGACAACCATAACCACCCAGGATTTAACATGCTCAAGGCGCTCTAAATCACTAGAGGACTGAGGGCAGAGTTTGGGACTTTGTTTAACAGAGCACTAACAGTAGTTTATTTTTACCTGTTTTTCCCTCACAGAGTGAGTACACAGAAACCTGTTAGCGTGATTCTTCTGAGAGTTGCTAAGTTATTCAGTGGTGTCTCTTTCCATAAGTTATGTTAGGAAATTGAACTAGAACCTCTGAAAACACCAGCATTTGCAAACTGTATGGGATTAGGAAGGCATTATGATAACAGAATCACATGCACACTGCACTCTTTATTTAACAGTTTTGGCTAATGCTGAACAGTTCAACAGTTTTCATTAATTCTGCCCAGTCATGTCTTGCCAGTGTGAGTCAGTCAGGCCATACAGGGAGCTAGCTGGAGTGAGACTCCACTGGGATTACAGGACCAATGACACTGAAAGCTCTGGTGCTTTAGGTGACCAGAGGTGCACTGGCTATGAGCTGATGACATGACAGGGACCAGATGCAATTTGAGGCACTGGAAATTGGATGCAAAAATGTCCTAAACAGCAATCTGCCTAACAGCACAGCACTAGTGATGCTGCACTTGCCACAAAAACAGACTGAGGAGCCTGACTCTAAGCACCTTTTTTTTCGTTATCTGTTTAAATTTCTGCCAAACAGTTAAGAATTTGAAATGGTGGAGAGTCCTTATTGACAACACACCTGCTTTACAGGACATCTGTGCCAGCAAAAATGTCATTCACTAATCCAAAACTGTTTAAAACAGTATACCCTGCTTTCACTAGCAGTTACAAATGTCAGTCATGATGATGCAGGTCTCCCTCCCCCTCAAATGACCCTCACTCAGACACCTTCCATTTTTATGTGAAAAAACATCCTGTGAAACTTGGGTGCCCAGGCTGACAGCCCAGCTCAATTCCTTCCACCTTCACATCAGAACCAACAGCAAGGTACTGGCAGGTCAAATTATACCACATCCCTCATGTTGTGTAACGCCACTGACCTCGGCAAGTGCACAAAGGTGTCGCCAAGAATAAGGTGGGATAAAATCCAGCTTGATTTTGCTCTCCCTGTAATCAGGCATTGGGTTCTGGAGATCAAACGAGGCAGCAGATAGTTGTTTGTGGCACCAGAGTAAAAAATCAGCATGTCTCGGTCTAAATATATGCAGGGAAGAGATTTGCTGACCAGTGCAATCCTATGTTATGTGGTGCTTTCCAAAGTACAGCTGTACAGTCAGGCAAGCTGTGATGCTGGAAAGGATTGCCCAGGGCCTAGGGAAAGAGAAAACAAGAAAAAAGGCAACAATTCCTCTATTTTTGTAAAGAAAGAGTAAATGTTATCCCATCTGAGAGGTTAATGCATCACAACGCAGGAGTGAATCTTTGTGGCACGAGCTCTTGGATGGAACTCAGGTTCCTGTAACCTCTTTTTAATTGCCTGGGAAGAAAACCCCAATTTCTAGGATCTGTTAGGAAAGAGAAGAATGTGGAAAATAATAAAGGAAAGCATTCTAAAAGAATCTGGGTTTTAGTTTTTTTCTTTAATGCAGAACAAGAAAAGCAAGAGCAGAGGATATTGATCTTTGTAACTGCAAATCAAATTGTTTCTGAACACCTTATGACTTAAGAAATGATGAGGACTGAGCAGCGTGGCCAAGGCTGGGTGTAACAAAATGGCTGAAAAAAACCCCAGGTTTTTGATAAATTCCTTAATTTGACTCTGATAATCCTAGATGGTTTGGAAGGGACCTCAAAGATGATCTAGTTCCCAACACTGCACTGCCTGACCACAGTAAGTTGAGGAGCAGGGCTCTGGGTGTGTGCTCTGAAGTTCTATCAGTAACTCCTCTGGGTGTGATCACCATTTGCTGACAGATCTGTCACATAGCGCTGCAGCAGCAAAGCAAGACCAGAGCTGGTCATTAAGCACTAATGATGCCCTTCTTCAGACAGAAGTACACCAGGGTGGTGGGGCAGTTTCAGCCAAAGAGAACTTGCTCTTCCAGTTTTCCTGTGACGATAAGGACAAGGGAGAAGTGGAAGAGAGAAAGCCCCAGCACTAACAAACCTCCACGTGTGCAACAGGTTAAAAATTCACGGAGGCTGATGTAGTCATCGCCATAGTGAAGCAAAAGCCCCCCCCCACAGGTGAGGACACTGCCCCCAGCCCCACAGTGGAGCCAACAAAGCTACAAACAGGTAAAAACATTAAAAAACTAAATGGACAGTGGAAAACAACACTGTGGGATTTGCTAAGGAGCCAGTGGGAGCTAATTGTTCAAATCCTCTGGGGCAGCTCTCTCTGTATCCATTTCCCAGACTTCAGATATCTTCCCAAAATGCCTAGCCTAATGCTCACTAAACTCTGCATCTTAGGATCTTAACAACCGTTTATTTAGCTGTTTCGGTAGGGATCAGAGGTTACTCAGTGCCTGGTAAGAAGTCACAGCACCAGGAAAGGCAGGGAGATGCATTGCAAATGTACCTTATTGCAGAATAATTATTGAACTTTGAGCCAGTAGAAATAAGATATAAATAAACATTCTTCTTTGGGCAGGGGTGACTGCACTTGAAGTATGAGAGCATTTACTTCTCCTTCAAAGAAATATTTTGTAGCCAAAATGGAGTGATAGTAGGTTTGATGAATTATTTAAAAAGATCTGGAAATACAGAGCAGATTTGGAATTATTAGTATCTCTGCCCAAGAACAGATGCACTAATGCAGCCACTACTGAGAAGCTGCTCCTCATCCATGAATGATAAACCGGGACATGATTTTGTGTCCTAGAGAGCCAGAAGAGCCTCTTCAAAAGTGTAGTTTCATGTCTCACCCTTGCCACACCACTGGATCACTGCTTCCCTTTGCTCTCCTCCATGGACCCTCATCTTCTACTCACAAACTGCTGCTCAGGTCTCCCAGCACCCCTCCAAACCAATCTGTAGGTGTAAGAAACTAGCACAGAGTCGCTCTTTTCATACATGGCAGGAGAAGCTGGTAACATAAGCCATCCTGGTACAGCTGAAGTTCTCAGTTCCAAGCCCTGGTACCCCAATATAAACCAAAACCAAATCAAAGCCCTTATCCTCTTTCTAATTAATTATTTAATCTCTTGAATGTCTGCAGTACGTTTGTTTCATACCCCTCACTTCAGGTTCACCTTGTGCAATAATGTGGTTATTGCCCTCAAGAATTGGACTGTATCTGATGGATCTGCTGCAAAGCTCAAGCCTCAGTAGTTAATTAAATTTACAGAACCACTGACAAGACAGAAGCACTGCCAACAGACTGCTTGGAACAAGCTTACCCGGAGCCAGAGCTGACTGGATTAGCAGGACAGCAGGTCCTACGTGTGGAAGCAGCAGTACTGGGTCTCTGTCCTGCACAGGACAAGGTGACATCTGGGCAGCTGGTGTCCTGCCAACTGCAAGACAAGTGTGTGAGGCCAATAACTGATCAGGAGGCAACTATAAAGCTCTGAGCAGACTTGCTTTGCAATGCAGCTCCCTTCAGGTGCATTCACCCACCCAAGCAAAAGCTTGAGGGGTTTGATGAGCTCTGTTACCTGTAAGAACAAAAGCAGTTTACACCCCTGGTCTTTGCTCCCAGCACAAGGCAGTGAGGGATTAAACCTCCTGCTGGTTTTGCAACTGAAAGGGAAAGCCCCAGCCCTTTTGTTGGCCTTAATTGGAATTTATTTCTAGGATATTTATTACAATGTATTAGGACTGTGGGGATTCTGGAAGGGTTAGTGACTTGGGGTGTACTGGGATTCCTCTGCAACTCTGCCCTGGCACCCAGCACACAGGCAGTGCTGCTCGGAAAACTCTGAGCTACAGCAATGCAGAGCTCTGAGGACCATCACACACACACACACACACTCCCCCGACCCCCTCTCTGGCCAGACACTGTAGGAAACCCAGCTTTTCACAGGCAGAGCTTTAGGAAAAAGGCAGTTCTGTCTGAGTCTTGGGCGCACTTTCACTATTTACAGCAGCAATTTGATTTTGATGGTAGTCTGTACTGTGGGAGACAATGTGGGGTGTGACGTGGCACAGGGGCACCACAGCACATCAGAGTAGTGCCAGGGGGCTTAGCTTATGGAAAGAAAGGATCGCCTCCTCAGGAGGGGAAAGGCCAAGAGAATAATCTTCTTTTAATTGAAATTCCCCTCAGCTATGCTCATAGCAAAAGAAGTTCTTCCAGTACCATCTCACACATATGAGACTCTAATCTTTCCCACAAATAAGCTCCGACATACTCCAGATAAATAAGATGCTACACAAACACTCATGAACCATCAAAGCCAGCCACCTGGCATCCCCTGATGCACCGGAGTTGCTCTTAGCCACTGTCCTAAATGTGCTTGGAGAATCCATGAAGACCTCAGGCACACTCTAGATGCACATACGATGCAGGAAGGAGGTGTCTGAAGTCCACTAAGCCACAGACACAACTCAAATCCACCCCTACACAATAAAATAAACGGGTTAAGTGGAGTCTAGAAGTCAACGTGGCAAAAGGCAGAGGCAGAGAGTGCATGTCAGGAGTATAACCACAGGGAACAAAGGCAGAAATTCCAGCACCAAGGTAACACAAGATGTTTCGACGATTCACTGCCACCTGTGATGCAGGCTTAAAGCATCCTCCCTTCCTTCCCTGCCCTCCAGAAATACGTTCTGGGCTCCCAAGAGAAGGTGGCCAACTTCAGCTTTTTAGCAACTGCTTGCTATACCCCTGATTCTGATGTTTCACACAGAGAGGCCCTGTGATTTATCTCATATGCAAAGCAGAAACATTGTTCTTTAGGCTGGTTACCTGCTGTGTTCCACAGGCAGGAGTAAGTAGCAGCTTCCTTGAGCAGTCACAGAATCACAGAATTGTTTTGGTTGGAAAAGACCTTTAAGCTCATCATACCTGCCATTGACCCATATCCTCCAGGTCACCACTAACCCTCAACACCACATCTCCGCGGCTTTTCAACCCCTCCAACAATGGAGACTCCACCACCTCCCTGGACTGTCTGTTCCAATGTCTTTGCAAGCAGCATAGAAATAAATGGTGATTTTTCTTAATGAAAACTGGCTCTTTGAGCATGAGAGGCCCCTTTGCCCTTCTCTCACAGTGAGCTCCTGCAGACAACTCCACAATACCTCTGTGTAAGCCAAGCACTAAGCAAGCCTTGCAAACCACTGCTGAAATAAATACCAACCCCTTTTCTTTGAAAAGAGATGATCTCTAAATCCTTCAGTGTCCACTGAGGCCATGGTGCTGATGTAAAGGGGTTTGGGTCTGTCCTGCCCAAATGATTTGGCAAGACACTGGGGCTTCACGATGCAGCAGCACCCTCTAGCTCACCAGTTTGGCAGCTACCAGCCCCAAGAGTGGGGCAGAGCAGGAGCTGGCACAGGGTGTCCTGAAGCTGGCAGCAATTTTTTGAAGCTGTCCAAAGCCTCTGCATGTCCTTCCCAGAGCTATGGCTGCCATATCCTCTTACCTCTGAAGGGCTGCTGGAACCTGGGTGATGCACAGAGCGGCTCTCAGGTAACTGGAAGTTATTGGAAGCTACTGGGAGCCACGGTCAAGTCTGGTCAAAGGTTTCTCCATTCAACCCAAGTCCTAAAGTCAAAGCACAGGGAAAGCAAAGCAGCAATGCAGCTGCCTGAGACTATCCAAGCACATAGCAGGGAACACTAAGACAAGGACATTTGCCTGAGGATCCCAGTGCCACAGAATGTGGGTTTTGTGCCAATGTTAAAACTCTGTGGCCAAAAAGGGGAAGCAGCTTCTCAGAGAACTCCTGCCCTGGCACTGAAAAGAAGAAACTAGAAGCTGGTTTGCCTTACAGCTGCAGAGGTGATTGAGATTGAAGGGAATATTCCAACCTGTAGCAGCTTGATGTTTGGCCACCCAGACTTACATGCAGCATCCTCCAAGAGCTTCCACCTCCAAGTCCTGACTTCCAAAAAGGTGCCATGTCCAGGGCAGCCACCACCACAGAAAGGCAAGGAGCCAGGAGCCACCCCTGCTGTATAAAGCAGGACAATGCCAGTGGCTGTGTGGCCACATCTGACCATCCTGGCAGCCCCATCCCCTTCCACGTGAGGCAGCAACCAGCCAGGCAGAGCTGGGGTGCTTCTGCAGTGGCTTAAGGTCATCTCCTTGTCCCACTCATTAGTGAGAAGCCAGGATTTGCCCTTTGATTTATTTAACCACCAACAAAGATTTAAAAGCGTTGGAAGTGCAGATTTTTTCACCACCAACTAAAAATAGCTGTGTGAAATTCCAGAGCCGGTTCTCAATGCCACTGGCTATGCTCAGCTTCCCAGGACAATGGCATTTGTAGCCTGCTAGCAACAACAGTGCAGGCTGGGCTCCAACTCCCGAAATAACAACTTAGAAAGGGCAGATTCTGTCTTTAATTACAGCTGTACAAAAAGCAGCATTTAAGAAGTACGTTATCAGGATAGCTGAGCAGGCAGTGCCAGCCTAAAACCCAATCGGAGAACGCAGGGAGATTGGTGGGGACTTTCCACACACAGGATAAAAATTCAGTGACTTTTACCAAGGGCATAGGGAACATGGGGCTGAGGCACTTTGAAGTCACTTGACGAGAAATCAGGTAAAGGCATTCGGACAGCAGAGGCTGGGATCAGGCACACATTCAGGAGGGACCCACAGCACCAGACACGCTTGTGTTTTCTCATTCAAATGTGGAGAGGAAGAAACGAGAAGCAGCTGAGAGAATCAGATGAGGCTAAGCACAAGTGGCATGGAGTGTTTGTGAGGCTGAGCTGGACAGCTTTTGGGCATCCCTCCATGGCAGCCACGCTCTGCTGCATCACGTCGAAAAGAAACAGGCTTTTACATTCCTGCTAACAAAGGGTTAAGTGAGAAACATCTCTGGGGTTTTTGCTTGGGTTTTTTTAAAACAATATCCATCTACAAGCCTGCTCCCACCACCCAGCAAGGCTGCGTGGACAGCTTTCTACAAGCACTAGCTCCCCAGTGAGGTGTGCTGACTGAGGTGATTATTTTCTGAGTATTTTGTGCTGATCTCAGCTTGATGCGTTTATCTGCCCCACAAGCTACCTAGTGATCAGCTTTCTGGCCCGAAGCTGCAGACAGCACAAGGTGCACTCAGAAAAGTGGGTTTGCACATTGTTTTCATTTCTTCTACGGCAGAAATGTCCCATCTCCCAAACTTCTGCTAACCAAAGGCCAGAGGAAGGGGAACAGTGGTCTAACTGTTCCTCTGCTACAACTGAAGACCAAAGACAGTGTGAGGCAGTGAGGACAAGGACTGAGCCCACCCAGACTCCCAGGAACATGGATTGCTGGAGGAGCTGGTGTGATGGCAACAGCAACATGGCACAGATCCCTTGTTGTGCTGGTACTGCGATGGGAGAAGGGAGATGCTCAGTTTTCTGAGAACCACTGCAGCTGTTAGAATTAAAATAGAATGACTGTGAGCCAGCACTGTGCTCTTGTGGCCAAGAGGGCCAACAGCATCCTGGGGTGGATCAGAAGGGTGGTTAGCAGATCAAGAGAGGCTCTCCTCCTCCTCTACTCTGCATTGGTGAGACCACATCTGGAGTATGTGGAGCTGCTGGAGGGAGTCCACCATAGAGCAGTGATGAAGTAGAACACCTCCCTTATGAGGAGAGGCTAAGGGAGCTGGGCCTCTTTAGCTTGGAGGAGATTCAGGGGTGACCTCGTTAATGTCTATAAATATGTGAAGGGTGGGTGTCAGGAGGATGGAGCCAGGCTCTTCTCAAGTGTCATCTAGTGATAGGACAAGGGGCAATGGTTGTAAGCTGGAACATAGGAGGTTCCACATCAACCTGAGAAGGAACTTCTTCACAGTAAGGGTGACAGAGCACTGGAACAGGCTGCCCAGGGAAGTTGTGGAGTCTCCTTCACTGGAGATGTTTAAGACCCGCCTGGATGTGTTCCTGTGTGACTTGGTCTGGGTGATCCTGCTGTGGTTGGGGGCATTGGACTAGATGATCTTTCAAGGTCCCTTCCAATCCCTAATGATTCTATGATTCCTTGTATGAAAGGTGCCTCTTAGACATCATAAGGGGCTCTCTGAGATCATGATCCATAAATCAATGTTGGACACAGGACAGTCTTCAGGCAGCAAGGCAGTGTGGTACCTATACCTCCGATACATGCTTGTCCCACACTAAGAGTGGTGTGGGAAAGGCTTCTTAAACCACCGAGGTGTTTTGTGACTGGAATGTGAGGGGCAGGTTTCTCTACCCGCAGGGTACTTTTTCCACTCTTCAGCAGAACATCTTAGGGAACACTCAAGGCACAAACTGCTTTGAATTTGGGTTGCTGGGTTTCTTCCCCGCTTCTGAAGTCAGATTTCTGCTACAGCTTAAAAGAGCAACTGGAGATGATGCAGAAACATGATGATTAAACCAAACTATGAAAAAGCACCTTGAAAGTCGAGCACTGACCTGCAGCTGGCAGCGAGCAGAGCAGGTGCTTCCTGCACTAAAGGAAAGAAATCAGGAGTCTGTACTATATTCTTAAATATGGTTTAATACTCTTCTCCATTTCTGTACATCACAACACCAAGATATCACTGCTTGGGATCTCTCTGCAGAGGCTATATAGTAAGCGAAGGCTAAGATTTTTCACCCCCGTTGAATGTGTTTGTATGTGTAAGTGTAATACATACCAGTATATATTGATATACACATCAATATATAATGCAATATATATCACCGAAGAGAACACATTGATTAAAGAAATACAAAAAAATTTGGCATCATTTCCAAACTTAAATAAAAATAAAAACTACAAAAAGGAGCTGCATACCCTAATGTATCATGTGAAACACCAAGCAGTATATTCAAAAAAAAAAAAAAAAAGTAAATTTACATCCAATTGTTCTGGTCTTGTCATGTCACATTAGACCCATTTACAATGGCAAATATCCGGAACATACCGCTGTGCAGACCGCAAGGCACCCGCAAACCTGCGGCCAACCCAGTCCCACATTCCATGAGATAGTCCAGCTTCGATGTGAAAAACTACAGCAAAGCCACCCACCAGGTCAGAAAAAACCAGGATCACAAATCGTATTGCTCACAAGGACAGGAATTTTGGACCTCAAAAGAACGGTGTGGCGGAAATTTTAAGGACAAGCTCCTCCTCCATTCAAGTGAAACAGGATTATTGGAAAAAAGAGGCAGGTATGCAACTTGGAACAGGATCTGCTTTTGACCGATGCACCAGGAGTGACAGAGCCAGTGAAGAAGAGAGCGTGGCGGTGTCAGAACACCTGGAGAACCCAGTAACCCCAAAAAGAAGCAAGACACATGCACTACCCAGTGCCAAAGGTAACCCTGCACCTGTGAGACCACTTGGAAAACCCACAGCCATCTAAGCAAGGTTGAAACACTTCCTATATAGCAGGCACGACAAAAAGCTTTCTTGCGTCTTGAAGCCACTGCAAATTTGAATCCTTCAAGGGGACATTAGAGCTCAGCATCGGACTTACAGGACGCTCATGAGCCCACACAACAGACTGCCTTAGTGCTGGGAGACGGACATCCCCAGTGGGTTGTGCCAACTGTCAACAGACCTGCAATGGACGCTGCAAACGCACCAGTACTAAGGTTTCAGTTGAGGACTCCACTTACTAATTATTCCTGTAAAATACATGTTCTGTTAGAGAACTGTAGGTTCCTATTCACATCAAAGAAACCTTATGCAGTCCTAAAGGAAAAAAACAAAAGAAAAACAAAAAAGAACTTGCTGAGGAACAAAACCAAGCAGAGTGTACCTTACTGCACTTCCATCACAGCTTTATTGTTTTCTTTATTGGTTTGTCAAGACTGTAAGAGAAAAATTCTGAAGGCTGCACTGCTCAAATCCAAATTAACCCGATTATTTCAGCAGCATTTTCATTGCAATCAATGAAGTGCATGTCTAGTTGGTAAAAGCAGTGCTTCACTAATCGATTAAAGCACGTTTGGCCGGTAAAGCCTCCCCAAACCACTTGAATTTGCAAGCCACATGTTATAAGTCCCTGGCACTCAAGGGAAGTGCCTTCTCATTCTTTGGAAGAGAATGAATGAATGGCTCCAATTTCATTACACTTATTCTGCAGTCTAAGCTGAGAATGCCATGTAAATGGGTCACGCTGCTGCAAAATGCAGCAATAGATTTCTCTAATCAAAGTAAAAAGAAACAAACCAGTAGGATCTTACTTCTAGTAATTTTGGAAGGAAGAGGTTTACAGCAGTTAATGTATCATGAAGCTTAAAAAAATCTTTTTCATAAAATACAAGAGCAACCAATTTCACCATTGAGTAAAAGTAAAAACTGGGATTCTTTTTAAATTAGTCCAAAGTGGCATACAGGAACTTAGTAGTTTGCTGCTGTACTGACACTATGACAAATCAAAGTGTAGGGTTTTGCTTTTTTTTTTTTTAAATCCAATGCTTGTGGATCAAGTTCTGGAAATGTTCCAATTCTAAGGCAGGGATCTGTTGTGTTTTCCACCATGAGTTCTTCTCCTTGGGTTGGATGCTGGAGGGGCGAGGCACGTGTTGCCGGACCCAGGTCGACTACCTAGTAGTCATCAAGGTCAAAAAATTCATCATCTCCTCCTTGGTATTCCATTCCCTGGAAGTCCACTCGGTACCGCAAGATACCTGGGAAAAACAACATGCTTTAACATATTCAAAACACAAAAAGCTAGAAAGGCATTTGAAACAGGGTACTGAGCCCCATTCACACAGTCAACTTCTCAATTCAATTTTCAGAAGCTGACTTCAGCACTTGCATTGTGAGTTAGGCTCACACTGAGCAGTGAAAACACTGTATCGGTGTTACAGCCTGATGTGATTTCCTGCCAAAATACCCTGCCCAGCACAGGTCTCTTAAGAATCTGCCCAACTCTCTTCTGGAAATGCTGCATCTGCTCATGGAAGACTGGCATCTCCAAAAAAACACCAGTAACTCATCATTTGTCCTGACATAACAGCTTAGATGAAGGACTCTCTGTTAAACCCAGAAGGCAGCTGGCACTGAGGTCACTTCTACAGCAAAGAAAAGGCCATTCTGGGCAGCCTTTAACCCTGGAAACTTTTACTGAGATGAATGGTATCTCACCAAACAAAGAAGCTGGATCTGGTAGAACTCGGGCCATTACAAACCCTGCAACCTCAGAAACATGTTGGTCCTTAAGTAGCCAAATGTTACAACACCTTCCAACTGGTGTTCTCTCGCCCTTGGGAAGTCCTCTTTACAACACACTCCTTTCTGCTTTACATCCATCAACTCAAAATGCAGCCAGTGGCAGCAGCTGGCTTATCAGCAAATAAACAACAGCTTTGTCCAGCACATCTAATGTGGGGAGAACAAAGTGCATGGTGGGTGTTTTCACTCTGCCCTGCTAATGATTTTTGTCAGATTGAAGCACATGAGCCATCTGCACCTCTGTCAGACTTAGCTGAAACTGGTCAGTGAGCTTAAGGGGACTACCGAGGGGTTTCAGGAGCCTCATTTCCCCATGAAGTTGGGCTAAAAGTACTTTTCTTTTTAAAAAAAGTGGAAGACTGGGGAGCAAAGACAAGTAACACATCCAACTGCTTCAGAAACTGGGCTGCTGTTGGTCACACACCACTTTGTACACAGTGGAGCTCAGGCTGCCATAGAACAGCCACCGCACAGGGACAGGGAGAAGCAGATCAGAGCCCTTCTGAAATTCAGCAGCTCAAAAGAAGACGATCTCTCCTCTGAAGGGCAAAAAGATCCAAGGAACACAGTACGAAAGTGACAGCTGCCTAAAGCACCATCATCTTGCTGAATGTGTGATGGATTCATAGGGAGACCCTTTAGGGACATGAGTTTCCTGAACTAGTATCATGACCAACAGGAGGAAGATTAATCCCACTTGTGTTGGCATCAGATTATCAAATCAACCATTAAAAAAAAAAAAACAAAACACATTTTTCTCTTGCAGTTTACCTCCAATCCCTCCAAATCCTTTCACAAATTGGGATCCTTCCTGTGATTTGTCTGTAACAATTTCCAATGTTGCTCCAAATTTCTTGTAGTTGTTTGCAAACCACTCCAGAAGGGGCATACTTTCTATCAGTTCATGTTCCTGGCCAGTCTGTGTAGACATTGGAAGGGAAAAGAAATTAAAACAAAAAGTTACACTCACCTGCACCTTCAGAAAATTCACAACTAAAAGCTGTCTTCAGCTTAAACACCACCACTGTCTTCTTAATCCTAAAACAGAGACGCCAGCCCTCCCGCTCAGCAGGCTGGAGTAGCCTGGCACACTGGCCAAGGTCCACACATCCCTATCAGACAAGTGCAGGAATGAGCGGAAAGCTCCTGGTGCTAAGGAATCACACACTGACAGGGCTGGTTTTGGGCCTGTCCTACAGAAGTTAGTGCAGAGTGGAAGAGAAAGAATCTTGCTCCTTCTACCTAACTGTCACCTCATGCCATACTCATAGTTTTCACGGTTTCTTCAGGTTTGCTTTGTACCCCGCACTCAGCCCATCACCTCTCATCTCACTGGGCACTGTTTGCTCTGGGAAATCCTGATCTTTGCAAATATTGAGGGGAAATTCATAGCTTTCTAAGTAGATCAAGTGATTATTGGCATAGAAACACTACAACATTGCAGGTAACATTGCAAACCTTTCGTACACAGAGGGAATGAGCCATTACCCCACCAGGAGGGAAAGCAGCTGGGAACAGCCCCCCTGCCAGTCCTAACGCAGGACAGAGCTGACCACCATTTTTTGCAAGGGACAGATTTTTGGGCCCATCTTATTCTGCAAAGTAATACAAATCCCACTTCATTTCATAGATTTACAGAACAGTTTTGGTTGAAGCAGACCTTTAAGACACAGTCCAACTGTCAACCCAGCACTGCCAGGTCGCCATTAAACCGTGTTGTTCTGCACCACAACCTTGAAACTGGCAGCAGGAAAGATCAGAGAAAAGCAAGTCTAAAATCCAGGGGTTATGCTGAAAGGCAAGAGGAAAAGCCAGAGTCTTCAAGCCCCCTCTGAGTGCCAGAAAGGGCATTGTGCTCAATGCAAACTAAGCTCAGGTATTCAGAATGCAGCACCAGCGCACTCAGAATGAATTTACAAGCCTCAAAGCTGAAATACCTCTTTATCTGTGAAGTGGGATTTATCCTTCTCCTGCTCTGGTGTCAAATACAGGATCTTCTCCTCTGAGAAGAGAGAGGAAACACAGATTAGGTAGGGTCAGACTAATGAAAGAAAGAGATTGCCACCAGCCAGCAATAAGAACAGAGGCCTTAGGCACGACACTGCCTTCTTGATGAAGCTCTGGGCAATCAAGTAGGACACATTAGTAGAGAATAACTCTAGGGCCAACAGCAGGAAAGGCAGACGCTCTGCTCTAGACACAGAGCTTGTCTGCAGTCAGTGAGAACTGTGTGGCTGTAAGGCTCAGGTCAGTCTCCCCCGTGTGATGTCCTGGTACCACATTTATACTTCCATAGCTGAAAGGTGGCTTTCAACCCAGCTCTGTGACAAACTGCCCACCCCCAGCACTGTAATTCCTTCTCTGTGCTGAAAGCTTGCTGCTCCAGGCATCTCCCCCATAGCAGCTGGGAAGCTGCGAGTTAGCGATCTGCCTCAACAACATCCCCTTGAGCAAGTCCTTAAAAATCTACTTAGAGAGCTCCTGACGCGTAATCTAGCCAAGCAAGACTGCTTAGGTGCTAAACCCCTGGAAACCTTTCTGTCTCATAGAAGCACTACCTACCCTCTGTGCCTTGGCAGTGCAGAACGTATCTCATGATATCCAGGTTTTCATAGACTATCAGTATCTCTACTGCTCCCATTTCCAAAGCTTTTAGTGTATCTTCAACACCAAAGCAGTACTTCCCCGTGTCTTGACTGATTTCATCGAAGTATCGTCCTGCAAAAAGGAAATTGTAACCAACACTGAGCACAATTCAGGGATTTTTAAACAAGCCTGACTTGGACATAAGAGAAAACTGGAAACAGAAGCTGCAGTGGTGCTGAGGGAAGCAAGGGGTATGGAAACATATCAAAACACCTAATTTAGAACATTGGTAGATAGTCAACTCTAAATGTCCCATTAGGAATTTCACTCCAGTGAAAGGCTCACCCTCACCACCCTTGCAGTGTAAGGTAGCTACTGCTCCTAATGCACTCTTGTGCCAACAGTCAAACAAAGGAGCACTCCCAATGCCATCTTAAACAAAATAAATCTTAACTCTCATCTGCTGAAGCAGCAAACTGAGGAGGTATTTTTCCCCCACTTCCAAATGTCACCAGGAGGCCTGAAACTATAGCAGTCTCTGATGACAAGATAAACAAAGATCTGAGAGTTTGGTGGAGGGGGAAAAAAAAGTGAACAAAACACCCCTCCTTAAAAAACTACATTAACCCCAAGGAATTTGAGAAGGTGTCCAGGTAACAGAAAGAATCATTACAGGTCCTGCTCTGTTTATGGTAGGGCTGAGGCAGCACACAAAGGCATTGCCAGGAGGTCTTAAGCAAGATCAGCACATTCAGTCAGGTGTACCTGGCTCAGAGAAAGGCTGAGCACATACCTATTAGTTTCTTCTCTTGAATAAATTTCACATTGGAGAGGACCTCAGTTGACAACTCAATTGCTTGATTGAATCCATTTTCTCCTCCATATGAAATGTCAACTAGTTTGAGCACTTTGGATTGCAACCGCTAAAGAACACAAGACAACATGAGAGAGTCCATTACACAGCACTGCCACAAAACTACTCTATAATGCCACAACAGTAAGTGGCTGGCAAGAGGCACAGCCTTAATCTATTTTGCTTTGCTTGCAAGTGGAGGTTCTGAGTCAGAACTTCTGAATCCTTAATATTGAAGCACAGTTTTCAGGCAACAAGGCCACAGACATTAGGTTTAATGGAGTTTAATTCCAATAAAGCTTCTACTTAAGATTTGGGAGCACAATGAACATCAACACCCATTCTAAAATGAAGAGAACAGATCTCTTACAAGTGCTGTTACCAGCAAAAGAAGACTTTGCCTCCTTGCAGGAGGAAGATACATCAATTTTCCATTTTGATCAAATTCCTTAGACACCAAAGTTACACTCTTCCCAAGAAGCATTTTACATCAGAGCTACTACTAACATCACCACGTTACTGCTGACAGCATAAATGGCTGGGCTTTGCTCAGCAGAGGCCACTCACCTGATCGAACATGTCCGATTGACTTAGTTCAGTTTTAAAGTCAGCTGATCCAGCTAAAACAAGACCAGCCACGTTCACCTTGTCCCCAGAAATGAACAGCTGCACCGCCGTCTCTGCTACTTTCCGTACATAGTTGTGTCGTTTCTCCATCCGCAAGCGAGCGAAACGCAAGGCAGATTGACCTCCTCTACCTTTACAGGAGAACAGAGGTGAAGCAGCAATTTGGAAGTAATTTCATTTCAGGAAGATGATTAGTACATGGTCCCAACTGGGCCCTGAGCAACTGAAGCCACGGGCAGACGCAGACTTAAGAAGTAGTTTGCAACGAGCAGAGCCAGGGGCACTCGCTGAAACAGCCAGTGAATAAAGAGGTTCATTCACAGCAAGAAGTTTTTTTCCCATGTATCCCACAGAGGGAAATACATCGGGTTGGACTTTTTCCTCTTTTTATACAGACTCGCAAGTGTCTACAGAAATTCTGAACATCTGTGCACAGTTTCTGTGTCCTAAACTCTCATTAAAAGCCATGTCCTTTGTTAGGCTGCCTCTGACTGGTGCCCAGCAGGCTCTGCTGCCAACGCTTTTGGGGGACACGTTTCGATTTCATTTTGTCCCACCCCAATCTACAAAAGACAGGAGTAACCACTAGGTAAACCAGGGGTAGCTAACAGACAGGCTGCTCACTACAATACACCACCAGACAGCAAGGAACTAGAATTTTTCTCACTCCATTTGGAGTAAGAAATTTCTTCTTGCAAGGAGTAGCTTGTTGCTTTTCACCAGTTTGCAGGCCAACACCACCAGATGCAAACTTTAAAGATGCTGCCAAGGTGTTGTGTTAGTAATATGTAGTTAAGACAGTCCCAAACCAAGTAAACGGACATATAACACCAAAAAATAAGAATAGCCACTTTAAGAAGATCAACTGCACTTTACTGTGATTCATTAACTTTGACAAAAGGCTCAGACTTGCTGTCAGATTTCAGGGGAGTGAAAAATTGACCTGTAGGTGTTTAGCTCTCAAGTTCCCTGCTTCTCCCCTCGCATTCCATCATATGCAGCATCTAGAGCTGCTGCAAAAGCTCTAGAGACAGACTGGTGCATTACCATGCTTCTTTGGAAGATCCACAGTGAATTTGTGCAGGACTTCTCTTGTGTTTCCTTGAAGAGTTCCAAAGAGTGCACCGCTACCATCTATTACAATAAAGCCAAACTTGCTGTCGTCAGAAAGCAGTGCTGTGAGAGCCTGGAACAGACAACCATGCTGTCAGCATCATTTATCAAGGACCCTGCTTCAGCAAGTTCTACCAAACACAATGCACGCCAATAACTTAGTTCTGTAGGAGGTCATTGCTATTTTGTTTTTTACAAATAAACTAGAGGAAAAGCAGCAGGCTCAGGAATTGAGACCATCCCCGATTACTGTCTCACACAGTGCTGCCAAAAGCAGAAAGAAAACTTCATAACTATTTCCACAGCATTACCAATTCATCATGGGCAGGTGTAATAGCAAACCCCTCAAGTCTGGCTCCAGAAAGCGTTAAGTGAAATAGTTCACACCTCTCTGGTTGGCAAAACAGCAAGAGTCCTTTCCCAAGCACAAAGCCAGAAAAGCAGAACTTGCTTAATTCACTGGTCAGTCAGTTTTACGCTCCCAAGTGCCAATACAGACCAGATTTCCAACTGTTAACTAGCACCAATACTGGTCTCTGCACCTGCTGACTTCAAGCAGTCCCAAAAGGAGACTGATGAAATCTACAGTGGCCATGACAAACTCAGCCTAATGAAGCACAATTAAAGAACAGCAGCAATAACTCTCTTGTGCACAACTGGCTATAGGAGAAGACAGATTTTTTGCTGGAAAAAGAAGACAGATATTTTGCTGGAAAATGGAGCTACCCTTCAATTTTCTTCTCTTTAAAGCAGGTAGACAGTTAAATGAATTCTGTACATTCCTTTCACTAACACCTGAGGCTCAGTATTAAGCCTTTTGGGTTACTTTTGTCCAGTTTCCAGCCTCAGTTCTGGTAGTGTGGGACATGTCATCTAGTGATAGGACAAGGGGCAATGGTTGTAAGCTGGAATATAGGAGGTTCCACATCAATATCAGAAGGAACTTCTTCACAGTGAGGGTGACGGAGCACGGGAACAGGCTGCCCAGGGAGGTTGTGGAGTCTCCTTCACTGAACCTGCCTGGCTATGTTCCTGTGTGACTTGCTCTAAGTGATCCTGCTTTGTCAGGGGGACTGGACTAGATGATCTTTCCAAGTCCCTTCCAATCCCTAATGATTTTATGTACAAGGACCCAAACTCCACATTCCTTTTCTGAAGGGATCTGTTGGTGCTGTTCCCTCCAGGGTAGTGGAAGTGGCTCAGCATACACTTACACACACCCAATAAAAATGCATGGCAAGAATCCTCTTTCTGGCTGGCAAAACCTCCATCAGCCACCAGTTGAAGACTGAAAGAGTGCTGGTGTTGGTTTACTGCACAGGCCCTTTAACTGCCTGCACAGCTGCCAGCTCGATTACTGGCCTAAACAGAAAGGCTAAAACCCACCAGTCATCTCCATCCAAAATCCACATAACTGCATCTACAGCTTTCAAGCTTAAAAGAAATAGATGCTAAAGTTTAATGGAATCTACTGGCCAAAATAAATGTTCTCTATTAATTCCTCAGCGGCGGGATGAATGAGAGGAGGAAGTGGCATATTACGTTGCGATCTATTTAACTGGGTCAGGGCCAAGCAAAGCGTGTGACTGGAATGAGCGCTCCAGCCAAGGTATCAAAGTCAGTCATTGTAAATCCCACCCTTCACACACATCAGGGATCATATCCCTCTTGGGAAGTACTTTGGTTTCACACAGGCAATAAAATAGCTGGAGGATTTTTGCCGGGCAACTGTTCACCATGGCTCTGATGTTCTTGATTCCTTCTTATTTTAATAAAGTGATCACTCATTCCCCCAGTTTTCCTTTCATCAGTGCTATGTCAGCGATTCCTCTGTTTGACCTATCAAGCACAACTACTGCTTTTGTCAGTTCCTTCAGCCTGGGCTGAGCTTCCTCTTTGCAGCTTCAGCCTGAAGGTGAAGACCATGTCCTTTTTCTGCTCCTTCTCATGTCCTCACCTTCACAGGAAACCTACACTGAGCTAGATGCTGTAGCTGTTGAACTCTAGATGAATGCTGGGGGAACCACTGTGTTAAAAGCAGGACTACAACCAAATGAGTTTGACAGACAAACCAAGCCTTCAGCACTAGTGTCCCCTCATTGCTCAGGACACTATACAGTGGGCTCCGACTGCTATGTGTGACTCTGCAGCACAGACAACACTAACTCAAAGAATCATATACTACAAAGACACAGGAGAGCAAACACCTCATGGAAAAGGGTGCTGTTAGGAATCACATCATCAATGGCACCAATGACCACAAATCCATCTCAAGTTACCACTCTCTTGCTGAGCAGCAAGCAGGAGTGTATTTAGAGATGCCTTCTGAGAACAGCCCACTGGGCTGCACATACTTTTTTAGTAGTGAATTAGTGCCCTAGGGCAGTAGCTGCTGCCAAGACAAAATTAATCCCCTTCCTGATAGGGCAGAAGGCAACCAGCCACTGTCCATCCAGTGCCAACAAGTGCAGGGATAGATCATAGAATCATTAGGGATTGGAAGGGATCTCGAAAGATCATCTAGTCCAATTTCCCTGACACAGGAGGATCACCTAGACCAAGTCACACAGGAACACATTCAGGTGTGTTTTAAACATCTCCAGTGAAGGAGACTCCACAGCCCCCTGGGCAGCCTGTTCCAGTGCTCCATCACCCTCACTGTGAAGATGTTCCTTCTCATATTTATGTGGAACCTCCTATGTTCTGGCTTAGATATCCCCCTGGGCTTTGCACCTCTGAATTCTATTTGCATTTCCTGAATTCTGTTATATACCTCTGGCTTTCAATTGCTTGTGGATGTGTGGGCTCAGCAGAACTCAAGAGCTGTCCCTGTGCCCAGTTTTGCTATTCTAGTAGGTCAAAGATGTATTGAGATGTCATCCTTGGTGGGGACACGATAAGAAGGATGTACCTCACCCTTACATTAAGGAGAACTTTCCTACCTGTACTCCTGGCCCTCTGAAATCGTATCAGATCTCCAAAGTCCTTCGAAAACAAGCAGAACGACACTACTGCAGAGCCCATCAAGCCCATGTCTACAGGTCCGATGGCAGACAATTCTCAGTCCACAGGTCTGTTGTGGTGGACACCATGGATGGGACAGGAAGGCAGTAGTTTATTACAGATATTGAAAGCTCTACCACTACCCAGCTGAGCCAAAGCAGATTTAGACAAAATAGACTTTGGTCAGTCAAGACCAGTGTAAGCTATGTTACTCAAATATGCCTCAAACCATTAATGCAACCAAGACAAGCACATGTTGGATAAAATAATCCCACTTTACCCCAGACAGACTAGGCACTTGCCAGTTCTTCATAAGGGTCTCAGCTAACACATGTGATATCACAACTGGCCACACTAACATTATCTTGGCATTATTTTAAAGCCTGGCTCGGAACAAGATCTATGAGCCCTCTAAGGTTAAGAGCAAAAATCTGCCTCCAGTTACAGAGAAAAGTTGATGTCTGTGGGTTACACAAACTCGGTGGTTACCAGCTGGACCGTAAAGCCAGCTGTAGTGGGAACTGTGGACAATGTGTCAACTTCTTGCAGCAAATACCACCCATTTCTGAGCACTAACCAGCCATGAGCCAAGCAGCAGCCTCACTAGCAGGATGCGAGTTCAAGCTGCTGTTCTACAGACTGTGATCTCAAGAACAGAGGTCCAGCAAAGCAAACTGACTTGAACTGCGAAACCAGCAGGCAACAGGACACTTCTTACCTCTGTGTGGAATTTGTTGTCACACAAATACAATGACGTATTGATTGGTTTGAAAGGTTCAAAGTCAATGTTGACTTTCTTCTCTTTTCCTTCTTCTGTCACAATTGTTCCACAGTAAACAACCAGACCATTTGGAGGTACTATGAAGGACACAATGTGGTTTTAAATGACTAAGAAATATTGCAAATGCTATACCCGTCAAAAACCAAACCACTCAGCCTTGAGACTTAAGGCAGAGCTGAAACTGAAGTTTCCAAGTTTTTTGCCCTCCACTTCCCCACCACCTCATTCCCTCCTAGATCTCTACAATGCAAAACAAACTTGTTTCTTGCACCTATAGTGAATGGCTTGAAGCGAGAAGCTAAAGGTAACACTGATGGCAAGACCTGTGACAGAGCTGCAAGATCACAGACCTGGCTGTGAAACCCACGAGCCTGCAAGCTCACAGAATCCAGAAAAAGGCTGAACATCCCCAAGCTCTTACACAGTCAAGCTGCTTCCAAATAAGGAAGTTTGCCAGCACCCACACGAGCAAGAAGTTACCTTTGTTATAGAGTTTCAGTCTTTGCTGTACAGATGTGATGGCTCCCAGTACTGAAAGGCGATTCACTCGAGACTTGATATTAGAGGCAGTGCCAAACTCATCCGCTAACATTTTTGCCACTCGTGAAATCTGGTCTTTAGGTGGAATAATCAATGATATCATGCTGGTACCATTGCTGGGAAAGGAAAAACAGAAAGGCTTGTTAACAGCCACAGGCCAAAGCAACAAGTGTACTCACTGTGTATTTCATGCATGCAGCTCTTCCCTCCCCAAAAGGAAGCATCACTTCACTGTAACCAGTGCAATTCCACTTCTGCTGGGCCATAATGGGAGAGGAAACAAAACAAGCTCTTCAGAGAATTTGACTCCATAGCCAAGTGTTCAGGTTAGTCATTACCAAACAAGTCCTCCAAAAGCTGCTCATTCAACTGGGAATACTCCAGAAAAAAAAAAACATCAACACTGTGTATAGGCTCAGGGCTCCAAGCTACAGGCATGGAAGCACTCCCCAACACAGAGTATTTGAAACAATGCAGCCACATACTTGAAGGACATCTTAAAGTCCATTTCATTTGCTCTCAGACAGCTGGAGCACCAGCCAGCCCAAGTGCTGGTTTAACCCTTGCTTTTCACCAGATTAAGACAGAAAAGTCAACTAGAATGATCCATTTGGAGCAATCAGGCTTTTCTACTTTCCCCTGGTGCATTGCTTTATCTAAAGCAGCCATCAGGGCTGGTGAGCTCCTCTATAAAGTACATGACTGTGAGCTCAGAAATGCCATCCCTGGGCACAGAGTCCACAAACCACAGAACTGGCTTAAGTTAAATGAAAAAAAAGTTTTATATTCAGGGGTTTTTTTTGCTACAGTGTTTGGGTGGATCCTGCAAAGGTCTTAATCCTCAAAGCAGCTTCATGGTTCAAATTCATCTAGAGCCAAAATGAAAATTGGAAAAGTTCCTGTCTGCCTTCCAGCAGGTATCTGTCATTTGCCATTGAAACATCCCAGATGTCTGACAGGTTGCTTCTGCATCATCTCAAATTTAACCCAGATCATGTACTTCACATTAGAGTAATGGCATAAAAATCAAATACCTCACCATGTCCTCTAGCCCTCAAGGGCAAACTGGCTAAGCTCTGTGAAAAAATTCCCTCTACTCAGAATTCTGAGCCAGAGAAGCAATGAAGTGCTTTGCAGCCATTAAAGAAAAAAAGGGGTTTTGCTCTTTCACATTTCTTACAGCAGAAGACTAACACAGTACCTGCCTACTGCCGTTTCAGACTGTCAGGCTCTAGCATCGTGCCTGAAGCGAGCTGTGGAGACAGCAGGGAAGTGCTTTAAAAAGCATCACTTCATTAGCCTCTTTACTGAAGTTGTACAGCCTTCTTCCACAGCTCTTCAATTCAGGCCAAGTTGAAAAGGATGCTGGTAGGTCAAATAAGTCCCTGACCTTAAAGACAACTAATTGGTTTTGATATCCAAAATCCCCCACACCCTGACATCAATCAAGAAAGTTGCAGAGAGACACATCGCAAACTTTATTCCCAGAAGGAGCTTTGAGCCATGCTGACAGCTATCAGACTTCCAGGTCACACCAGCCAAGAATACTCCACAGACCACTCAATTAGAGCCATTCACTGCCCCTGCACCTTAGGGGAGATATAATGGCCCATCATTCCCCACAGGCTCCTTTGAGCTTGAGGCCAATGGCAATGAAAGAGACTCTTCCTGACTTTTCCCAGAGCCCCTCGAGGTGTTCCTCACTTCCCCTGAAATGAGATTCATGGACTTCCCAATCATGAGAGAGATCTGTGCATCATGCCCCACTCACTGTGAGGCAGATGGGACTTTCATGCCCCTGGAGCACTCTGTGCCTCTCCTGCCAGGAAGATATTTCCTGCTCTTTCCCCTGCATGGAGAACAGAGGGGAAAGAGCAGAGAGGGAGAAAGGAGGCTGTGTCCTCCCTTAAGGCAAATTATTTGTAAAAAAGCACTTGTACAGCTTCCTACAGCTTTCAGATACAAGTCACCCCTATAATCCCAGCCCTTGGCCTCGTGTTTTGATCCACCACCCCAGAAACACCAGTGTCGGCAGAGCCACCAGCCAGCGCACAGCTCTGCCCACTGGGTCTGTACCAAAGCCACACTGAACGGGCCACTGTACCCAGGCATTATTTATACTACACGGAGTGTCTTGTCTCTGTGTCAGTCAAATGCGACCATCAAGCCACCAAACATCCTACCCAAAGTACCTGCAGTGTATTTCATCATTTATTACTGCAAACTTAAGAAAAGGGTCTCTTAGGTGGTGCCTTGTCCCTCATTTAGGTCTCAAACCAGTTTAACATAGCACAGAATTGTGCTTGGTCCAACCCTCCAGCAAATTCCAGCCTGGATTTTTATCCAAAAGCACCTTCCATTACCAACACCAAGTGCATTTCTTGGGTCTGACATGCTTGCACCACTATTTACTCAGCCAAAGCTATTTCAGGCACTAACTCATTCCCACAGAATCCAGCAACCAAGCCGGCGTGCAGCTTGCCATGGGATCTTGGAGACCAGGAGGCAGCTGGCTTGTCATCCCATGTCCCCGGGCACCCAGCACCCCAAAGGGAGCAGCCCATGCCATGCTGTTGCTGCCTGCTGGGCACAGCTAATCCACCCAACCACAGAGTTCATTAGGCAGCTGCTAACTGAAGGTAACAGCACCCTCTGCTCAGCTCCTTCTTCCTAAAACAAGCACACAGCCTGGTCACCAAATTAGATAAGGTCGCACAGAGGCTGAGACCAGCAGGATACCAGCTGAAACAGAGGTGCACACAAGTGACCAGGATGGGCACACGAGGTTTAAAACCTGGTTGTAACTGCTGAACAAGATACAACAATTTCTAAGAAAGCTGCTGCACAAAAACACCGAAAAAACCCCCAGGTTATTCCACAAAGTGAAACAATTCCAGGTATCCTTTGCAGCCACTGTGCCTTATTAGGACAACAGGTATTTCCTTACAATCCAATGCATCTTCCTCTGCAGCTGGATGAGCCACACACCAGAGGTTCTAGAGCCCATTTACTTCAGCCACGAGGAAGGGAATCCATGCTGACAATGGCTTTTTCAGGTAGCAGAACTCCAAACCCTACAGGTTCTGCTGTGCATGAAGCACATGGGACATCAGCTGCCAAGTGCACATCTCCTATCAAGCACTCTGCCAGACAACTTCATTACAGAACTATTACAGTGAAAAATTAAGTAATCAATCTAGATTAAGGGAGACTCGGGATCAAACACAGAATGAGCTGACTGTTCCCTGTGCCATACCCATAGCTCCTGCAGGAAGGGTGGACCCAGAGCGCTCCCTACTATCTGCTCAGCAGGGTCCCCACTGCTGAGAGGTTCCTCCCCGTTTTAGTGCACCCAAGATAAATTCTACTGGACCAGTGGGAATCTAATGCTTTTCGACTCAACTGAGCCAGGAAGTTTAAACAGCCAAAGCCAGTTGCTGTCCCTATTCTGGGCTAAGGGGAGCTGCAAGACAGCCAAGTAGCTGCCACTGTAATGTAAGTAAGTGCATCAAGACCTGAAATGCTCCGAGGTGTTTGCTCTGTCACAATTCAGCAGCAAGGGACCACAGGAGGGCACAACATGTGCTGCTGCACAGGAGACTGGAGAGAACAGTGAAAAGCGTTAAGGGAACCTGTCCCCACACTACAAAGAGACAAGGGGACAATTAGGTACCAACCTCTGGAAAAGTAGAAACACTCTGCTATGTGGGTGCCATGTTTGGTCACTGCTCACATTGCCAGTAATTAATTGGCAATTAGCTCCAATGTAACATGGCCTGGGAGGTACTGGTTTAAGGTATGAACAGAGCAGGTAATCATCAGGGCTCTGACTTCACTCCTAAAGCACTGCACATGGGCTCCAACCACCTGTCAGATTGCTGTTTGGAGAGAAGGGGAAGCAAAAAGCAAAACAAGCACCTTTTGCTCTCTGGAGACAAATTCTTTAGAAGATCCAGCACCTCACAGGGCTATGGTGCTAGAGAGCAGGAGAACCACCAGGTTCTCTCCCAAAGCGGGGATGTCACAGCAGACACACCAGCTGGACTGTGAGTCCGAAGCCACTTCTGGCACCAGGAGCGGTGCTCACTGTGTTTTCTGGTCCTGTGTGAGGAAGCCACCACAACAGAATGCAGGAGCACAAAGCGAGCAGTGTGTCATGGCTGGAACCAACTGCTGACCGCATCCCACAGAGGGTTTGCATTACGGCTGCCAGTGCTGGGGGCCATCTTTATCTGCGGGGATTCAGTTTCTACTCCTTCACCCATCAGAAGGAACAGCTGAGCAGATCCTCAGACCTTTGGCTTTCAGCTGAAACTAGAAACTGGTCCAAGTGGTTTTCTAAGAGACTCCTGCCATCTTAGTCAGGGTTATGTCAGTGAAACAGCTTCCTGCACAGCCATAGCACAGACAACCAAACCAGCACACACCAATTGGAATAACCCTCACCTGGCAAATAAGAGCAATCCTAAGCAGAAGTCTGAGGAGAAGCAGTCACTCAACCCGTCTCCTGGAATTTGGGATATGCGGTGGCAAGGCAGAGCGTTAATTTAACAGACGTGGTGTATAAATAGCACTGACTGGCCTAGCCTGTGGGATCAGAGGAGGCTTGACAAACAGCAGCTGAGCTATGGCTGTTCCACAATGACACACCACCAGCACACTGTGTGACGTGGGGGTACAGAAGCAAGGAAGATCAGTCATTCTCTGTGACTCAAAATGAGCTTATTTTTACAGGGCACCTGCTTCCTGAGAGTCTTGCTTTCCCCCCAGGAACCAAGGGCAGCACAAGGCCCACATGTGACTACCAGAGAGTGGCAGAAACAGAACAAACAGATAATTCAGATAATCTTCAGATAATCTGATCTTCACCACATTCCACAGCTGGGAAGCTTTCAATGAAAGAACTCTTGCCACATCCAAGCAATGTTACCCTCCAGAGGTGACTTCTGTTGGTCTCCTTCCAAGAGGAACACAGGTTACCAAGCAGCCCAAGCTGCCTGGACAGCCAAGACTACTGGAGTTACATGATGGTCAGGGCAGTTCCATCACTTGCACAGCCATGCTGTCAAGACACCAGCAATACCCAGGCACACACCACAGGTCCCAGAGAAGAAATGCTACTGCTGAACAAGTACCCACAACAGTGCTGCAGGCATGTGGTACCTGAGCCATGCTGAGAGCACAGTCCACACCAGCAGCAATAAGAGTGAAGAATATTTGACGGTTTTTATGATCCCATATGTGGAGAGAGATGTTGAAGTATTCTAAGAATGATGTGTCCTTTGGTATAGGCAAATACTAAATTGGTAGTTTAGGTTCTCTTACAAAACAGAGGCCATTAGACACTCCCTGTTCACTCAAGTCCTGCAGGAAGTAGTGCTGACCTTGCTGTAGGGAAGTTAATATGCTCTTACGGTTGGGAAGCACATAAACAGGTCACAGCCAGTTCATGCCCTTTAAAAATCTTGTGTCTTAGTAAGACAACAACTTCATTACATAGGAAGTAGCTTAAGACCACTTGAGATGCCAAATTTTGAGAGACAACAGCAGATGCAAAAGCTACATCACCTTTCCTGGAAATCCTGTCAGATCTGAAGAGTCTGGGATCCCTTCAGTGCTTCCATGGCACCATCACCTGGAAGCTCATCCAAAGGCTGCCTTGCCTGTGAATACCAGTTGAATGCTTCACAGCAAACACAGCCAACTGCTGCTTGAGAAGCAACAGCTTTTTGTGATGTTTCCAGTAGAACTAGATGAAAACCCTGGTCAGATGGTGGGCTCAAAGCACAGCATGACAAGTGCTGCAGGGGTACCTAGTCAGAGCATACACCACCAGTTAGCTGATGATGGGACCTACTGTCAGCTTCTTTGAGTTTTAACATAACATTAAGCTGAATTCCATGCTGCTGGCATTCCTTCGCACAGCAAGAACCTCCCAGCCCGCTAGTCAGAGGCATTCTGTCTGTTAGCACAGTGCACAGCGCAACTCTGGGCCATCTAGCGAAAGGCAACATCAATACAAGTTGCTCTGCAAAGGATTGCAGGTCATCCAAAGAATGGGTATGAAGATGGGCAAGAGACCAGTTCCCAAGTGAAGATAAGGCAGGGATGACCTCTATGGATCCAGTGACACCAGAAAAAGCACCAGATTGGGGCAGGGGGTGTATGAGGGGGGGATCTCAAAGCTAGGAGAGCAAGTAATTATTTCCTCAAGAATAATACTCAGCATAAGCATTAAGTGGAGAAAGTGAGACACCATCACACCCCACACCGCCCCCCAACCCCAGCCTCCAGATACTTAATTCTTCACCAGTCTCTGAATGCCACCTCTACCCTGGACAAAGTAAAATCACTGAGCTGCACAGCATGAGGTCATGCAGCAGCTGACATGAAGCCAAGCACCACAGTTCTATCCCAGAGCCCAGTACAAGAATCTTGCACATCATCTTCCCACAATGCTGGTGGATGAGAAAGAAAAAGCACTCTGTGCAACAAGGAACAGCTTGAACATGAACATTAAGGGTGTCCTGAAGAGATACACTACTCTCTAACCCTAACCCACTGACCTTCTCAGAGGAAAGCCTCCAGATGCCAAAGCAGGCTTATCAAGCACAAGCTAAGGAGCTAAGGACCAAGGCAGAACCTGACACAGAAAGGAGAAGCACTTTCTCCAGTACACCCAGGGATTCAGCAGTGAGGGACAGCTTCCCAAGCGGAGGCAGCAAATGGCTGCTTCACTGGCTGAGCAGAGACAAGGCTGGGTAGTGTGTCACCAAGGGTCAGACTAGGTAGTGCTTTCCCTCTCTGGGCAGTCACTGGCCTGCTGCCAGGATCTGATGCCCAAGCTTGGCATGCATCGCTCCCCAGACAGAGAATGAGGTGAAAGAAGAATCAGATCACAGACCGCTGTTCCTTCACGCAGCGGTCTGGCCAGGTATCGCGTGTCCAAAGGCTGCATGGGCAGCAGGTAATGGTGAGCCCTCGCCCATCGGTCCAGCACGTGCTACCTGCACAGGGTAAAGGTAAGCAGCTCCACGCTCTAAGCTTCCTCCAATGCTGTGCCAGGAGCAATCCTGACTCCCCGATCAGGGTCTACCCCAGGAGCAGATCTTGATGCCATCCCATGCGGCCAAGGAGCACAATCAGCATAAATGGACAGTGTACACCCCACAGGGAAGGTGAATCCATGCCACCATAAAATCCTTTGATCAAAGGGACACCTCACAAAACCTAATTGCACAGGCATGTTGTGAATAGGCCTTCTTGGCTGTGTCTGACCTCACGCTGAAAGCCCGGATGCCCAATTACCAACAAGTGGAACAGACGTTTCTGCACTTCAGACATTTATGACTCACTGGGAGGCTCAGTTTTGCTCCCCTGCTCTCCCTCCTCCCTCTCCAATCATTAATGCTCCCAAGTTTAAAAGACTTGTTGCATTATGCTAATGGACCAGTTGGGTACAAGATGTACACTTGTGGGACTGCAGCAACAAATCCAGATTTGCTCGTTAAGATGTTAATGCCTGAGTGCTGCATGGGAACAGGAAGCTAACAGGGGGAAGAAAAAGAAATCCAGTTGCCACAAAGCCAAACCAAAGTCTGTCCTCTTTTGAGGTGCTTGCTCCCATTTCCCACCAAGTCATTTCTCCTCAGCAGTCGGGGGCTCATTCATTAACTCTCAGCAAATGATGAGCTGTGGATGAATCGGGCTGTTCACTAATGATTCACGCAGCTGTAAAACGGGGTATCAGACTGTCCAGCTACTGAGGGCTACAGAACTCACTGGAGTTCTTGTCTGACATGTAACCATACTCTCAGACAGGGTTATTTTCTGCCACTCATTAGTGCAGCAGGAAATCAACAACCCTTTCCACATTCTCCCCAGCTGCCTTCTCACCCGACACCACCAAAACACAAGCTCTGGAGAGTCACAGCCTCAATCCTGAGAGGTGTGACCAGCCCTGCTTATGGGAAATCCATACTCAGCTTCTAATTCAGCACGATGAAGATCAGCAGGCTGAAGAGACTATGATGGCAAAAGGAGAGAAGTGGAGTGTAAGCTGCCATATATCCCATTGCCACAGTGCCCTCAGCTACAGCTTCTGTCCCAGACTGTTCCAGTTTCAGCCTCTCTGCAAACTCCTTTTCCTCCACAAAACCCCAGAAGCAAAAGACAGCATTAATGTTACAGCCCTTACCCTGTGTTAAAAAAACATGACCTCCTTTAGGAATGACCCTTCCACCAAGAATGCTGAGGAAGCACCACTGTGAGGAAACACCCTGGCTTAGCTAAGAGCCTCAATCATAAGTTCTGCCCTGGTGAGACCACACCTGGAGTATTGTGTCCAGTTCTGGGCTCCTCAGTACAAGAGGGATGTGGAGCTGCTGGAGAGAGTTCAGCGTAGGGCAACAAAGATGATAAGAGAGGTGGAACACCTCCCTTATGAGGAGAGGTTGAGGGAGCTGGGTCTCTTTAGCTTGGAGAAGAGGAGACTGAGGGGTGACCTCATTAATGTCTACAAATATTTGAGGGGTGGGTGTCAGGAGGATGGCACTGGGCTGTTCTCGGTGTCATGTAGTGATAGGACAAGGGGCAATGGTTGTAAGCTGGAACATAGGAGGTTCCACATCAACCTGAGAAGGAACTTCTTCACGGTGAGGGTGACAGAGCACTGGAACAGGCTGCCCAGGGGGGTTGTGGAGTCTCCTTCTCTGGAGATGTTCAAGACCCGACTGGACAGGTTCCTGTGTGACTTGGTTTAGGTGATCCTGCTGTTGCAGGTGGATTGGACTAGATGATCTTTCGAGGTTCCTTTCCGATCCATAATGATTCTATGATTCTTCCCTAAACACTGCACTCCAAAAAGAGGTCCAACAGAAAGCCAAAACAGAACACTCACTGTTGGTAAATTTCACAAGCCACTTCACAGGCACTTGCAGTCCTGGCCCCATTCATGTTTTTCACTTCTCAGAGTTTCTGAGCTACCCTAGATCCCAGCAGAAGCGAAAGGCTTGTAGCGAAGTTATGTCCACTACAGACATCAGCTTGCTGTGGAGATCTTCATGGTTACCCCATGACTGGCACGGCTGTGACAGAGCCCTGCTCACCAGTGCACACAGCCAAGTTGGAAAGCCAAGGAGCACCCTGCCCTTCACAGATCAACCAGCTCACCCAAGCCCAGTTCAGGGTCTCCATCACACACTGTATCCCAGGGTGAAAGCTTCAGCTTCAGCTCTACATCCTGCATCAGTGGTTAAACTGTTAACCAGAGCCAGAACAATCAGTGGATCCTGACAGAGACCTGCTGGCAGCTGGGAAGCAGGGAAGGGAGCCTCTGAACCAACACAGCTCCACCAGTCAGTTACAGCAATGAAATGACCACACCAAATCTTTCTCCTGATGCGAGACATCACTTGAAGACAAGTTACACTGGGGCTTGTCCAGACAAGGTGTCCTCTTACATGCAGAGACAGTGCAGGAGAGCATCTCACACAGGAGCAAAGACTCAACTCTTCTGGCACATTCAGCTGCTCCAGTTACTCCAGTGTAGCTGCAACCTCACCTGTACAGCACCCGCTCACAGCAGAACAAGTCTCCTACAGCAAAGGGTTGCATATGTTTGCAGGAGTGACCACTGCCTAACTCAGTACAGAAATACAGCACAGTGTAACCCCAGCACCACTAGTTTCCTAGTATTTGTCAAAAGAAGCTAGGACCAAGGCAAACCCATACAGGACCTGCAACTGAGCTCAGTTACTCCCTACACACATTCCAACTGCTAGGGCTGCTGCGCTGGCTCATAAAGATGCTTTCATGTCTCTTTAGGAAGGGCCCACCTTGTTCTCTAGAACCACCAGGCTGTCCAAAGAAGGTTTCAGCCTTGCCTGGGCACAAAAGCGGCATCACTTCAGGACACTCCTGGACAAGGGAGGTGTGGAGATACCCAGCTTCCCACTCACCTTCTCCTAAGGCTAGGAAACGGCAGCAGCTTGAGGCTAATTCCAAAGCTGGGCCCTTCCATCAGGATGACCAAAGCTTCAGAAGGACTGTGGGAGAACCCAGCTCCAAATGCTTTCTGCAACACAAGCTGGGCAAATAATTAATGTCCCAGCTTTTATTTTATGTCAGCTTTTCCAACCTTAAGCAGAACTAGTGGTGTTTTGCTTTGCAGGAATTCCCACACATTTTCAGGCCTCTAAAATAAGTCCTTCCTGGTGAATTATTTGTCTCACATCTGGTTTCTCCCATACGGGAGATGGAAGTGTCTACTTGGCAGAATCCAAACCTTAGCAGAGAACTGCGTGGCTTTGCTCTCCCACAGCTCTGGAGTCACCAAGACGTCCCATTCTTTCCTCCTGTCTCCATTCTCCTGCCTTGATACATTCCTTCCAGTTACACTCAGAACAAGTTACTTCTTGAGACTTAGTTTCTGCACTTCCTCAGAGAGTCCAAGTGAAACAACTGCGGAGGGCTCCTGCTCTGAACCTGGAGCTCTGCTCTTAAGTTCAAGGCAGGACAGAGGTCTCACCGGAGCAGGTTCCTAAAGATTCTACAATTATAACACAACTCTGCACCCAGCACTGATACCAGCTACGCTCCCACTTGGGGTCACTGTGTCCACCGGCCCCACAGAGGTGGTTCCGATGGTACATCTCTAGGTCTGTGAGCACACTGGTTGTTTTGCTGCCAGTCCTTGATTCTGCCAAGCATTTACAGCTTAGATTAACAGAAACAACTGACCACAGCTCTGCTAACAATTTAGAACTGCGAAGAGCAAAGGAACAAAGAGTGATTGTCAGTCCAGCACTGACACTGGGAAACTGCATGAAGCAACAGCAGAAGAGCCCTGAGAGAGAGAGGACAAAGGAAAAACATTGTGGCTCTTACAGCTCCTGCCTCAGCCCCTGTAACATCCACAAGCAAAGATGTGACTGACATTTCTTAGGGGGAATAGTCTTTCACCAAAAAACCTTTCACCAAAAAACCTAATAGTGCACTGAGAGACAAATCCCTTTGTAGGAAGAAGCACAGACGCTTGATGAAAGTCAGAGCACTCCAAACTACCAAGAGCTGAATGACAAGGCCAAACTTCTCACAAGGGCTTGACTTCCTTATCACCACTCTTTTATCTTCATCTTCATCAGGCTAGAAAGGTTAATTGCCTGTAGTGCAGAGCTCAGGCCCTGTTGCACTGTGCTTCCCCAGCAGCTTCCCCTTCCATTCTCCCTGAATCAGAAAGATCAACTCATTAACGCTGTACAGTATCAGACAGTTTGCAACTCAACTTTGGGAGAGCTAAGAGGAGATAACCGACACTTCTAGGGTAAGAAGTGAGACAGCCAAAAGCTCCTTCCAGAGATAGGGATTTTGGGGTGGGGTTGGGCCTTCTAACAATTCATTTTCACGGTTCTGATTTGCCAGATTCTTGCTACACAGAGATCATCAGCGAGAAAACCAGCTGCCCTAAGCAGGGCAGCAAAAATAACCCAAGATGTCCTCTTGAAGTTTGAGAAGTGGCCTGACCCTCGCTGGCCCCCAGCTGACCAGCTTCTCCCAGAGCTGAAAGCCTGATCTTGTCCATTGGTGTTCTAATCAAACACTGCTGCTTACCTCCTCCGTCCCAGACTCGACTAAAGCATTTCATTGCTCTCATGCTTGCTCAACATTTTGATAATGTTCTGAAGATTTGAGATTTTACCAAAATAGGTAAAAGTGAAGAGTAAAGGTGCCCCAACTGGCACACATCAACCAAATGTCTGGTTCCAGCCTCCCCCGCTCCCTGTCCCTTTGATCCACTGCAGGAACAACCAGCACATGAAACTGGGACATTGCTGCTGGGTCACTATTAGGAGCAGATGAGTAAGGAAAGGTGGAGACACAAAGGAGTCTCTGGCCCTCCACATCATCCTATTTAAAGGATTTGCCCCCTAATCCACCCCAGAACAGGTCTTCCTACTTTAAAGGAAGAGGAAGTGACTCCCTCAAAGGCCGGAAAATCCTGTTTCACTGCCTCACACCTCTGGTGCCAGAGAGCCCAATGCTTCTCACAGTAAAAGCTGCGGCATCTCTTCCCCCCACTGGACCCAAAAGACGAGGACCATGTTAGCTATGGTTGCCTGACACTGTTCACAGCAGAGACTGCCAACACTAGCAGCCTGTGTCTGGCATTGGGTTAGCAGCTAGTACACACAGTCAGTTAAGGAACAGCAGTCTCACAACACTGAATCCAGAGGGCTCAGCTATACCTCCTACACACATTTTATTGCATTTGCAGCACCTTTATCACAAAGTAGAGGTGCTGACAGGGATCACTGGTGGGAAAAGGGCAAGCTGTGGCCCCCAAAAAATTGTTAGCCCAGCAACCACCCGCTCCAGCCTCACTTCTCCAACACCACTTTTAATCCAGTCCTCTGCCATATTCACCCATTTCAAACACCAAAAGAGGTAGTCCTGCTTACACTCCTATGTTTGGTATTGAGGAGAGCCAGAATATGAACTGTACACTTCCAAAACAGAACTCAGCTCCCTCAGTGCTGTTACAAGGACTGGCTGTGGTTTTTATGAGCTGTGACCAATGCTTGGAGCTCCCAAAGCCCAGCAGAAGCCCTTTACACCTTCCTGTGCTTGCTGGGACCTCCCTGTCAGTACAACACGAGCTGTCAGCACCACACAAAAGCACAGCTGAATGATCAGCTTTGACAGTCAAAGTCCACTCTGCCACAGGGAAGAGAAACCCTGGCTCCTCACTCCCTTCTCCCACACCCCATCCCATGCACAGCTACAGCACAAGCCAGGAGAAAGAAAGAAATAAATTCAGGGAAACCTGCAGCCTGGGTTAGTTTTCACTGAATGATCCCCTGGCCTACACCACACACACAAAACAAATCCCCAGTGCTAAGGAAGAGACCATGACAGGGTCTCTGCTTGTCGAGCTGGCCAAAGGCACCCTGCCTTGTGGTGGCCACAGCATGATACCAGTGCTGCTGCAGCTATATGAAAACTGATTCAGATGAGACTATGGAAAGTAGAGTCACCCTTAATTTTTATTTTCTTGCACTATATACTGAAACAAACATGTTCCTTGATGTTTTACAGCTCCTGTACAGTAACACTTACAGCTACTCAAGTCCAATCTGCTTCCTGACCCGTGCAACAAGCCACTGCTGACTACCCATGGAAACAGGTACCCTGTCACCTGTGGTGTGTGACAGGCCATGAGAACATCCAGCTGTTTTACTTCTGGTGGGGAAAAATAGGAAACAAAAGTGTGAGAGCAATAGGTTTAATACTCTCCAAACTTTGGGAGAGTTTGCTTCTGAGGAAAGGGAGTTAAGCACTTTCACTCGAAGGGGAAGGGGTGAGAAGAATCAAATAAGGGTCAGCACAAGAAAGAGTAGCGAACTGCTGCCTCGGCCCAGCCAGCCGATCCTTTGGGAGGGGTCCAAGCCCACATGGGAGGCAGGGGAGCAGTGTCCTCCCGCTAGAATCCGCCATTCCCAGTGCCTGCTGGCACAGCCAGGCCGGATGTGGAGCCCAGCCGCCAGCTTGGCCCCCCGTACCCCGCGCCCAGAGCCCCACACAGCCCTGGTAACCACGCGGGGCCCCGTCGCTCTGGGAGGGTCAGACGAGTCGAGGAACCGGACCGGGCCGCTGCCCCCTACCCGTGCGGGAAGCGATTCCGCTTCCTATTGGTGTCCGGGGAGACCCCTACTCACCGCGCCCCGGTCCCGGCCGCGGCCAGACAAAAGGGCACCGGGAAGGGGCGGCCGGGCCGGGGCCGCGCCTCGCCCTCCCCCACTCCCGGAGCCAGGCAGCGGCTGCTCCACTCCGGTTCCCACCGCGGCCTCTCCAGCCGCCCCCCCCTCCCCGCCCCTCTCCCAGCACAGGCCCCAGCGCTCACCCTCGAGCTGCCTCCAAGCTCTTGATGAGCTTCTTGATCTTCCAGATCTCCACGTTGCGGTCGGCAGCACTGGGATCGTCCGCCATCTTCTGCCTCCTCCGCCTCCTCCTCCTCCTCCTCCTGCTGCGGCGGCGGCTGCGGCCTGCGGCGGCCCAGACACAGCGGTTAGACCTGAGTAGTCCCGACCCGGCCGGGTGCGGCCCCGCCGCCCGCCCCGTTCCCCAGCCCTCCCCCCAGCCTCACCTCAGGCGCGCTCCCGGCGCTGACGTCGGACACCGGCTGCTCGCGCTCCCCCGCGCCGCGCCGCATGTGTTGCAATCGGCTCACATGGGGGGCCCCATGACATCACTTCCGGGGGGACCGCGGCGCGGGGCGACACGCCATAGGCCGCCGCGCGGCAAGTCCCCGCCCACCGTCCGCGCCACCATTGGTTTGTCGCTCCGCGTGAGGTGTTATGGGGCAGGTAGTGCACGGCGCTCGAGGGGGCGGGTCGGGGCGGGGCTGGTCGGATGTCGCGAGAGTTGCGCGGATAGTCACGCGCGCGCGCGCTCTTAAACGGGCCGCAGCGGCAGTGGTAGGCCGGGTCTTAGGGTGTCTACAGTGAGGTTTACGCCGGGCCCCACTCCGCCAATAGAGGAGCCTTACGGAGGCGGCAGGCTGCCTCTCGCGTTTCACAGCGAGGGCCGGGCCGGAGCGTGGTACCCACAGAGGCCCCGGCCGAGGTCCCGGGCTGCTCTGAGAGCCCCGAAGGCGGTGATTGCCCCGAGGGTGAGGAGAAGCGGTAAATAGCACCCAGCGGGCTCAGGGTGGAGGTAGCGGTGGCTGGTCAGGGAGCGGTGCCGCCCAGTCCTGGCGTGCGCGAGGCAGATAAGCAGCGGCCGCTCCCTGTCCTGGGCTGAAGGGCTCCCTCCTGCAGAGTCCCGCTTTGAGTCCTCAGGGCAGCCCGTCCCCAGGAGAGCAGTGGCTCAGCTCGGGGTCCCGTGCAATGCCCCACTACACCCGCGGGCTGGGGCTTCTCGTATTATTGAGGTGACGACCTGGCAGGCTCTCATTCTCACAGAGCACATAGAATCATAAGGGATTGGAAGGGACCTCGAAAGATCATCTAGTCCAATCCCCCTGCCAGAGCAGCCTCACCTGACTGGAGAAGCCATGGAATGAGAGTCACTCAGGGTAGGAAGGAACCATCATCCAGTTCCAACACCCCCAGCACAGGCAGGGACACCCCACCCTAGACCAGGCTGGCCAAGCTCATGTTGATGAGCTAGCCAGCCCACTCTCCAGCCTCTGCTTGTGAGGACCAGGGAGCTGTGGTGAACTGGACCCCCTCTGGTGTCTGAGCACTCATCCAAGAACTGTACATAAATATATCCACAGGCTCCATGTCCAGGTTTGCAAACCCCTAACCTGCCTTTTTCACTGCAAAGACACTAGCACTGGGGTTGGGAGTATTGCAGGCCATGGGGCAGGCTGGAAACAGTGATGAAGGGATGCTGAAGCCATTTGCTTGTTTCTTTTATTGAGTGGTAGTGGGGAGACTGGTGCTCCTGCAGAGGTGGTGCTGAGCAGGCACCAAGGGCTGGATAACAGGCTGCCCACAGCAGTAGTGGAGTTCCCCTCCCTGGTGGGATTGAAAAGCCATGGAGTTGTGGTGCTGAGGCACTTGGGTTAGTGGTGACCTAGCAGTGCTGGAGGAATGGTTAGACTTGATCTAAAAGTAGTTTTTAACCAAAATGATACTGTAGATGCCTCCCTACAGCCCCAATCTGTCATCTTGGGAAATCCCAGATCTGGTGTTTAGGATCCTGCTCCCGGGTTGGTGAGTGCTACCATAGCCTGAGCCTGCTGCTGCCTCCTCTCTCAGTTTGCCTTTTACCTCTCTGGTCCTGTACAGCCTCCAGTTAAAGCAGCGCTGAAACCTTGTTAAGTGCTGAGTGTAGTCACCTGAGCAAAGACTGGTCTAGGACACAGCCTGAAGCTGGGTTTTTCTGTTGACAGTCATGCTGAGGAGACACTATGATCTAAGTCCGTGGTTGTATCTGAAGTCCCATTTCTGGTTCTAAGCAAGTATCAATCCAACCCTTACAGGTACTTTTTCCAAGTGCATCTGGTCCCATAGAGCACTTTATAATCCTCCTCAAAGCAGTAAGACAGAGGATTATGCCTGGCTTTAGGAGACAAATCTGCTGAGATGGAAGCTTCTGAACCCAACATGACAGGGACAGCACGGACAACAGCTTATGCAGTGCTTCACTCAAACTCTGCCCTCCCAGTTCAACTTGGGAGACTCATTGTTGCAGTTTCAAACTGCAACACTCATACTCAGCATCCCACTAACCACCTCCAGCCTGATGCACCCACTTTACTGTGGCACTTTCCGCTCCAACCTTTACAAGGTGGCAGAGGCTGCTGTCAGTTACCCCCCACAGCTCTCCCACTGGCTGCCTGACACAGATGCCAACAGCCAACACAGCTCTGCAGCAACAAGGAAGCGGAGAGCTGAAACAGGAGCCACCGAGTTAGAACTCAACAGTCTGCTGTGTCCTTGAGAGGTGTTTCAGTTTTTCACAGGAAGAAACTTCTGAGCACAAGACATCACCCAATGTCACTTTTCCCTCCCTAATTCAATGCTTTAGCTTACAAAGTACACAGCACATTAAAAGTTAAAAAGTATCCAGGAAAGATGGATTTCAACTGTGACAAGGGAATAAAGGATTCACTGAAGGAGTAAATGCCAACCCCTCAGTGATTCACGACCCCGAAGACTGTAGGATATTGATCCCCTGCCTTTGCCCTGGTGACACATGCCCAGTCAGAGAGGAGCGGGAGAGCAACAGCCCACAGCTCTGCTGCAGCAAGTGCTTCCACCCAGGATGGTTTTTAACTGTCTCACTAAGGACATGTCCTTTCAGCACCTGAAATAACCTCCACAATGGCATAAAGACCTCTGGGGAGCAGCACTGCTGTGAACATGCACATCATCCTGAGCCTGGGAAGCATCCTTAGTGTCTCAAAACTTTAGATCACACAAACCTCTAAAAGGTTTCTTCTCCACTCTGTCCACTTCAGTGTGTCAGGCTGATGGAAACTGCTCTCGTCCTATTGCATGGGAGAACTCGGAGCCTGAAGCAGTCTTGGGCCCATAACATGTTCTCAATCAAAGGCCACAATACCAAGAACTCCATGTTGAACACTTTTCTGCTTTTATTTTAAAAAAAATCCAGAATGGATCCAATAACAGTTTTATTATTAAGGAAATTGTTTTACCGTAAGCAGAGAACAGACACAGGATGGAGCAGAAGGCTCAGACAAGCAAAGTACTTAACTTGCGCATAGCCTCTTTAAGAAGTAACATTACAGCTAAATCTGAAGTAACCCTTCTCCTTCAGAATGAGGGTTCTACCCTAGCTTCAGAGCTCAATGTTCTCCAGCCAATGTAACTGGCCTTACCACTGCTGCTCACAGCCTCTCCACCTGCTCTTGAGTACTCAGATCCATAATGAGGGTCCAGTCAGGCATTAGTCTTCTCCCAGTTCCAGCAGCACTTTTCTCCCCACCCTTCCATTTAGTGACATGGTTTCCAAATGTTGACACCAAATTTAGTACATCATTGTGCCAAGGATCAGAAACAAATGGTCAGCAAGTCCCCAGGTGCTTCAGCCAAATACCACAGGGCCAAACACTTAGAACTTTGTCTGGCATGAATTAACTTTTATCAAGTGACAATTTCTCTAGCAGACATATCACTAAGTTTATACATTAAAGAATTGTATATATGGAATACTGCAAAAACACAGTAAGTCTGAATTCTGCCCATTTGCTGCTCAGGAAGGTCCCTTCTCTCCCAAGCATCAAGAAAATCAACCTCTTCATACTCTAGAGTCAAGGCAAGACAGAGACTTCTTATTGCTTCTCCTCTTTCTGATCCCCTGGACTTCCAGAACCCTCTCGTTCAGAGGCCATCTGTGAAAGAATTGCCTTATTAGTAGTAGGAACAACAAAACACTTCTTGCAGGGAGATTTTCCCTAGCTGGTTGTTTGGTTTACTGGAGTGAAGAAACTGGTGAAAAGGGTAATAGTCCACTGCAGATGGGAAACCACCTCCATTGCTGCTGGACTACTACCAAGAGTTGACGATACCACTGTAGTATCAGGCAGCCTGTTTTGCAAACATCCTTAAGGTAAGTCCAGGTGTTATTTAGGCTCTTCCACAGACCATGGGGAAGAAAAGCTCTGTTGTGCCTTATGAAGAACTTCTGGCATTGCCTAGAAGGTGGATGGCCAGGATTCCGGACCTTCACCTCTACCAGACTGTCCACAGCTGCCCCTCCAGCTGCACTGCGATATGGTGCTACCTTCACACATAACTCTTACCAAAAAAGGTGGTGCCCCAACTTGTCCCTCCCCATCCGAGGGCTATAAAACAGGAAGAAGCATGAACCTACCTTCTTGTATGCCATTTCAAAGAGTTTCAGGGAAGCCTGCTGCAGACTGGTTGCTGCCTGCCGGATGTTTTCTCCGGTTTCAGTATCTTTACGAGCCAGAAGTTCCCTCATTTTAGCAATTTCTTCTTTTAATTTATTGCACTGCAAAGAAGTCACAAAGAACCACAATGAAATCCTGAACTTGGTCCATAGAGAATCTCAGATCTTGTCATTTCACCCACCTATTGGCCACAGCAAAAGTACCACCTGTGTTTCCCAGAAGCCACAAAGTTAAGCCTCAAACCAAGCCACATGGTCTGCAGGGAGTAGGACTGTGCTGCTCAATTCCCAATGGGCACCTGTCCACTCCACTGAACGTGCCACAGTTGGCATCAATGGGTCCCCTTGTCTGCCGTCTCAGCAGAGGCGCCAAGGACAGAAAGCCCTGCGGAGAGGGAACAGCTCGCCAAGACTGAGCTGCTCTCCTTGGATCACCTCACCAGCCCGACAGTCAGCCCCAGAGCCAGGGAAAAGGGAACAGAAAGCTGGTTTTCATCTATTTTTAAGGCAGTCAGAAAGCCAAGGAGCAAGGCTGTTCACCACCTTGTTTAATCCCTTTTGCACATGGGAGAAGGAGCAGAGCAGCAAACAAAAGCAAGACAGCCTCATCCCAGCCCATGCAGCCATCTGGCAAAGCCTCCCTGAAGTCTGGCAGTTCTCCAGCAGGCTAGCACGCTGCTGGGAGGAGGGAGGTTATGGGGGGACAGCTGTACCGCTAGTGCTTGCACTCAAACTGTGTGCAGAGATCTTGTTTGGACATGCAGGGAGAAAGTGATGGATGCTGCTGTGTCAGCTCCACCTTAACAGCATAGGGCTTCTTCCCAGCAATTTCCCTTGGTATTCCCCTCAAAAAAACACAGGGATTTAGCCTATGCTCCTGTAGAGGAAACTCCACAATCCCAAACACAGAGAAGAAGTCAACATCCACCCCAGAGATTTGAGCTGGGCTGAAAACCAGCCTTTAACCTCATCAGAGACTCCTTATCAGTAACCTATAACCTACTTCCCCTGCAAATGCCTTAACACTGCCCCTTTAATTCCACTGTTAAATTGAAGGCGGTGCAATCAGTGTTAATCTCAGCTTTTGAAATCCATAACACAGCAATGAAATTGTCAGAGTGTTGTGAAAAGTGCTGGTTTGATACTAAGTGTCCGCACTCCAAAGACAGAAGGAAAACTGGAGGTGAGTGAATGCAGTGATTTCATTGCCTGCAAGTCCTTGGGTGCTGTGCTGGGACTGCCCAGCAGCTCTGTGAATACACTGGCAGGCACTGTTCCTAATCTCCAGCTTTTGAGCCATACTCTCCTATCTCACAGGCCATAGATCTTACCAAATCACCACAAGGCTGAGGCAATGACATAATCCATGCACAAACCTTTCACTATCAGCTTCCCCAGCTCTTAGATCAAAAGTTCAGTGTCACTGAAGCTTCGAAATAGGAAATTTGCTGTGTTCTTTCAAGTGTATCCTTATATTCTCCCATCAGCCACACTCATCAAGTGCAGAAAGCAAGAGCTGATGATTGTGTAGTTTTTCCACAGCATGAAAATACAGAGTCAGTGCCACTGGTTAAGAAAGAATGCCCTTAGTAAGGAATTTTACCTATTTCACTGCTACAGGATCAGAAACCACTTACCTCATCTGCTGGCAACTGATCCTTGAACTCCTCCATCTTAGACTCTGTATCATGGATGATGCCCTCGGCCATGTTCACGGCTTCCACACGTTCCTGCACAAGAGAGCTCGTAAGGGTACACGGCATTGGTGGCACCAGCTAGCAGATGGCGCTTCCTTCCCCAACTGCCTAACTCCATTCTAGCTCCCACTCAGGGCCTTTCTTAATGGCAAAAGGGCCAGCAGAAAGGCCAACCAACCACTTCCAGATGCACTCTGGCAGCAGAAAGCCTTTTACAATCAGAACTGGCTTCCCTGGAGGTAGAACCAGCTTATGCAGCACAGCTGTTAGCACACTGAGAAAGCCACCAAATGCAGAGAGAGCATGGCTCACTCTGTTCTGCTCCTGGGGAAAGCAGCAGGGATTTGGGTAAGTTTCTTAAGCTTCTGCAGCAACAACGGCACTTCAGAAAATGGAAGCGTTGGGTTGTTTTACTCCTGTCTTCTGAACAGTGGGGCTTTCAGACCAATGTCCTTAAAGGTTCTCAATTTAACCTACAAACGCTAAGAAGCCAATGCTTTGTGGCTTTACGGCTTCTGACACAAGGCAAGGAAATGCTGCTGTGCATGAATATATCCTGCAGATTCTCCCCTTCAGTCCTCTTCTGACTCCTTTGCTGCTGAGGGTGAGATTTACATTGTTTGAACCTGAACACCCAATACAGGTTTTCACAGACTAGAAGAATATGAAGTGGCTAGTTCAGTGTGCTTGCTTCAGCCCTCACATAACATGCTGGTGTCACATCCTGCACCAGGCCTGCTCAAAAACTCAGGCTCTAGGCTTAGTGGTCTAATATGTTAGTACTACCCTCATTAAACCAGTTAGTTCCAACTATTAACCCTGTGGATATTGCAAGTTCACTCACATAACCATGGTAAGTGCCAGATTTTTCTTGAGGTTTCTGAATACCTCCTGAAGGCTTCCCCTGCACTGACTGCTAACACCACACTCAGATGAATGTAGCGTGCCAGAGGCCACAGTGAGAACTCCAGCATGATGGAAAGCAACTGTCCACTTCCAAAGGAAGAGGTGCAGTTTCACTTGGCACATTCTGTAAGTAGCTTAAATACTGCGTCCATTTAAAGGGGACATTGCTGTGAGAAGGCAGCTGTAGCACCCTGGCTTCAAATTAACAGCCAGGACAACAGGCTGGCAGATAGCAAAGAGCTTTGATGACAGAAAGTGTAACCGGAGCTGTGAAGCGGTTTGTCATGGGTAAGAGGCAGGTGAGTTTGCTTACAGCTGCCTTATGTCCCAGGTATTCTTCAGGGAGAATTCAAATCAGTCACACAGCACAAGTTACTCAACCCAAATGCCTCTGCATACACTTTCCTGCAGCACCGGTGTGTAAAGTGAATGTGAGAGCAAAGGGGTGTTTAGGTAACTGCGCAGGAGCCTACAGCTCCTTCAGAGGTGGGAGCAGAATGGTTAGAAGCCAGGCGCACTGCTAGCTGGAAGACATCACAACCATCACATTACCTTTCTTCGCCTGTCCTCCTCTGCATACTTCTCTGCATTCTTCACCATGTTCTCAATCTCATCTTTGCTAAGGCCACCAGAAGACTGGATAACAACTGCATTAGAAAAGCATCATCAATAATGAATGTGCTTTCATCTTTGAGGACAGGACAGTACTATTTGCTAAACCCATTTGATGGCAGCAGCTTTGCTCAAGGCCACTGCACCTATAGAAAACCCATGGGCAGCACACAAAGCCATCTGGTCTCTGAAGACACAGTGATGGCGTGGGTGAGATCAAAGCCCGACATCTCAGATCTATGAGCTTTCCAGCTCAGTCAGACCATTCCTGTCCACGGGTCTGCAAGCCACTTTAACCTTTCTTTGGTTATTCCTCCTGGAAATGGAGGACACAAAGACCCCAAACCAAAGGGGCAGGTTAAAGACATTAAAAAAAACATAAATGCAAAAGCACAGCAAAACAAAAACCAACTCAACAAAAAAAAAATCCAAACAGAAGGAACGATTTTACCAGGAAAGAGATTCCTTTCACTGTCACAAAGCAGCCCAGGCTGGCAGCAGGCTAGGACATGACGTGATTCTACAGGTGGGACCCTGAAAGTTCCCTTTTTACGTCCAATAGCCCAGACTACTTTGTACCAGGAGAATCTACAAATGCTTCAAATTACTTTTCTGAGCCCACAACAGAGCTTCATAAAATATCAGCTTTGTGGTATCACCCCAGAACACCAGGCCAAATAAAGGAACACAGACTGACAGCCTCACATCCCTAAGCCTCCTGCCATTTAGAAACATTTCCAGCCTAAATGGATGAGAATGAACAAGGTGGTTCAAAATCCCTGAATTTCAAGACCTTTTGTAATGGAGTAATTGCCAATGAAACAGTCTCAGCACTGGTTTGGTCTGTTCAGCTGTGTCTTGGATTCAAGTGATCTTCCTAAGTTGATTTCTCTCTTCAAAGCTGGCACTTTCACAGAGGCAGCCATATCATCATGAGGAACAGCATGCCCAAGAGCACAGCTCAATCCAGCACCCACTGTACAAGGTACTGGATTCCCATACCCCTTCAAGATTAAGTAAGGCACAGTGTCACTGCTCTGAGCTCCTCAGTGACAAGGGACACCCCCATAAAACAACAGGAGCATTGCTTCACAAACATCCAAGCCCTGTTAGCCAACCTAGCCAATGTGTTCACTTTCTTAAAACAAAGCCGCAGATCAGTTGTCCCTTCTCCAGAGGCACTTAGGCCAAGATGACTTCAACTGCATCTACAATCCACTGATGACAGATTGCTTGTGTCACCCTTACTCTTAATCAAATAAAATGGCCCAGAATCCTCAGCCCAGGGTCATGGGATGCCCACCAAGGCACACAACCCTGGAGTCACCTAGTGTTACACTCAGAGCCTGGTACAATCGGATGCAATCATCACTGCTCCACAACTTTGCCCCTCCTCATCCCAGAACACTTACTTTGCTGTTCACGTCCAGTTCCTTTATCTTTGGCTGACACATGAACAATACCGTTGGCATCAATGTCAAACGTAACCTCGATCTGGGGTACACCACGTGGTGCTGGAGGAATCCCGATCTGAGGATGACAAGTGGCAGCCATTAGCTCCCCTAGAGACAAGTGAGCTTGAGGTCTGAGGCTCCAGCACTGAGTACTGGTGATCTGTCTGTTCTATCAACTGCTAGCCAGCCCTCAGAGCCAAGGCCTCTGAACACCTGCTGGCATCATGAGGTTAATCGGCAGCATCTGACAGATGGATCGGGAGGCAGATTTCTACCCAGGACAGGTGCACAGAAACCAAAAGATCCAGCCCAAGTTTGTTTTCAAGGTGACACAGACTCTGCTTTACTGCTCAACAAGCCCCTTTTCCATGGACATAGCAGGACACAGTTTCTTCAGCTTCACACAACTAGAGCCCAAAAGCAAGGAGAGCTCTTATAGGTAACCAGGCCCTAATACTAAAGCAGCCCTGTGCCACATCAGACTGCTTAGAAACTCTGAGCTCCATCTTGCACGCAGAGTTATTTCTCTGTGAAAGGCCATCCCAGAATCAGCCTGTGCCTCTTGAGGCTGGTTTTTACTATAAACAAGGTCAAATGGCTTCCGTTAGATCACTCCCCCTCCACTGTGCTTTCAGGGGTTGACTGAAATGAAGAAAGCATTCTTCTCAATGAAGATTGTCTAATGTCAGGAATACTGGGCAGCCAACATACCAGTGTGAACTGGCCAAGAAGTTTGTTGTCACTGGCCATCTCTCTCTCTCCCTGGCATACTTTAATCTCCACTTGAGTTTGTCCATCAGCAGCTGTAGAAAACACCTACAGAAAAGGAACAGAAAGTCACTCGGTAGGTAGTAAACGTCAACACATAGCTGATGTCATTGCACAACAACTAAAGAAAGGCATAAAAAGAAGCTACTTTTTATTTAAGATTACAAGATTAATACTTGTTCCTCTGTTCCTCTAAAACAAGGCTCCTCAAACTTTTAAACAGGGGGCCAGTTCACTGTCCCTCAGACACTGTTAGGGGCCGGGCTATAGTTTGAAAAAAAATGAATGAATTCCTATGCAAACTGCACACATTTTATTTGTAGTAGTGCACAAAAAACAGGAAAAAGAACGCAATATTTAAAACGAAGAACAATTGTAACCAACAAAAATAAATAATATTTCAATATGGACTATGGGCCTGCTTTTGGCTAATGAGATGGTCAATGTTAGGTTCCGTATTTGTCACTGCTAGTCATAGCAAGCGATGCAAGTGTTCATCAGTTAGTCTGGATCTGATTGGAGATTTCAGATGTTTCATTCAGGAAAAAGTCTGCTCACAGACATAGGTGCTGCTGGCTGGTTTGCACTGCCTGGCTTGTCCTGCCTGGGAGCTAGAGGGAGGGAGGGAGAGATGGGGGAGCTGCCCACCTGATGCCGCTGCCCCCCTCTTCAGCCCGGCCATACAGTTGGCAGGAAGTCATCTGCGGCTGCTCGGTTCCCCCGCCCCAATCCCTGGTGGGGGGGGGTTGTGTAAATAGTGGCAGGCTGCATTGGAGACCCTGGGGGGCCGTATCCGGCCTGCGGGCCAGGGTTTGAGGACCCCTGCTCTAAAAAAACACCAAGGCACCAAGGACTCAGCAACAGCCAAGATCACTGGTATTTTGATCTATATTCACTTGAATGCGGGAAAACCAGCAACGCTGTGCGAGCAGCCCCACACCCCACAGAATAAGTTTTATCACTAAGAGCACACACTGGCAGACCCAGACAGAGTCAAGTGAGAGAGAGAATCACACCCATGTCTACTATGGCCTTACAACACAGGACAAAAATATAACCCCTTCCAAAGGATATAGAACAAGAAAGACGGTCTCAGAGGAGGTGTAGTGCTCAGTTATGGAAGGTGTCCACACAATTCTTCTTCAGAATGATGTGTTGACAGTTAACATCATGGCACACGCTCTGCAGTCCTGACCAGGTCACAAACATCCTGGTACACACAGGGACTCAACTCACCTCACTTCTTGGGCATTCTAATAATCAACAGAAATAATCAGTGGTTGACATGAAACCCAATTTTTACACTGCTTCTCCTTGCCAGATGAGGAGACAAGACTACTGGGATGACCTGAGTAGCCTTGATGGGTGTCTTGAGACCACCACAAAAGACCCACCCATGTCAAGCTGATTTATACCTGGCTCTTTTTTGTTGGTATGGTGGTATTCCTGTTGATGAGCTTTGTGAAGACTCCTCCCAGTGTCTCAATCCCCAGGGAGAGGGGAGTCACATCCAGCAGCAGCACGTCGGTAACATCACCAGCCAACACGCCTCCCTGAATGGCTGCCCCAATAGCGACAGCTTCATCAGGATTAACTGCTTTGCTAGGAGCACGGCCAAACAATTCCTGTACAGTCTGCTGCACCTGAATGGAGAGAAAGCACAGCTCTGATGCAGAGCAAACCACGACCACCCACTGCTGCAGACACACGAACACGCCAGCCTTGGCTGAAAGTTTGAATCTTTATGCTCCTGCTGCCAGGTAACTCTGTGATACGAGAGGAACACAAAGCTCCAGGCTTGGGACCGCTCCCCAGCTCGCTATTTTCCACACACCCTATTAAAAGCAAATGTCCAGCTCCTCCATGCTTAAGCCAAGAGACATCAGCCAGAAGCGTTCATTAGAGGAAGATGTTTTACATATAATTAAGTACAAGTCCTTCCCTTCGGAAGCATATTTTAGAGTACGAAAGAATCACAAAAGTTTTACTTCTAACCACCCACTGTACATTTCCCAGGGGCCTTCACAGAAGGCCTCATCTCCTCTAGTAGGGTGAAGCAAACAACAGCACACAGGGGAGAAGGCTCTGTGCTGCATGCACTGATCTTGGAGCCACAGCACTTGGGAAAGTATCATGTAAAGTCACAGATGCTGGGGCTTATACAGGTAAAAATTAATACTGATTTTTTTTTTGTTTGTTTTAAGTATTACGTTCCACCCCAAAGAGCATATTTCAGACAAGGCTTTCCTACTTCTGCAAGTGTTTTCCACCACTTTACACACAGCTAAACACAATCCTCCTCATTTAACCAGAAGAAGAGCAGGGTCTTTGGGAAGGTATAACACAGTTACTCCACTTGAGCTTTGGAGAGGAGCAGAAGCTTCTGTTTATCTTGCTGCTCTGACTCCCTTGCCTGGTGACCTACTATCACCTCCAGCCACCAGGCTCATTTCACACAGGAAGGAAAAACACCCCAAGTGCTGCCAAACCCCAAACCAACCCCAAGCAGAACCATGCAAACACCTAGAAAAGACCCTCAGATCGTAACAGCAAAGAAATTCCCAGCCAGACTGATCCTTATGGAATGAGATTTTTATGAGTTCTGTAGAAAATGACAAGCTGTGTCCTGGAAAGGAGCGGTGTACTGACATGACCAGCTCTGATTTCTGATCTTGTGAGCAAGAACAGTAAATCACCTGCAGGCAGGGCCTCAGCTGCAAGACTGTGCCTGTTAGCAGAGCACACTCCTAAGAACCTGCTGGTTCTTATCACCACGGAATACTGGGCCAGGTACTGGATAACAAGGGTCTGGAACAGTCAGTTAAGTACTCTGACAACACCCTGCCTCAAAAAGGCTTCCAAATACATGTGACCAGCAGCTAACAGAGCTGTTCTGCTCATGTGGTTTCTTCACAAGGGTAGAAATCCACTGGAAGGTGATCCCTAACAGGCTGCTGAGGCACTGATATTATCTGACTCCTAACTTTCCTGCTACAGAAAGCATGGGGTGGCTTAGCCTCTTAACTCATACCTTCGGCATTCTAGTCATGCCACCGACAAGGATGACTTCGCCAATGTCACTCTTGCTGACTTCAGCGTCCTGCATGGCTTTCTGGCACGGTGCTACTGTCCTTTTGATCAGGTCGGCCACAATGCCCTCAAACTGTGAGCGACTCAGCTTCATGTTCAAGTGCTTTGGTCCTGAGGCATCCATAGTGAGGTACGGCAAGTTGATATCAGTCTGAAACACAGAGACACCAATTGAAAAAACAGGAAAGGAAGATACGGCAGCTACATACAGGTTTCAGATTAGGTGACAGGTCCTGTTCTGTTCATGCTGAAGCAGAGGTCCTGTTCACCCTGCAGCCCAGTCTCTACCTGGCAGCAAGCACAGTTCCACATATGCCATTTCAGACAAGAGACACAGAAACTATTTTGTTTCACATCTGAGTGTCACAACTGTTAAGTTCCAATTTTTGTATACTGTTATTTAACATCTTTTATACTTAAGCAAAGCAAAGCAATTTAATCTCTATCCCAGCCAGAAGGAAAGAACTGAAACATGACACGTGACATTCTTAATCTTCCTTTAGGAAAAAGGCACAAGACAGGTCAAGGCCCATCTTCCAAGTTCCTCTAACCCCTAACACTTCACATAAGGTGTAAAGAACCTACTCATTACTGTTTTCACAGAATCACATTAGGGATTGGAAGGGACCTTGAAATATCATCTAGTCCAATCCCCCCAACCACAGCAGTATCACCTAGGCCAAGTCACACAAGAACACATCCAGGCAGGTTTTAAATGTCTCTAGAGAAGGAGACTCCACAACCCCCCTGGGCAGCCTGCTCCAGTGCTCCATCACCCTCACTGTGAAGAAGTTCCTTCTCATACTTACGTGGAACCTCCTATGTTCCAGCTTACACCCATTGCCCCATGCCCTATCACTAGATGACACTGAAAAGAACCTGGCTCCATCTTTCTGACACCCACCCCTCAAGTATTTATAGACATTAATGAGGTCACCCCTCAGTCTCCTCTTTTCCAAGCTAAAGAGACCCAAATAAAACAACTCATGTTTGACAGCCAATCTGCTGTCATTTAACACAGCGTTCTTCAGTGCCAAGAGACCACAATCCCCCACTATTGGGGGTGATCTTTAAAAATCCAACATGTGGATTTGTAAGCGAGTCTTATACTGAAGCATCTTGTTCAAGTGCTGAGTCATGCTGACTTCAGAAAGGCACTACAAATCAAAGCAGTTTACATCTTTAAACTTTAGAGATTAACACATTAAGAACTAAACCAAAACTACAGGCTAGAGGCATGTGTTCACTTCATAAATAGCACAGGCAAAAATACTAGGCTTAAGGAAGTTGTTTTCCCTTTCTTGCTAAAGAGTTAAGGGATTCAGCTTTTCCTGGTATGAACAGACTGCATTTGCCAACTCTGGAGCTAGTAAAAACAGAGCCTGCTATGTCTCTGGCAGAACTATGCATCCATTGTGACTGGCCTAAACTCCTTGCCATGAGCTCCCTACTGGCCAACAAAAAGACCACCATTGGAAAAAAATTATGTTTATTAAGAATCTAGAAACTGGCAGAGTCCCCATTTCAATTACTATATAATCAACCTTAATTTCACTTCAGCAGAATTATTATACTCCCAACTTGCTGCTTCACCAGCTCCTTATTCAGCAGTGAATAAAGGACATGCTTAAATGCATTAATATACAAAGTGGGTGGAAAAAAAATGGGGATATATGTTGTCCATTGTCTCAACAATCTTTTTACACGCAAATAAGCAAAGATTCTTTACAGAAATTATTTGTTGTTATGAGACAAGTTAGCTGTTTCGCTGGAACGAACAGCACCAAGGTTTTGGAACTGCCTGCACTGAGCCACCAGTGCTTCCAGTAACCCAGCAGCACTAGCTGTGGCTAAGTTCCCTGAGTCCATTATACTTCTCAAATACACAGTAAGTTGGGAACAAGGTCACATTCCCCACAAGAGGGGAAAACATGGTGCCAGCACACAGGCAAAACCCAGCACCCACTAACATTCTCAGCTTCTGACAACTAAGCAGTCCTCCCCTAAGCAGTCTGTGCTGCTAGTGGACTTTCTGGTAAACTTGTACCATTCACTTCCACAGAAGCTTGTTCCACCACCAGGAGAAAAAAACAGCAGTTTCACAGAGGTTTGTAAACAATAGCAATGCAAAACTCTGTCTGTGGTTTTTGAATCCAGGCACCTACCTGCACAGATGAGGAAAGCTCACACTTTGCTTTCTCTGATGCTTCTCTCACCCTCTGAAGCGCCATGTTGTCTTTAGTCAGATCAACACCCATCTACATGACAAATAAAACGGGTTAACAGAGCAGTTGAGGAGAGCTTTTCCTCCACAGCTCTCCCTCCTATCGCTCTTAACCGTGCAGATGTTTGTAGAAATATGGCCACATATTTCTGCTTATGTCGTTCACTTCTGGCAAATGTATATTCCAACGTTTCAAAAACATCTGCTAGCCTGCTCTACTGTGACCACAATTATACAGCTACTGAGTGATTAAAGTTCGGAAAAGCTGCTGCATCACAGAATATAAAGGCAAGACTACAGTGGCACTGGAGTTGAAATGACACCAGTTTTCTGCAGTTTCATTATTAAAAGCAATCAGGATAAGGTAGTCTTTGAGAACAAAAGGCAGAAGTTCCGCTATTCTATGCTTTCAAGAGAAGAATATTCCAAGAGACAAGAACTGGTAGCCAGTGTCTGTCACTCTTGAATTTAAATGGTGTCACAGATCCTCAAAAAAGTCCTAATAATGTGACAAAATCCCCGCTCTTTCACAGAAGCAAGTTCAAAAAAAGGTTGTAACTGAGGTTGAATTGTGACGTGATACCTTACCTCTCTCTTGAACTCTTTAACAATATGCTGTAGCAAAGCCTGGTCAAAATCTTCACCACCTAAGAAAGTGTCACCATTGGTGGACTTCACCTCAAAGACTCCTTTCTGGATTTCCAGAATGGAAATATCAAAAGTGCCACCACCCAAATCGTAGACTGCAATGCTATGAGAAGAGGTGCAGAAGAACGTTAACATCACTCTACAGCCTATCAGTGTGCCTCTAAAATCATTCTCCCCAGGACACAATGCATGCAGAAATCACATTGCTGTCCATAGAAGTTAAAAGCTCCTGTGAAGACAGCAGTGAACAGATAACACAGTGTTACACATTTCTTGAGTGCTCCTGAGCACACAGCAAAGTCTTCTCCAGAGATGGGCTGCACACTGCTTAACCTTGTCCCTTACTTCAGAGAGAGCAGTTCCTCCTTCAAGACACCCTCACATGCAGTGACAAGGGCAGGAACACCAGAACATTGTGAAATGTGTTTTTTCACAATGTGAGGCTTTCACAGCACACAACACCCATCAGAAATACAGTCTGTTTTATACAACACTCAGGGAAGAAGACAGAAACTGTGGTTACCAGCCATCAAAGCTCAGTGCACTTTGTGTTATCCTTCAGTTCCAACAGTGACAGCCACTCACTCAGCTGTCTCTGGCCACACCTATTGCTGCTACCAGCAGGTAAGACAATAAATCTACACTCAGCCTTGATAATTAAGTTGTAGCTGCAAGTTATGAACTCGCTTTCTTTAATGAGGATGGCTGGCACAGAACTGAGGTGACATTACAGAGCACTGACTCACAGTCATGAGGACACACTGGCACAATTCCAGCCAATGATTTAAAAAACCTGATGGCACAAGAAGCATTGAACATGGCAAATCTCGGTGTGCTTATTGAGGAGAGAGGGTAGGTCTCATGAACAGGTGCTTACACTTTGTCTTCAGACTTGTCCAGACCATAGGCCAGTGCAGCTGCTGTTGGTTCATTAATCACCCTCAGAACATTCAAGCCAGCAATCTGCCCAGCATCTTTCGTAGCCTGCAGGAAGAGGAGGAAGAATGCTGACTACTGGTAAGAGTTAAGCACCATTTATAATCCCGAAAATTCGATGGCTTGATGAGTACCTGTCTCTGAGAATCATTGAAGTAAGCAGGGACTGTGATTACAGCATTCTTTGCTGCATGTCCCAGGTAGTTTTCTAGAGAAAAAAGAAGATAAACCAAAGTTATCATTATAAGAATATTGCCAAGTTGTTACTATGGTTTTTGAAATTCATATCCTGAACTACAAACAGAAGACAAGCTTGTTGCCCAAGAACCTGCTGTTTTCTGGGAAGCTGTGGAAAAATCAAGTCCTCCCACACAACATGAGAGAAGTTTGTGGACTTGTGACAGAAGAGCAAAGGACCTTGGCAACTCAGCTGGTGACCAGATGCCTCTAGTGATCCAGAATTCATTCAGGAGATTCTCTTCTTAATGTGGCAGACTGGAGGAGTTTTCCCTTTCTTTGGGATGTTCAACATATGATGAACGTAGAACTTACACATTGCTTTTACTGCAGGAAACCTGTATCAACCTGTATCTAGTACAAGTAACATCTACCTAATTGCTGTACAAGTGTGGGAGACTACAATTCAGGAAAAATCACAAACGTCTCTCAGAAACAAAGATTCATTACTGAATGCAGATTCAGAGCTACTGAAAGGTAAGAATGTGCACCATACAGTGAGAATGCACAGATGAGATTCATGCCTGTGCATCTGCCCCACAGAGACCTTACACACTGCAATATTCTGTGCTGCTTGCAAACAAGAATACATTCCGTAGCCAAATTCATGTGGCATCCATGCCAAAACCCAACTGACCTAAGGAAGCAGACCCCTGCTTAAGGCAGAGGAACACTGTCCTCAATTAGATTTACCACATCTAAATGCTCACATACCACATCATCATATTTTACTCTTGGGTGGAGCTTTAACAAGTGTTCAGGACCTAAGGCTGAAAAGGATGTCCATCTTTGTATAGTTTTGTAACGTCTTTAATGAGAACCTTTAGTTACGTCCAAACGCTCATCACTAGCTGTAAATCGTTCAGCTGAGGAAAGCAGCTACTATTACCTCTAAGTTACACTCAGAAACCATGTACTAGGAACTGAAAATGAGAAAAAAAATATCATAAAGACTCCCCTAGTGAAGACAAAGCCAGCCAGTAGCTAAGAAGCTCTTCAATCCCCCAAAATGAAGCCCTTTGAACCCTCTCTTGTGACACGTATCTTGTAGCTAGACAAGAACAAAGCCACTCACAACCATGGCTGCAGCCTGGGAGGCACAAGGACTGCAGCTACAAGGAAAAGGAGCTCCCCCTTCTGAGTAAGATTGCACTCAATTCAACTACAACTATCATCTCATTGTTTGATTTAGGTAAGAATGTTTCCAGTAAGGAAAAAATTCCTGCTTTGAGGTAGGCACCAATCTTTTTTGAGACTCTCTAAAAGAACTCATCGTTGCATTTGTCTGTGATCTGTTCCTGAATCTTTATAGCCACTGTATTTCTGTTTAACATAGCCCAGCATCAAGGTCATAGTTACGAGCACAAAGACCAAACTGTACCAACCTGCAGTTTCCTTCATCTTCATGAGAATGAAGGCACCAATCTGGCTTGGAGAATAAAGTTTCCCATGAGCCTCAACCCAGGCATCACCATTGGAGGCACGGACAATTTTGAATGGAACATTCTTGCTAAAAACAAATAGAGAAGAATGCCCCACTCAACATTTGTATCAGCAGATGAACATAAAGGAGTTCTAAATGAAGAACCCTGAAGACTGCAACAGTGGCCTCACATCAGCAAGTCCCTGAAGTACCACTATGACCACTACATCTGCTTTTAATCAGCTACACTGTTTATCTGCAAGTCTTAGGCAGGACCACACAGCTTTGACTGCAAATACCCTCAAGAGCAAAAGAAGTCTTCTTCAGCAGGTGCTGACTGTTCTGCACAGCATCAGCAACGCTGTAGAGGAAGACGTAATGGGGTTGACTTCTCTGAAAACCTTAAAAAGATCAGTAATGACATAGCAAAATACAGCTTGGGCCTTAGTGAGCCTTTGAGACACGAGGGCCTAACTACTTCATAGAATCACTATGGATTGGAAGGGACCTCGAAAGATCATCTAGTCCAATCCACCTGCAACAGCAGGATCACCTAAACCAAGTCACACAGGAACTCACCCAGGCGGGTCTTGAATATCTCCAGTGAAGGAGACTCCACAACCACCCTGGGCAGCCTGTTCCAGTGCTCTGTCACCCTCACTGTGAAGAACAGATTGAACAGGACCGGTCCCAGCACCGATCCCTGGGGCACTCCGCTAGATACAGGCCTCCAACTGTCATCCTAGACATTTAGATTTTAAAACTGGTCCCGTGACACCCCACTCTCCACCCGCACTCACATGTCCTTCTTCACTTCAGAGTCATCGAAGCGGCGCCCAATGAGCCGCTTGGTAGCGTAGAAGGTGTTGTGTGGGTTTGTTACTGCCTGCCGCTTTGCTGGCATCCCCACCAAACGCTCGCCATCAGCTGTAAATGCAACAACCGAAGGTGTTGTCCTGGCACCTTCGGAGTTTTCCAGCACCTATGTTAAAAATGTAACAGGATGCCGTCAAACAACATTGTCTCCAAAAACAGTAATACGGACGTTCAACTTCTAACACTATCACTGCAAACCAGAACCTGGTGTTTTTACTTACTTTCGCTTGCTTCCCTTCCATAACTGCCACGCAGGAGTTTGTTGTCCCCAGATCAATCCCAATAACAGCGCCTTTAATTGCTTCAGAGCTGCAAAGCATATAATGGGAAAAATAAAATTACTACAAGAAAAAAGAAATAGATAGGAGCAACCTTTCTACCCTGACAGGAAAATATCATTTTTTCCTACAGATTTTGAAGCAAACGCATGTTGTTTTCTGACATAAGGTGTTCCCAGACCCTTATGTTTTCAATCAGATCCCTTAGACAATTCCACGCTTACTGAAATAAACACATAAGCTATTACTCTTTACCAGAATAACCCTTACTACATCTATGCTCAACATACCTTAAGATGTACACTGACTCAAAACAGTGTCGTAACAAGTAATGTCTACACAGACAGGATTTGTGCTGGGTTACCGTGATGCTCAAACTTGTTTGAAAACATCCAGATGGAATCAAAACACTATTAACTGTTGTATTTATCATTGCTTAGCGTGAAGAGAATATACAAAAATAATAACTTAACCTGTACAGGTTTGTTACCCACAGCCAAAATTACCTATCTAATTATCCCAATTCTGAAAAAAGGGAGCGGTTCTTACACAAGACACATCTGAATCTGCTCCTACTCCTTTCTAGGAAGGGTGTATTACACCTTCCAAGGCAGGAGAACCACCTTGTAAACATTCGAAATCCTGGGATGGAGAAAGCATCCTGAAGGCAGAGCAAACCATGTTTATCACATTCAAGTCATTCTAGCTCAGCTTCAAACATACAGCCGTGATCTTGGGCTGCATGGATTCTCTGTACAAACCAGAACAGGGCACTTTCCCTAACACAGATTTCTGTGTCCGGAATCAGCCTCAGACAGGACACGTCTGACTAAGTCACACAGCTAACTGCTACTCCTTCCCCATTATCTTGCAGCATGAAAAACAAGCATTAGTATAAGCTGTTTGAAAGAAAACTTTATCTGCAGTGAAATGGAGTTACTCCTTACTCTCATTTAATGCCAGTCTAATCCAAGTTGGTCTACCAATGTTTGTGATGTTTGTTTCTTTTTTGTTTAAATCAAACAAGTCTCAGCAATGCACATTTTGGAGATGCTGTTGGTGATAAAAAGAACAAGTCTAAAAGGTCCCCTGGAGAAAACCCAAGACATAAAGAAACAGGTTTAGAAATACTGCACATACTGGTACTAGTTTTTGTTGCTTTTGCTCTGCTACCCCATCTCCAGCACTACTAATCAGTTCTGGTATCTGAGGATAAATACAGATATCGAACATCCAGACACAGAAAAACCCCAAGGGAATACTTACGCATATTTTCGGCTGGATGCTGCTTTTAGAACATTTTGACTGAGGCCATTCCAAAATGTCTATAAAACAAAGATATTCCAATGAATATTTTGTCATAAACATGAAGTGACCTTCAAGACAAAACTCAATGATAGACAAGTTCTGAAGCAACATGGTCCTACCACCATGGCATATTTTTTAAAGCTGGGAAGGAAAAACTATTGAAAGATTCCAAGAAAGATTCAAAACACCATAAAAAGAATTACTACACTTACTCATCTGGCCTAACCCTGATTTGTACTGCCAGTACTGAGCTACTTCACTCACACAAAACAGCCTATTAACATGCTGCCGAGCAAAATTTACTTCAGTAAATCAACTCTGAACCTTCGGCTTTCAATGAATAGCAGCAGATAAACATTAACTCCATTCCTCAAAGCTTTCTGTATGGTCAGCAACAAATAATCCACTACATTCTTGAGAGCCCGCAGCCCAGATTTTTCAGCAACTCCTCGGTCTTATTGCACCAGCCAGAAGTCGACACCTGGAGCGCTCTCAGTGTGGCGCCCCTTTTCGCGTTTTGATCTCTGACGAGAGAAGCTTTAACAAACCAAGACCCCGTCAGGACACGAAGGTTGCCAGTTCTTCAGGACGCTGAGCCCAGGGTGGGGGACGCATCCAGCATCAATCAGTTCAGGGTCTAGTGTTGGGGTCTTTGCCCCTTCCCAGCCTGATGCCCGCCGTTTTTTTCACTACGACGGGGCGAGGAATTGCGCAACGTGCCAGAAAACTTCCCTGTCTATGCTACATGCAATACACTCCTCGCCCACAGGCTGCCACGACGACCCACCCCCCCATTCACCGTGTCCTTCATCAAATCGACTCGACACTTGTGACAAAACATCAGCTCCACTTCGCTCCGGCCACGCACGCTACTAGCGGTCTCCACACCATGCCCCCAGTCCCCTACCCACACCCTCGCAGCCCGTGCAGGGCTCTCTGGTGCCCCCGGGGCTCTCCGCCATGCCCATGGGTCTCCCCAGGCCTGTTTCCGACCCCTTGGGCCCTCCCCGCTCCCTCCTGGACATCTCCTCCAGTTCCCACCTCAGCCAGGCCGAGAGTGGCGGGGGGGGCGGTGGCGCGCGGCAGGGCACGCGGGAGGCGCGCGGCGGCGCGGAGCATCTCGAGGCAGCGGCGGAGCGGGGCCGGTGGCAGCAAGAACGGGAAGCGCGCACAGCACCGCAGCTCTTCTGGAAACCTCCACCCACGTGCGACGCGGGGGGGCTGTGGGGAGAGATCGCGGCGAAGGACCCCCGCTGCCGGCTGTTCCTGCGAGCGCCTGATCTTTTCGCTCGCTTTCTGCGCGCTGCTTGAGATCAACAGCGGCGAAGCAGCTGTTGAGACTTCAGTGAGACCGAGAGAGGACTCGTTACTTCGGCCGATGCGGACCAGGGGAAAGACGTGGCGCTGAAGTATCTCGCAGAACACCGGCACGCAAAGGGCAGCCTAGGTCCTTCGGGAGGGGGCGCACTCAAGGTCACATAGGATAAAGCGCAGGGGATTGCAGCGGACTTGCGTCAGGGTGGGTGGCGCGTGCGTATCGCGTTCTGGGGCTCTGTGCATGCGTGAGGCGAGGGGCGGTACGTGTCTGAGAGTGTCGGTTTGGTGAATCGGGCCCAGGCCTGGTACCGTGGGGCAGGGCTCCGTCTGAGCTCTTTCCCGGGCCCGCTAGTAGCTCTAGAGGTAGAAGGGGCCGAGAGGCTGTGTCGCCGCGGTGCGGTAGAAGTCGCGGTTCTCTCCGCCCAGACCAGATGCGTGTCCTGGCCTCTTGAGCAGTGCCCAGGCCCCTCCCATTGCAGCGGGGCCGCAGTGTTGAAGGGCAGGTTTTGTAACCTAAAATCGTATGTCAGGAGTTTAGCGAGTCGAGGTGTTTGTGGTGTATGTTGAGCTGGACAGTTGGAAGATGCTTTGTTCTCCCTAAACAGAAGCCGGAATGGTTGGTGCCCTACAAGCCAGGACACCCTAGCAGTTAATGCCTGAGAATGATCTTATTTGAGGTGCTGTCAATTTACAGAGCTTACTCAAAAGTCTGTGTATACACTAGTTGAACTTCCTTGTTAGAATGCTAAATATAACATCTGTGGGTCAAAAAGCCCCTGACCTAGGTGAAGCCCTTCACTCCTGAGCATGTGTAGTGCAAAGGTATTTTGAAGTAAGGAATTAAACAATTAGCCTTAGGACTGAGGTTGGTCACTGGTGTAGAATCATGGAATCATCAAGGTTGGAAAAGACCTCCAATATCAGGTCCAGCCATCAACCTAGCACCACCATGCCCATAAACCACCGTTCCAAGTGTCAAACCTAGACATTTGTTTAATACCTCCAGGGACAGTGACTTTATCACTTCAACAGGCAACCTGTTTCAATCCCTAACCACTCTCAGTAAAGAAGTTTACCCCAGTGTCCAATCTAACCTTCCCCTGGCACAACTTGAGGCCGTTTCCTCTTGTCCTATCACTGGTGACTTGAGAGAAGAGACCAACTCCCACCTCTCCACAACCTCCTGTCAGGTAGTTGTAAAGGGTGAGAAGGTCTCCCCTCAGTCTCTTTTCTCTAGACTAAACAACCCCATTTCCCTCAGATGTTCCTGACCAGTTCTTCAGCCTCTGCACCAGCTTTATTGTCCTTCTTGTATTGAGGTACCCAAAACAACCTAATATTCAAGGTGAGGCCTCACTAGTGCAGAATTCTGGAAGACGATGACTCCTTTAGTTTCTAGCAGAGCTTGATAATGAATATATAGATTATGCTAATTTGAATTGTATAAATGAGTCACTGCTTTTACACCTGGGGGCAACTCACTTTGTGAGACCAGCTCCCAGCCCTGCACAAACCTGCACTAAAGGAGTTGCTCAGGTGTGAGGGTGGATTGGCTGCTACACACTGGGTGAAAGAAACCAGATTTTGGGATAACAGGCTGTAACTGCTCTTCTCTGCCAGCACTGTGGGGTTGGGATCCACCCATTAGCAAGAGCACCAAAAGGGCTCTGGCCGCTTGTTGCTGCCTGCACGGGTTCATTCTGCAGGGTCAGGAACCATTGCTAGGGCCAGGTAAATCCCAGCCGATACTGAGCTCACCCCTGCGGCAACCCTTCACTGCCTCTGCATGGCTCACCCAGACCTGACTTTATCCCTCAGGCATCTTCACTGATGCAACCAGGGAGCGCCGGACTGGGCCTCCTCTATTCCAGGTAGGAGGGTAAATACAAGTGTCACCGTCTCCCATCACCAGAAAGGGGCAGCAGCCAGCCGTGCTAGAGCTGCTTTCGGGCTGCTCCTGTGAACCAGGAACCTCGGAGAGCGACAGCTTCATTTGCACCGCTGCCAATTCCCAGCTCCTGGCAAGGCTACAATTAAAACACGAATTGCTTGAAAAGGGCTCTCGGGGAGCTCTGTCTGCATCGCTCCTCCTTGCTCCTCTCTCCGAGGCAAGGAAGGCAGTCAGGCTGTCCGACCAGCAAGCAAGCCCTTCCTTCACCTTGAGTTCAGTGGAGCTGCTCAGATGGCTACTTGACAAAGCAACAGGCAAATCGGTCGCAGCAGTCCTCAGTAAAGACAAGAGGAAGAGAAAAACCCCTCCCTGACCCTTCGAAAGAAGGCAAAAGAGGTGTGGCTGACTGTAGGTACCAGCACCTAAGTTTCTGTTTCCCAGGCACAGCAAGTGCCAGGTAGCCAAGGCTTTCAGACAACTCAGCAGGCAACCTCACCCACTACCAACATGTGAGCTGTGCACCCTGTTCTCACTAAAAGCCACAGATTTGGCTTTCAAACTGGCCTTAGTTGTTGCCCCTCAGCTATTCTACTCACAATGTCCTTTGCACTTTCCGCTCTTCTCCGCTCCTCCCACACGCTCTGATGCATCAGAGGAATCTGCCTCCAGTTTCCCTTTGCTCCTTTCAATGGTGCTGCTGACAGAACACATAGCTGTACCCCTTGGTGCTCAGGTACTGGGCTCTGCGTCAGACAGGATGGGCTCCTGAGCCTGTACTTTCCAGCTCTTGAGCCTTCCTAGGGAAAGGGGAAAACAGGCAAGGGGCTGGCAGGAAGGGGACTACAGGGCAAGGTGACACAATTCCCCTTGGACAGTCTGCAGTGAGCAACCAGGCAACAGCTGCCTGCAACACAGCAACACAGAAATTGAGTGAAGGAGCTGCTCCAGTGGGGACCCAATTAATTCCTATTAACTGTTGCCAGACATTAGGCTACTCTGAAGCACCGCAGAGGCTGGGCTCACAGTGGGGCAGCCCTTTGGCAGCTGTGTATGCAGGGCTCCGTGTGGATGTCCTGTCCCCACTCCCCCCGCGTTTGATTGACTCCTGTAGGAGCAGAGCAGGGCCATAACTCCTTTCCTTCAAAGCCTCAAGCCACTTGGCTGCATTTGTCAGCTCCACAGTCATCTGTCTTGGAAGGATGTCACTGTAAATGGCAAGAACGCAGGGAGATTACACAGTTTTCAGTGGAAGAACCACACTGGAGGCATCTGCCAGTGCTGAGATAGGCTGGGGCTGCCGGCAGTGTCGCGAGGCCTGCGGGGAGCTCTGCATCAGCTTCTCCACCTTCTTTATTCCACACCCGCAGAGCTTTTCAGGGCAGCTCCCGAGTGATGACAGCATGACTCTTGGTGACCTGACGTGAAAAGGCTCATCGAGGCAGCTGCCCAAATGGCTGCACTTCAGGCACTTTCCTGCTTGCCGAAATGGAGTCTGATAGAAAAGGCAGTGACAGATCAAATACAGTGTGGCATCGGGCTGCACCCTGAGTCAGGGTGAATCACACATGGAGCCCCACCACACTCAGTGTGTGGGAGGAGAAAGTAAAATTTCAATTCAGGGTTATCCCCAAGTGCTTAAGTGAAAAGCTGGCTTGGAGAGAGGTGGGCTGTAGCAGACGAGCAACAGGAAGAGGGCAGCAGGGCAAAAATAAGCCCTCCCACATGCAGGGGTAAAAGGCATGCTGGCATTTCTCTTAGGCTTGGATGATTAACAGTTCATAGGCACCAGTATGGTAATGAACTTCCAGCCAGATTCTTGGCTACTTAATCATCTTGGGTGGGGTGGGGTCCACAGCAGGAACATGAGCATTTTGGGTGGGCACACAGAGCTAGCCAACCCCACAGCAACCTTCCATGCTTCCCTGGTTTCACCCTCATGGTTGTAGGGAGGCTGGCAACAAGCGTCAGCCTGTAGAGCATCACAAGATAAATCAGAAAGCAACAGAGAAGAAACAAACCAACAATGAAACAGTTGTGAAGGCTGCCCACGAGTGTGCCAGCAGTTCACCAGACCTCCAGTGCATGTGGCAGAGACCTGTCACTCAGCTGAGGATGCAGGTGACCAGAGGGAGCAGCAAACCACATCTTACCCCTACATGGCTGCGATTGCTGTAATAAGCACCTGAGTTGCCTCCAGGAACCATAGTAATGAGGGCAATTAGTGTGTTACAAATGAAAATTTCCAAATGCTGTACTCCACAGATTTAGGGGTTTATTTACCCTGATCTGAAGCTACTGAGGTGCAAAGAATGGCTTTGAGAAGGATGCTGCAGCTCTGAGGGCTGCTCTCAGCCCTGCTGAGACTACAGGCTGGCTTGAAGGTCACCTGTAGCCAACCTATGTCACAGTGGGATGGCTGGGGAGGTTCAGCCAGATGACCTTGCAGGCAAGGGAGGTCTCCAGGGACCTCTCTGTAATGGGTTCATGTAGTGTGTGCTTTGGCACAAGTCTTTCTGGACCAGATTAATTCTGTCCCCCCAGCTCATGGTTTTCTAACACATTGCCCAGTTTTCCTCTGCTCTGTCCTAGTGTCTTGGAATAGGCTCACCCACTCTCCCACACACCCAGCCATGGAGAACCATCACTTCCCGCTGCCCTTGCTGCTTGGAGGACACAAAACTCCCCAACCAGCACACAAGTTCTGAGGCAGCATCTTTCTCTTTCGAAAAAGAGTGCAGCTCTTTATCCTGAAAACAATATAAATCACTGCACGGGTACAAACTTGCTGCTTCCTTTGTTATTCCCTAAGTACATGTCGTTTCCTTTGAAAGCGACAGTGCTGTGAATCTCGTGCAGCGTTGCTTTGAGCTGAGTAGCTGAATGAAGAGCCAGGAGAGAAAGATCTTCCTTGCCTGGCAGGGCCAGTGCCAGAAAGCTCCTATCGGATCAGCTGCTGCCAGAACATCCAGCCCAGATAGAGCCTGGGATTTATTTAATAACTTACAGTTCAAGCTATTTAATTGTGAAATCAGCCTTGTGAAACAAGGGGGTAATGCTGGGAGGAAGAGAAATTCCCGATTTATGCTTAGACGCTCCTCCTCTGCTACCTTGGCAATAAGATAGCGAGGGAGGAAAACAAAATCTTTCACCTTCCAGACTCCCTCCTTTCCAGATGAATTTTCTGAAGAGCTTCAGGTGCTTACTGCAGAAAAAGAGTGAATTGTGTGTCCCCCACCTTCAGCAGCAGTACATATGCCTCTAGCCTCAGCTCCTGCTGAGCCTTCCCAGCCAGGCAAACCTCAGGATCACACCAGGGTACAGACCTTGGCACGGGCTGAGCCCATCACTGCCAAAGGGGGACACAGCCAAGATCTCCACATCTTGATTTCCACAGCCCCAACTTACCTGGGATGCTGGTGGGCTGCAGAGACTCAGGGTGCTGGAGGCTTCTCAGCCCCTTTTTTGGCTACATTGCCTTTCCCCAAGCCAATTCCCAGCACAGAGCAGGCACAAGCAGCCAGGCTGGGCATGGAGGTGGTTTAGATTGATATAAGTAGCACTGCAGTCAATTACAAACCCAAAGTCTTCACACATGTTTTTCTCCTGCAGGGGAAACCAAAACCCCTGGGTTTAATTAGCAATGGGCTGAGGGACCAGCTCACACTATTGGGCCCTAAACTGCTGCTTGTATGTCACATCTCTTCAAAAGGAGATGGCTCTGAGACCAAAACCCTCCTTGAAGCAGGCAATCTGCGTCCTTGGGTGAGAAAGACCATAAAAGGACATGGTGGGAAAAAAATATGAGCAATGAGCTCAACACCAAGTGTGTTATTTCCTTGGAGGCATCTCAGCAGCTTCCTCTCAGTGTTTTTTGGAGGGAGGGCATCCTCTAGCACATTGATTCCACTATTAATCTTTGCAAGGGCTGCTGTTTTTTTTCCCTCTGAGAGAACAGGCAATTTTAGCCACAGCATCATTCTTGGGGGAGGGGGGGTGGTAGTGGGAGGGAGGAGGACGTGGACAGCTTTGAAGAGACCCGACTCAAAGACCTACTTATTCTGCCTGTTTTTCCCTCACCAACTTCAGCAGCAAGAACACATAAATTGTGTGTCATAGCTGCCTTTTCATCTGTCCCAGGAGTTATAGACTGCACACATAAGACAATCCGTGTTCCTCTGCATAATGAGGTGAGTTTTATAAATCATAAATCTTCACTTAATATGCAGGTGGTGTTTGCTGCCAGGTTTAGGAAAACTGATGCAGTTACCAACTTCATGAATGTCATAAATCATTCATGCTAAGGTAGTCGGCAATTGCTCGGTCCTTTGAGACAGACCAATTTCAAGGTGGTTGTTTAACACACAAATGTGATCTTCATTGATTGTTTATACAAATATAAGTTTTCATTAAGCTTTTTTCCTCTCCAGTTTTTTCCTTCTTCAGGTGCCAAGAAGAGTTGCCACCAGCAGCTTTTTCCTCAGTTTCAAAATTCCATCAGAAATCCATTACCAAATGCATAAAAATCCATGGTTTTGTGATAGTCTCCTAAAGCTCAGAAAACACAGCCTGGAAGTGTCAATAAATGCCACTGCATGTGATTAAGGGAAAAAAAAAAAGCCAGAGTGAGAAAGAGTCCCTCAGTTTTCACGGGGTCATTTGGGATGTGCAGCATTTTCTGCAAAATTGCCGTTTATTAAAGGTGCTCTGATCCCAGCAGGGCTTTGGGCTCTGCTTGAGCAGTGACTGCTGTGTGCACAGGAGCAGGTAATGCACCTTCCGTGGGGAATACCCAGTGTGCTGCTGGATTTAGCTTAGCCTACACACACCAGAGCTTGCTGGGTGTTCTGCAGCCCCCTGGGATGTTCAAGTTTCAGGGGGGGAGTTTCATGGGAAAGCAACTTTCCCACGAGATCTGTGGTTTTTAGTGGGATGGAAAATTGAAGCTGTGTAAGCCCTGCAAGTACCTGGGAACAGACATCCCCTCCAAGGGTCAGTCCCAAGGGGCTGAGCATGGACAAACCTGCTCAGGTCTGTGGGCAGGGTCAGTTCACCAAGCTGACAGGATTCTCCTGGCTTCACATCTCCAAGAGGTCCTGGTCTTTGTGCCTCATCTTCCTGTCCCATCACCTCCTGGGCTTTGCTTTCTGCTTTTGTACAACCACTTTATTTCCAGGCTGGTCTTACATGGTGAAAGGTCTGCCCCATCTTGATGCGTTTACTGTTGTCTAGGGAGGGCTATCACCTCCCCTGCAGAAGCAGGGCCTTGGATTATCAAAACCTTTCACTTCCCACTTGATTTACATCTTCCAGAGAGAGCCAAAACGAAAAAAAAGGCACAGCACTGCTGGATAGAGTAGTAAATCAAAAAACATTTAGGCTCAGAGTTACCTGGTACTTGAGGGGGTCTCTTATCAAACTCCACATTAATTTAGAGTGGATCTAAGAAAATTGTGTGGGTAGGAAAAGGCAGAAAATTTTGCCTGCTGTTCCTGTCTTCCATCACCCTTTGCCACCATCTTTAACTCATCACAAGCCTGGCAATGGGTTTGGCTCTGAGATTCCAGTGATTTCAGTGTTATTTTTCGCAATCCTCCACAAGTACAGGATCAGATTGGTAAAACATCCTGTTTTTATTAATGCCCCTGCCTGCTAGCCAAGTCTGTAGGATATTATTGGAAACTCAGCCCTAGGCAAAGGTGCTGCCGAAGACAGCATCCCCCTCCATTTCATCAGCTCCAGGGTTTCCATGTCCTCACTGCAAGGTGTCCTTCAGAGAAGCATCTTTCTAACAAAAACAGCAGCTGATGCTTCCCACTAATTCAGAACTGAGATAAAATGTAGGTGAATCTCAAGAGCTACAGGGCCTTCACAGCCATAACTCCCTCCTCTGGGAGTATTTATGTCCTCCTGACAGATGAAGCTGGGGTTGAGCCATACCTTGCACTTCTCAGGGTGCACCAGTGAGCACGTGCTGGCATTGTGCTCTGTGCCAGTCTGCTCATAAACAGAGAAATTCAGCCCTGGTGACTCTATCCTCAAAAAGAAAATGAAATGTTGGTCTTCCTGGGAGCTAAGTTTGTGGGCAAGAGCCATCGTCTACTGCCCTGCAGAAGGCACCAGCGTCACGGAGCTGTAGTCAGGGATCCAGCAGGACAGAGAGCAACCACCAAGAGCCCACCGGGGATTATGAACAGTGAAACCCTGCAAGCAAAAATCAGTGCTCACCAAAACCAGATACAGCAAAGTACTGAATGATCTGAGTAATTTCCACCCCCTTTGCAAAGTGAAGGAACTTTGGGGGTGGTTTCTGAATGGATGTAGATAGGGAGATTCAAATCCTCCTTTAATTGTTCCTCCAGGTCATAAACTACAGAGATGGGGAAGATATTTCTGTGCAAGAATGCCACTGTGTCTTCTCTCTTGGGGTGAGCTGGCGGGCAAAAAAACTATACAGCTAGAATTAGAGAGGAAAAAATGGCAAGAAGAGAAGAAAGTCAAATGAAAATAGGGGAGAGAACTACAGAGCTGCAGCAGTGCCGAGGTGGCAAACTGGCTGGGGCTGCTGCCCCAACACCACCTTGATGCCTAATAGGAACTTGTATTCTCCTGATCATTTTTTGAGTGAAGTAGGGGAAACTCTTCCAGAGCCTGGGGGGTTGCACACACTCAGAGGGGACAAATGGGGCTTCTGTAGGCGCTGGTGAGCTGGGAGTCTCCAAGGAGCACCCCAGGATCAGGGTGCTGATGGAGGGATGGCGATGCTGGGAGCCAGGCTGCCATGGACAGCCAAGAATGACAGGCATGGCCGCTTTCTCCCTTTCCTCTCACTCCTTCTGAACACGTCCTACTTCTTCAAAGTTCCACATCACCCCAGACAGCCTTTTTCCCCCACTTTCCTTTCTCCAAAAAGTGACATTATCACCATCTGTAAAACTGCCAAACAAGCTACTTGCCTTTGCACATCCCTGCAGGACTGCTCTTCAATTAAAAGCTTTTCTTGCTGCTTTAACTTTCACCTCTTTTAATTGAGGTTCCTTTTTTCTAGCCTCCTCCCCCTTTTTAATGAGAGGCTAAAATGCCGATGACCACACAGTGTGAAACCCAGGAGCACATTTGGAGGCCAGAGGCTGCGAGAGCTGGGCTGTGCACCGGCCAACCACGTGTTGTGGGGCCTGGGAACAAAATCCATCAGAAAAGAATAGTTTCCAGGACTCATATAAAATGATCCTGCCCTTGGTTCACGCTCCCAGGCTCTATCAGTCAGCACGTCAGCAGCTAATGGTGCAGCGATGCTTCTCTTTCCCAGTGAGGTAGCCCCTCCTGAGGCACCATCATGGTGCTACCACCCCAAAATATTTTAAAGACCATAAGCTGGGTTAAACTTAGTGAGAAAAACCAGAGGGCTGAGCATCCGCTTTAATTTGCCTGCTAACTTCTGAGCAGGCAATTTTCTCCCCCACCAAGCTTTTCTGCACAAAAAAAGAAGGTTAAAGAACCATCATAAAAAATACTGAGCACTTCACACACTTTGCAAGGCCTCGTTGTGCAGCAATGGGGATAATTTTCAGTGAAGTACTCGTTTTTTTAAATTATAGTGTGTGTGCAAGTCACGGGGCCGCACACCTTTATTTATTGTACGTCCAGCCCTGGCTCCGACCAGGAGGTTCCAGTTCTGTTCACTCAGACATTTCTAAGAGCCACTCATTTGTGAAAACCAATCTTCTTCTAAAATAACGAACTGGATGCTTTCACAGGAATTAACTGTGTGCTGCTGGGAACTGGTATGTAAAGGATAACAGAGATATCACCGGGGTTTCTGGATCAGCTCCTTCCCTGCTCCTTTCCCAGCCCAGGGCTGTGGTACCCCCTGAGCTGCTCAAGGGCAGGGGTGCCCCATGTCCTTCAGATGCTGCTCAGAGAAGGAACAAACGGCTGCAAAATCTCTCCGCTCTTGCTGTTATGACTGTTTTATTTCCTCCTTCATAAAGTGAACCTCATCACTTGTAAAAGCTTAACCCAGGAGCTGGGGCTCCCAGCCTGGAGGCTGCTGGCCAGGAGCTGGCTCATAGTATTTCCAGGCCAGTGCAAGGCCATGGGCAAGCTGGGGACTCGCAGGCAGCACCTGTCTTGTCTGCAGGCACAGGGAGATTAATTCACAGCTAAGGCTCTGGGATGAAGTCTGGAGGAGGTGCACGGATACTTTTGTAGACTATAATTTTGATTAACAGACAGAAAATCAGTTTTATAGAGGCTTTTACAGGACATTTGCCAGCATGCATAAACAGCAAGGGCTCTGAGGATGGGCTGGGAGAGGGGCTGTGGGGCAAAGCAAGACACAGCGGGTGCCCCCAGCCCATGCCGAACCCCTACTCTGGTGGCTCAAAGCTTGGCCAGCGTCAGAGCCACCAAAAAAAAAGAAGAGATGGCTTACCTTTTACAGATCGTTTAGTGCTCTAACGAGATTCCTTAAAATACAAACGAGCCACCTGATCCAGCAGGATGAGAGCCTCATCTCCATGGCAGTGATTTTCCTGAAGATGCTTTTCATCTCTGGCTGCTGTAAGCTGCGACGTAAAAATTTATCACACGCCCTCCCCTAATAAAACGTGATGGCTTTCCCGTATTTTTTATATAAATGTACATTTAGTTTTGAATTACACCAAGAGGCAGGCGCTAGCTGAGGTTGTGTCTGCGACACACGGCATAAATCTCAGCTCCCCAGCAACTTTCCAGGACCGAAGCCTCCTGCCTGAGGGTACCAGTAACTTCTAGTGACTCCAGTGAAACTTCCTGGTGTCCTGCAGTGAAAGAACAGGACCCCAGGGACTCATTTGCTGTTGATTAGAAGCAAAAGACTAATAGCACAGCACCGGGCACTGTGGTGCAGCCGAGAGCTCTGCTGCTTCCCCCCTGCTCCACTGCGTCAACTTGAAGCCCGACCCTGCTGTGCTGGGAGCTCCAAAGCTCTCCAAAATACATCTTGTTCCTGACTGCAAAACCACCTGCTTCAACTGTAACACCCCGCCACCAGCACCCAGTGTCATCTCAGTGCTCCCACCACCTGAGGCTGGGCAGGGGGCAGCAGACCACCCCCTCTCAGCACAGGGCTAGTGCATCAGCCAGTGGAGCAGCCACCTTTGATCTGATTGAGCGTAATGAGCAGCATGGGACCTCGGGAGATGCACCATCAGCACGAACAGCCATGTTCTCCAGGGAAAGGACTGCGCGGGGGAGATGAGAAGATGACTGGTGATGGAGGAGTAGCAGATGGTCTCTCTCAAGGAGAACACTGGGACAATAATTACAAGAGACAAGAGGAGAGCTGCTGGCTCGCTCACAAGGATTTGTCCAAGCAATCATTAGAAGCACAAGCCTCTCTGGAGGCTGGGGAAGCGAACATGACAGAGGATGAAGACTTTTGCCTGCAGGCTCCCAGTGCTGTGGCCACAGCCCATCCACCCCTCCAAGCAGGGTACAGTGTCTCCTGGTTCACCACAATAACCATGGGTTTACATGCCTTAAGCTTGACTTTGCTTTCTCTTGCCGTGTGTCATGCAAAGGACATCCCAAACATGTCCTGCTTGTCTCTGAGACTTCCCAACCACTGTTCTCCTTGTCTCCGACACTTCCCAGTGGGTCTGAGATAAAGCAAGGCTTTGGTTCTTGCTTCTAGTCTGAGACAGGCTGTGCTCCGAGATAGGTCCCTCCACCCCATGGATATCACAGGGGCCACAGGAGCCACATTAAACAAACAAATAAAAACACAATGAAAAAAGCCAACTTCTGACAAGACCAAATTATTTCATGCTTTGCTCTGCTGGAGTAGAGACAGGAATGCTTCCCTCATTTGTTCGGTTCAGCCTTCAGGGGTGAAGATGCCCAGGCAATGGGATGGCTCTGCCAAAGCAGGGCCCATGGTGGTCAGGGGGAACCACCTACCAGTTCACCCTCTCCTAGGGGTTTTGCAGGGAGCACAGGTGGGGTTCTTCCTCCTGCAATTGTCACCCAAGGGCTCTGCAGCACATCTGCACCAAAGCCAGAGCAGACCATACAGGCAGTTTGGGTTCATCGCTGTGACCATCAGCGTTTGTCTTGCAGGATGCAGTGCTGACCACGGCAAAGGTACCCTTGGGTCACTACCATTTGCTGTTTATATCAGCAGACCTTATTAGGAGTGCCAGGCTGGGCTGCAGGGCTCTGATTTACTGGAGCACTTAAGCTGGTGCCTAACTTGGAGCACACGAACAGATCCATTGACTTCAGCAGTGGAAAGCTCAATGTTTGTAAGTAACTTGCTGAACGAGGACCAGCATTATTCATCCCAGACCCCAGGTAATACATTCTTAGGAAATAAGTGTGGCAGACTCTGCAAATCCCTGCCAAAAGGACATCCTAAAGCCCTGCCTAGATGGGGAGATTAGCTGGGATTGCTTTGTAAACAGTGCACAGGCAGAGAGAGAAGTTATTTTTTCTTTACATCAGGCAGGGCACAGTTCAGGTTTGCAGAGGGCCCAGCTCCACCTTCCTGCTGGAGAGGGGCCACACTGAGCCCAGCCCAGCCCTCCCTTCAAGGCAGCCCTATAGGAGACGATGCGATTTGAGTGCAAATGTAGGTTCTTACACCACAGACATTCAGGCAGTGGTTCAGCTCCTGGTATTGCAAGATCAACATGCTATAAAGCCATGTAGAGCTAAAGCACGGGCATAAAACACTGCAAGTGGAGGACACAGACACTTTCCTGCTTCAAGGAATCCCCCAGAGTGGCAGAGACCCACCTCAAGGTGCAGAAACACAGAACCTCAGGGAGATGAGTAAAGCCACAGCCCAGGGGTCACCAGCAGACAGAGTAGAGCCAAGGACAAACCTAGGGACCATGGCCACAAAGTAGGGCTGCTGGCACAAGACAAAGCTGCTCCACCTCTCAAGCTCAGCTTAAATGCAACTCCCTGGCTCAGGAGGAAGGTCCCCAGCGAAGCTGTTCTCACCTCCTTAGCATCACCCAGCAGCAGGAGCTCAGGGGCAGCCGTGATGCTCAGACTCTCCACTTGGGGACTTTCATGGGGCACATTAATCCCCCTTCTTCCTTGGCAAAAATAGTTTCCTAGAGAGCGTTAATCCACCCTCTTTGCTTGGCTGGAGTTTTTTCCTCTAGGACAGGATTTGGAGAGCAGTGATGGTGCAGGGCAGGCACTTCTCTGTTTGCAGGGGACAGCTGTTTGGAAGGGACCTGGAGGGGCAGCGACCAGCTCAGCGCTTGCCCATTGCAGTATTTTCTGTTCCTGTGGCCACAGTTACCCCCTGTGGATCGTCAGGAGTGACCTGGGTGGCATCAGCTGGGGCAGGCAGGCACTGAGTGGGCTTCACTGCCAATGTGTGGAAGGCGGCTGGCAAAACCAAGCTAAAGCAACGCGGCTCTGAGCCATTTCATCAAATGTAACAGAGAATTACATCCCCGTGGAGCAATCCAGCCAATAGGTGGAAAAAACCCAGAACTCTGTTGTGCAAGGATCTCGTTCTGCATCCAGCCGTGAGGAGAAATCCCTGCCACATCCAGACGCCCCTGTGAGTGCCCCATGAGATGCTTTCCTGCACGTTGTGACACAGCTGCGCGTGCGTGACCCTCTACAGGTGTGTGGACCCCCTGCCTGTGCACACCTGTCCCTGTGCCAAAGCACAGAAGCAGGAGGAAGAGGCTCGACAAGCGGGATGGGCTTTGTCTTCCCTGCCGTGCCACTGCTGGTGAGATCTGAGCAGTGGGAATGGGGAAGAGCCAAACGTTTGGATCTCTCAACCAGTGTTATTTGTCCCCATGTGCATTGCTGGTATTTTGCATTAAAATATATGTTGTTAAATTTATGCCTTAATATATACATGTGTGTGTAACGCAGCTGAGTTACTGTTGCTGTGGGAACTATAACTTTCTTCTTTTCCAAGAGGCTGTTATAAGTCTGATGATGTTGTGTCATCTGGAGGTTGGCTGAGAGCAAGATTGCTGCTGTTAATCCTTCAGCACGGAGGGCTCATTCAACCCTGCCATCCCCTCCCTAGGTCCAGAGCTGCCTGTGGGCAGAGCCTGTATCGTGGGCTCTGATTAAGCCTCCCTTTTGGAGCAGAGGGTCTGGGCTCTGGGAGGTGTCATGGTGTAAATCCTTGGGCTGAGTTGGCTTTTCCTGGCTCACCTGCTCCTGCCCAACCTCCATCACTGCCTGTTGGCATCAGCATGCTGTGCCAGAGCCCCACACCAAGTGATAAGCCTGTCCACAGCCCCTTCCATCCCTGGTCTCAGCAGAGATCTCCTGCCCTCCTGCCTCGCCAGGAGAGTGCCTGGGAGCCTCCTCACCACTAGATGCGTGGGTGAGGCAGCACCTGAGGTCACAGAGACAGTGCTGAGACCCCCAGCCCATCAAACCCACTGAAATTCACTCCTGAAAGCCTGGTGCTGGGTCCCCCAAACGCCAAGGCTGGGTCTGTTTGTGTTGGGCTGCTGTGCGTCACTGCGGCGGCTGATTAAAGGCTTTAATGGGCCATGGAGAGGGTTGATTTGTGGGGAGGCTGCTGTAAAGTGCTGGAAAGGCTGCTCAGTGCCTCGGCCACTGGGGGTATAAACAAAGGATGGGTTTTGCTAGCACATGTCCACTCTCCTTGTAATAAAACGCAAATTACTCGCCGAGAAACCGCTCCAGGATGTGGATGTTTGTGTGAGGCTAAATGGGCTTCTCACAGCTTCGATGTTTATGCTTTTCCTTGTGCTTATTTCTTTTAATTTGCAGAAGGCTCCCACGTGTAACAGCTTCAATGCACAACATTTAAAAGGAAGGGAAGTCACTCCTAGCTGGTACATTCTGCCCCAATGGACCCCTTCCTGGCTGGCATAACCACCCTATCTCCTACAGGGCCCTAAAGAGCAACACACTGGTACCTTGAGGGACCCATAGGGTGGAACTCCTGGCACAGAGAGGCAGAGCTCACTGCAGACCTCAGCAGAGACCCCAGCAGCAGCCCCCAAATGGCATTTGGTGGGGGATACCCAGCAGTGCCAGCACCAAATGTGTCCTGAGGCATAGGCTGGGAGCTACACCACACCTAACACCACCTTGAACCTGGGCTTCAGAAGAACAAGAACCTTTTCTTTAGAGCATTGATCTCAGGTGAGCTCAACCTCAGATTCCAGCCCAAAGCCACCCTGTCACATCTCCCGAGGGAGGGCAGTATCTCCCACGCCGAGGTGCTCTCCAGAGCGTTGTGGCCTCCCATCACTCTTCTGTTGGGAAGGATTCATGGCAGATATAAATAATCCTTCCACTAAGGGTGCAGGAAAGAGTTATTTACAGAGCAGGGATGGATCCCGCTGCAGAGTGATGTTCTCTACATAACTAACGGCTCTGGTAGCACTATTCTGAGTTCTGTTCCCGCTGCGATGTGGGGATGGGGTTTCGGATGCCCTTGACCCTGACCCTGCAGGAACGGGCTGGTGAGTGTAGGAGGAAAACAAACAGGAGAGGCTTCCCTTGGGGTTTGTCCCTAGCAGTTCCGCTCCCTCCCAGGTGACTTCTCAGCTCTCACATTGTCTATCAGCCTACAAGAACAAAGATTTCCTGAGGAAATTCAAAGGAAAACTGGTAGCTTCAAGCCCAAATTCTCCCTCACTGGTGGGGTGAGAGTTCCTCCCCACACCAGCATCCGCAGAGCCTTCCCCACCTCCCCAGAGCTGCCTGACCTTGGGTTAGGCCCTTCCTGGTGCTTCTGATCAGGGCAACTGCAGAAATCAAGGCTGGGTCTACAATTTGCTCTGGAGAAAGGCAAAGGGGAGGCTCTGAGGAGAGCTAAGGGAGACAGATGGCAGGGATAGGACAGTGGCGTCAGGTCGGTGTCCTGCTCCCACCATGGTCCTGGGATGGCAGCAGGATTGGGGAGAGCATCTGAAAGCAGAGGTTTGCCCTGATGCCTGCCCTTGCCATGACTCAGTTTTCCCATCTGCAGAATGTGGTGGCTGCACACCCATGGGTGGCTGCAGCCCCACAGTTGCCACCCCAACACGCCAGTGTGCTGAGAGCCAGGTCCCTGTCCCCAGTGCTCATCCTAACTCTGCTTCCTTTGCCACTGAGCCTTAACCTAACCCGAAGAGCTGCATTTCCAGGAGCCCTGTCTCTCTGTGCTCAACATGATATCACTGTACCATGCAGTTATCTTCTCCTTCCCAGACAAGTTTATTCCTGCCCTTGAATTGCTGTTTGATTTGCGAGTGTCTCCCAGCCCATTGTGTCTCTGTTCTGCACAGCATCCTCCTGCCCTGGCTCTGCCTCCCTTTGCTCAGCAGCTCCTCTGATTTTGTCCCGGGGACTGGCTGCTGTTGGGGTTTGCACCTCCTGGATCAGTTCCATTCATCTCTGCCAATCACTTGTGTTTTCCTCTGCCTGTTCCATGTTATTAGTCCCTTTCTTCTTCTCCCCCTCTTCTCCCTGATGCTATTTGTTGTAATTTGCTTTTCTGACATTCTGTTGGGTTTTATTTTTCTTGGCATTGCATCTTCAGGGATTTCACTCACATCATTTCAGCCTGAATTCACATTGACATCATTAGGTTTCTCCTTTCCATCCTGCTCGATTTTCCTTTGGAGTCAGTGTGGTCGGAACGGTCCCTGTCATGGGTCGGGGATGGAACTCACTGGCCTTATTCTGGAGTTTGCCTCTGTGGCGTGCGATGGCTCACGAGCACAGCCTTGGCCTCGGGCAACTGCGGGCAGAGCCCGTTTGAGCATCTCTGGGCTGAGCTGGAGAAATGCTCCCAAGTCTGTAACACAAGTGGCTGCTGAGGCTGTGACCTGGCTGGGAGTTTGTGTGCTGGGATCTTTCAGTGTAACCCAGCTGCTCACTTCCAGGTGAGATGAGGCTGGGTGGGCAGGGGTGATACTCAGGTGTGTCTGTCCCTCTTTTCCTCACCTGCCACATGTGCTTGGGGAGCCAAGAAGCTCTCTGGCATTCGGCTCTTCTACATAAATCCTAACATCTAGTCCTGGAACAGAAACCCTCATTACACACAGCACAGACTGGGTAGGGACAAACCAGAGCAGGAGCAATACACCAGCAGTAAGGCAAATCCCCAGGGTAAAGCACATCAGTTCCCCAAATCCCTGCCCAGTCATCAGTCTGACCACAGACCAATCTCTCAGAAGAGCCCTGCCAAGTAGTGGGCTATGGAGACCTGGAAAGACTGACTGACCACCGCCTGAGACAAACCAGACATCACATAGAGACCGGGAATGTCCCTCAGTGAGGGGAGAGGGATCCCCTGCAGCACAAGCCCAAAGTCCTGGTGCCACCACCCGAGGTGCAGCCCTGCAAGAGGCTCTGAGAAGCAGCAGCAAGACCCCCAGCTACATCACAAGGGGTTCTAGGGACTGCAAGGACACTGCTGTCTGCAGGAGGGACTGTGGTGAGTGTCCCTGCGCCACACTCTGCTCTGGGGGCAGATACTGGCTAGGAGCAGGCTGAGCCTTGGCGCTGTGCTGGTTGTTCTGGTGACCAGCTTGGTGTAGTGTCCAGAGGTGGAGGCTCCAGCATCATGCTGAGTAATCCTGGCTGCCAGGTGTGTCCTCCTCTTCTGAGCCTCCGGCAAGGGTATTAAACGGAGCTGGAGCCTCATCCTACCCCACATCACTCCTGAGGTTGGCTGGGGATGCCAAGTTTTATGGTCAGTCAGGGAAAAAGCCAACCAAGAAGATGAAGGATGCACAGAAAGATCCAACGAGTAAAACAAGGATCAGACATGCTGAATGGCAGGAGAAGCTCCAGCATGGCCTGTCTGGGCAGAGCTGCATGTTGCTAGAGCAGCCAGTGTCCTTCAGGCACCACAGAGGGCCCTGGGCACAGTAACTAACGGGGAACTGTGAGTCCTGACACCGTCGAGTACATCCAAGGGCCACATTTAGACTCTCTAGGAAATGCTGTTTGAAAGAAACCTGGCAGAACATTTCCTTCTGCAGTCACAGGGGCTGGGGAAATCAATCTCTTTGGAGCCCTTCAAAAACCTTGGTCTGGAGGCTTCAAATATTGGGTGTCCCCCTGCACACCACACCCCAAAATCACAGGAGGGTTCATGCTTCCATGCCAGTTAGTTTAGATGCCTTGAGAGCTTCTGCAAAGAAAATCAATCCTTGACACAAAAGCAATTTGCTGTTGAAAAACGTGGAAATGCCTTTAGATTTGGGAAAACAGAGGAACAATTCTCGTGACTACAGAGCAGGACAAGGAAAGCCCCTATGTCAGCCAGCTATGCCCGTCCCTCCTGCTGCACAGACTGGCGACAGAAAAATGTGCCTGGGGTCATCTCATGCTTCTTTGGTCTTGGATGACTTGACTGGGGAACTGGAAGGCACAGGTAATGCTTGTCGTGCTGTGCAGCTAATGACAAGCATCTCAGGGGCTTTAAAGTGGCCAGAGTGAGCATTAGCAGTCTTTCGGATCCATCATTTTTTCTTTTAAGTTTAACAGCAGGTAACATCTGTTTTCCCCCTTTTCAAGATGCCTCTGATGTCCCTGCCTGCTCCAGGGAGGGCGCCTAATCAAACCCTAGAAACTCAACACATCGCTGCGAAAGAAACTTTTCTCGCTTGGTTATGGCTTCTCCCAACGTGACCATCCCTTTTGCTTGCTCCCTCACCCTACCAGCAAGGGGAGGGCAGGATGGGAGGCAGCTCTGCTCTCCTGGCCATCAAGAGCCATTAAGATTGTGATCTGATTTCTGATTTGTGATCCGCTTCCCCTACACCAAGAGCCCAGATGCCTCAGCTTATTGTGGCTCACAGCTGCCAGGCTCACGAGCCAGATGCTGAAAGGCATAGGAGGCATCAGGGACCTGCAGATCCACTGCTGACAGCAAAAACCAGCTTGAGGACATTGGGTGAGGCTGGCAGGAGTGTGCATGCATGGAAACATCTAAAGGAGACTGAGCAGAGCCCAGCGGGAGTGTCCAGTACCTACCTGCGCTGGCCAGGCTGCAGAGGAATATCCTGTTCTGTCTCCCAACCACAGGTCAATGAAGAGCACATCTTCATGTGCCTCAGAGGCAGCCAATGCCCTGAGTGCTCTAAGTGGGGACTTTGAGCATCCTCGTTCTTCCAGTACAGAGAGACCCTGAGAACGCCCAGAAGATACTTCAGTGGTTCACAACGGATGTCCTGCTGGAGTCATGCTGTTCACATGCAGCTTTCACCCTCCCAGCACAGCAGTCTGAAGTGAATCTCATCTCAGCAGGTGGCTCCAGAGGATACCCTATGCTGCCCTGCACCAGAGCAGAGACTCAGGTCAACCTGGAGGTCTCTCAGATCAGTCTGAAACCAGCAGCACGACAGCTTCAGGACACTCAGCAAGGAGTGATGGCAACATTGCAGTTGACCGGTGAGGTTCTGGATGGACCTTATAGAGACCCCTGTAAGGGGCTGTCAGAAGGTTGGGGGAAACTGTTCACAAGAGCAGGGACCAACAACAGGAGGGCTCATGGTTTGAAGCTGGAAAATGGCAGATTGAGGCTGGACATGAGGAAAGCAGTTCTTTAATCTGAGGGTAGTGAATCACCAGAACAGGTTGCCTAGGGAGGTGGTGGAGGCACCATCCTTGGAGCCATTCAAGGTCAGGCCAGATGGGACTCTGGGCAATCTGTTCTAGTTAGAGATGTCCCTGCTTGTTGCAGGGGGTTTGGACTGGGTGACCTTTGGAGGTCTCTTCCAACCCAGTACATTCTGATTCTGAGAGGAGGGTGCTTAGCCCGATCTGCGTTGCTGGGAAGTGAAGGCTACATAGCTCACTTGGCACTTGGTGGGCTGGGTTTTGTTTCTGCATGAAGTCAGCAGCATGGGTTTCACTTCAGATGTTCCCCATCAAGTGGTCTGGAACCTGGCTTCAGCCTCAAGCTGTGGAGCGTGGCTGCAAAGCACAGGGAAAGAGCAGAGATTTTAAAAAAGAAAAGAAAAAGGAGATAGATGATTTTGTGAAGCCATCCTGGACCGGAATCAGCTGTTTGTTTAGACAGGCCATCACAGCATCAACTGCTGCTTGAGCAAACAGTCTGCCTTGTATCTCCTGGGGGAGAGGGCTGAAATGTCCTCAAGGCTTTGCTCACTGCATTTTACCAGGACATTTATTCCTGGTGATTAGAAATCTGTGGGTTGTGCTGCTGGGCAGGTCATCGCCATCGTTCTGAACAGTCAGCAGCTCCACGCAACAGCAACCTCCTCAAATTCAGCCCCTGCTCTGCCTGCTTTGCTGAGGCCATTGCCAGCTGAACCACTGACCCTCCAGTACCCTACTCCAGGCTTTCAGTAATGAGCACCCAGCTCCCTCAAAAATGAGGGTCTCAAAGTTTTGAACCTAAACAAATGCTGGGTCTTGTTCACCAGCTCTGAACCCCAAAAAGGTCACAGGATTTCTTTGCTAATTTTAGGGATTTGCATGTTTTTCAGATAGTTTTCCTTCAATGCCAGCTGAGATTGTCACACCAAGACCCACAAAGGTACTCTGTGGCCGCTTTGCAAACCCTAAGTTGCAGGAGATGCACATGGGAAGCATCACCAAGCCCACTTCAACTTTAGGGTCTGTGTCATTCGCCTGGAGGCTCCACAGATGTGGAGATGTTCCTGTGATTGTGGGGTCCCCAGGAACACCCCCAACAGCCAGCCACACACCCCAGAGAGCACATCCAACACATCTCCACACTTGTATCCACAAATACACCCCAAATTTGACTGACAGACATGAACCATGAAATGCACAGCAAAAGCACTGGTACTGCTGTGGATTTCATGGTATCACAGAATCCATTTGGTTAATGGGCAGCTCCGATATGTTTGAGAACTAGAAAACAAGGAACAGCCAGAGTCCAACACACTTTCTGGTGAATACACCAGTGGAGGCTCAGTTAGTATTCTCACACTGAGGATCAGAGGGAACCCTGCTCTGCAGTCAGAGCCCTTGGGTCCACAGAGCCAAGAAAAAAAATATCAGGCTTATCAAAGACTAATGAGGGACAAGCCTAGTGCCTCTATAGTCAATAAAGTTTTGCTATTAACTATTATCAGGGCTAGATTTTACCCAAGGAGATTCTCTATTAAAAACCAGCTTAATTAAAGCAGGTGGAAAGCCCTTGTAGGTTCTGCTACCCAGGGACTGAGGAGAGATAAAAGGGACAGAGTAAGCCCAGGGGCACATCATACCTCAGGAGCAGGGAGATAGTCCCTCCTGCAGAGCCAGCAAACTCAGAGCACAGCATCATCCCACACCTCTACCCCAGCCCACCCATCAAAGGCTTCCAACGTCCTCCTCACCCTCCTGAAGCCCAGAAGCACCTGGTCTCACCCAGCAGCCCTTCATTTCTTTGATTGACTCTTCAAGCACCTACTGTAGCCAGCCTGGTTGCTGTCTGCAGGAAGCAGCAGCCCTGTTCTAAACTGCTGGGACAGACATGAGTGGAAGGCGGTAGGGTAGAGAGCAGCTTTCCTGAAGCTGGATAATAGCTTTATGTAACTAGAATGAAGGAGCCAAATTAAATAAATCACCTTTTATCTGCATCCTGTCATAGGCTGGAGGGTTTGAAGGCACCAGGACCTTTGCTAGCACTGCAGTGATCCAGCTGGCAGCAGCCCTGGGGCTTTGGTCTTGTGGGGTGCACAAGCAGGTTGGAAGCTTGTCTCTCTGGAGCAGAGGAAACCAAGCTTTGCCTCCAGGCTGGGAAAGTACCTCTGAAGGATTCTCTTGGCACAGGGGGGGTTGCTGCAAAGCTCCGGTAGAGATGCTTGAATTCAGGCCTTGGAGGATGCACTTTGCATTGACCAAATACATCTGTCAGATGAGGCATTTCTCAGTTAAAAATCTGAAATAGACGGTAACTAAATGGTCACTTGACACAAGCAATGTGGGCTGGGTCTAGAGGACATGGGGAGCTGTGTGCTCGGTCCCTGTGCCAAGGGATTTGCCGAGGACAGAACCTTAAGTGCTGGCTAATCCATGGTTGTAGAAAAAGTAACTCCTCAAACTTGTTGCCCAGGCTGCAGAGCAGGAAGGCAGCCTTTCTTTGCAAGACCTCAAAATCCACTTACAACTCATGGTTGTCCCCTACAATGAGCCAGAAACAATTAATCCAACAGTGACTTTGCACACAAGCCAGGAGGTTTGTGGTGCTGCGGTGCTGCTGGCCTTTTGACTGCTTTTCTGCAAACTGTCATGGTGCAATAAAGTTACGCAGCTCCTGGGTACAATGAGTGAAGGCGGCTGAGCTGCTCATGGCATGAGGGGCTGCCAGATGTGGTGCAGGAGCCAGGCTTGGGGTGATATGATAGTTTTTTTGGGTTAAGCATCCAGCAGGATGTGAATTCTGCCAATCCTACCCCCGCACTTGCTGCTACTGCAAGGAAGAGCAGGAATGTGGTGGCAGCACATTACAGGAGTGTTGGGGCTTTCCAGGAAATATTCAGAAAATGGTTACCTAAGCTGATCTGGGAGCTCTGGGAGACTTGAAAATACAGAGTAATTGCTGGAAGAGAATCTGAAAATGATAGTTCCTTCTTCTGCCTGGCCTTACACTTCACTTCTTCTGATGGAGAGTTCAAGAGCCAGCTCTCTTTCCTCTTTTCATTAACTCCTCTGACTCCATGCATTTGAGAAAAGCTTCCTTAGTCACAGTTGCTTTCCTACTCATCCTTCATGTCTCTCGGCTACAAGACCAGGCCAACTGGTGCTCGTATAGGACAGACTTTATGATGACAAGTACTTCCCAAAGTCCAGCCCTGATCTGAACATCGTTCTGCCTGCATACAATTATCTCTTCCTGAGGAGTCACAATTAGTGCAAATGCAGAAGACAGTGATTTCGGACAGATGTTTAATATCAAACAAACCCTCACTCCAACTTCTACCAGTTTCAGTTACTGGTGGAGAGCACCAGTCCTTGAACAAGCACTGTCATGAAGATGGCCCCTTCCAATTATCTGGAATTTAAAAGGTCTGGTAGAGGGTGTCTGTGCAAGCAAGGAGCTCAGGACTCCCTCAAAATGGCATCAGCCAGCTCTGCCACCCCTTCTGATCTTGAAACTGCTCCTGGCTAAGGGACCTGAGCCACTTGCTCATTGGGTTTTACACCCTAAACATAGCGGTTTCCACACTCATTCCTTGGTGATGATCACATTCTAGTGCAAAGCCTGTATGATGAGCAATAATACACCTTCTGTGTCCACAGAGGCCACCTTTCCCCTTTCCATAGCCAAATAAACTCGCATGGAAAATGAGTGCTATGAACAGGCAGAGCAACAGCTGCAGAGGGAGAAAAAGCACCAGGAACATCTCATGAGTCGGCTCTTGGCAAAACTGCCAGGGCAGCTCTGCTCCAGCGAGTTATCATTTGCCCTCAGTCTGAAAAGCAAACAACATATTTTCCCTTCCCACGTGCAGAAACGGGCAGAGGGATGGTTGTGCCCGTGAGCAGCTCCAGACACACGCTTGGCACTGGGGCGAGCTGCCCAGCGCTGGCACCGGTGTTTGCAAACAGGAGGGTCTGCTGGCTCCCAGTGCCACACGGGCTGTTCCCCTCTGCACTCACTGAGCTGGCACCTCGGCTGCGTTCCACCCTCACGGGCATAGTGCCACACTGGCAGATGGGTATCGTTGCCGAGCAGTGAGAGGAACAGTGGCAGCATCAACGGTCCGGTGTAGTAGAGGGAGGGTTCGTGCTCGGGCATGTTCAAATAGCAGCTTGCACAGTGCCCTGTCCCCTCTGGTGAAGGGGCTGAGCTGCTGAATTCCCATCGGGATGAATGTTATGAAGCCACCGTCAGCTGTCTGTGGTGCCGTGAGGGACGCGGTGCAGACTGAGAGCTGAGTGGGAGCGCGTGTATTGCCACACAGCTCTACACTCCTGGGTCTCTGCTAGAGAAATTGCTGTAGGAAGCCTTGTAGCTCTTTCCCCAAGAGCCCAGTCCTCCTCTGGAATCAGCCACAGGCACTCCCAAGGCTTCCACATCAAGAGAAAATGAACATCCTTCTTCTCTTCTCCCGCAGAGCTTTTTATAGACGGCTGCAGCCCATCCCGACGCTGTGCAGAACATGCTTGGAGCCGGCCGCTTTGGTTATTGCAGCTGCAGCGGCTGGATGTGAGGAGTGACCTTACAATAACAGTAGGGACATAACGTGAGATTCTGATACGAAACAACAATAAAAAAATCTTTATTGCTGTTACTAAAGGTACTAACGGCAGCACTTTGTTCAAGCTGAGTTTTAAGACCAAGGTTTTAGAGAATGCCCAGGGGGATACATGTCTGCAGCACACAGCGTTGGAGTTCCACAAGGCTCCTTCAAAAATACTGCCACCCAAAATCTCAGGGATTGCCCAGTGTTTTGTCTCCCTCTGCCCTTTCTGTGTCAGTCTTGATTTGTGCAATGGAAAAGTACAGCTGAGTTTGGGTCCCTTTGTGTCAGAGTGTTAATCCTGCAGATGTAGGATTATTGTAGCCAGGCAAAAAAGGGTTTTTCCATGGTTTTCCAGGGTGGTTTTGAGGTCCTGTGCTACAGCAGGGACCTGTGGCCAGGTGTCTATCAGCTCACAGGGAAGTTCAACAGAAGAAGGAAAAGGGCAGGGGCAGAGGCAAGAGGATTTCCCTCTCTGAGTCATGGTGTTTGGAAACACAAAATCCAACCCGCTTCTCTGGCTGTCAAGCAAGCAGGCCAAGCTCACTGGAGGGCTGGGGTGAGCCTTAGGAGAAAAACTTCATCTTGGAGAACAGTTGAGGAGAGCAAGCCGTGCACAGAGATGCTCCTGGTCGTCTCAGATCAAGCCTTGTACAAGCGAAACAGGATCCCTTTGCAATTTGTACCAAAGCTCTGTGCAGTCCGTGGGATGAGGCGGGATAATAAAAATGTGCCCTGGTTTTCGCTTCTACTGTGAGGGTAAGCTGTCTCTGAATGTCTCTCAGTTCACCTTTGCTTCTGTGCTTCAACCTTGCTCATGCCTTCAACTTCTGATCTTCACGCACTGTTGCACCAAGGAATGGAGGGGCAGATGCAATCCAGAGGCCAGGGCACCTCTCAGAAGTTACACGATTCTTTTCAGTAAACCCCAGAGTTTTCTTACTGTCATGGTAGCTTAGAGTTCAAGTCATGGCACTGTGGCCATCGATCAGGCAGAAGTGCCCTGCAAAGTTCACAAAGCATGTGGGAATAAGGAGCTCCAAAGAGTCTTGGCTTCAAGGACCTTCTGAAACTGTGGTGCTTCTCTGATGGCTAAACCAGAGCATCTCTGCAGTAGTGCCACATGCCCACAGAAAATTAATATTCTGCACACCCTCAGTGCTGGAGACGCAAAATGCCGTGACCCTAAAATAACACAGCCGAGGGATTTTCACCATTTCCAGGAAATCATCAGCACCTATTCTGTTAGTACAGTTATTTCTGGGTGCTGTTAAAACCAGACCCGGTGTTATCTTGCCTTTCATGACACAATTGCCCAGGATATCCCCACAGTAACATGTGAGAGCTGAAGAGGTCACCCCGGTATTTGCTTCTGGACACCGCGCTGAACCAGTCCCTGTGCTGTGCTGATTTGGTTCCTCTGACCCACGGGCAAAGAAGGCTTACTCTGGGAAGCTCGAGTGCTTGGATACTCAGCTGGAAGGGCTTGCCGACTTTCCACAGCTTTACGAGTCCTCACGGAAAGCCTGAGAAGATGAACGGGTCATTTCTCTTGCAAGTGCTCATTAAAAATGTGAAATGCTCGATGATCGCCTGCCAACCATCCAGTTACTGCTTCTGCCTGTGCCACAGAGGGATGGCGAGAGAGTGTCCCAGCCAGACACAGCGCCAATGGAAGCGCCACTCTCCTACTTCTGCAGGGTCCCAGCGTCTGGCTGAGGACTGCCTGTGCTGGATGGAGTCATTCTCTCTAATGGTAGTAACTGGCACGAGGGATTGCAAGTGCTCAGAAACTGAATAAATGTGCAGAATTAGATTGGAAAAGGAAGGGGAAGCCTGTTAGATCTTAAATAGAGATATCAGAGGACCTTGGCAGTCACTATGTGGTCATAGATGATATCTTGGTAGATACCAGGTGAGTTTTAGCTGCTTTTCCTTAGCAAGGAAGCTGCACCTGAGTCATCTGAGCCCTGCCTGCCCTCTGCTTGTGTGTGGAGGGGAGCTGGGTTTTCCTAATTCATTTCTGCCCCAGGAATTCCCCATTTTGTTAGCCAGGCCTCACTCACTGTGACATTCCAGCTCAGGAGATCACTGCCATGCTGGGGAGAGCACGGGTTTAGCAAGGGTCTAGTCTTGGGCAATGGTCCACCCTGGCTGCTGGGGCATGCAGGTCTCCATTGGCACACGTGGCAGCTGTGCAAGGCTTTCCTTGGAGGAGGAAGGGGAGTTTAAGTTGTCCTCTGGAGCACAGGGCTCGACTGCTTCTGTAATGTAATTAGTCTGCAAAACCACACGTTGTACAGGTTGCTGGGGAGGTGCATGCTCACGGGAACAGAGGTGGTGGGGAAGTGTCCAAACCCACATGTGAGATCCACTGCAAAGACAGGATTAGAGCAGAAATCTCCCTGATTGTTTCCTGATTCCATTATCCTACAAATGTGAATAGTGACAGAGGAAGAGGAAAACAACCAACTACAGGATGCAGGTGGTGCCCATTGCTATTACATCCTAGACATTGCTCATAGGATCCACCACCCCCCAGCAGCTCCAATACAAATCCCACCAAAGGCCCATTGACATTTTGAGGTGGGAGGACTTCAGGACATTTCCTACATCCACCACTGCCAACAGACAAAGTTCTTTCCAATCAGCAGAAGGTCCACAAGCAGATCGAGCTCAGACCATTTCAGAGACAAAGTTGGCTGGGGAGCAGGAACTGCAGAGCACAGATATCACAAAGATAGACCTGTTCCCCCAACATCCACTGCAAACACTACTGAGTCAACCCAAGACTTTGCTGGGCTCTAAGGAAGCAGAAAAAACAAAACTACGATGTACCTAGCTTTGACTTTCACCCATGATGGTCAGAAGCAGAGCCGGCACAGGTGCTGTGGTCTCCTCGGGTCCATTCATGGAACAGCAGAACTGTTTGAATAAGGTACATAACCTCTTTTGGTTGAATGTTGCCTAGGATGGCCCATCTGCCTCTCTCTCAGTTTGGCCATGTGTGCCCCAAAGTTTCAAGCACTTCTCCTGGGTCTAATGGCTCTTGGCTCCTGCCCCCAGCTCCTGGCCATTTTTATGTCTGCAGATTTCTGTTTTTACAGCCTTGTGGCTATCACACTGCACCACACTTGTGTCAGTTCTGGAGGTAGTCGTTATCTGCAGTTGCTTGGGAAAGGCTGCTGAGCTCAGCACTTTCAGATTTATTATCTGGTCAACCTTATAAANTCTCTCAGTTTGGCCATGTGTGCCCCAAAGTTTCAAGCACTTCTCCTGGGTCTAATGGCTCTTGGCTCCTGCCCCCAGCTCCTGGCCATTTTTATGTCTGCAGATTTCTGTTTTTACAGCCTTGTGGCTATCACACTGCACCACACTTGTGTCAGTTCTGGAGGTAGTCGTTATCTGCAGTTGCTTGGGAAAGGCTGCTGAGCTCAGCACTTTCAGATTTATTATCTGGTCAACCTTATAAAACAAGCTTTGAGCTCAGTTACCTTAACTCAGGTCCTCCATTTGTCAGACCATTCAATCCTTGCAGAGCTCACGGTCCTCCACCATGGAACGGCATAGCCAGTCCTGCCAGGGACCTGGGGATGGATGGGGTAGCCCCTACACCTGCAGTGCTTCATGACCTTCTTCACTCATCATCCTTGTTCTTCCTCAACACTCTGGGAAGCTGTTTTTTAGTTGGCAAGTAGACACCAGGGTCCTGACGCAGGAGCAGAGCCTGCAAGATCATACAGGAACTACCAAGCTGGACATCATAAAATCACAGAGTTGTTTAGGTTGGAAAAGATTTTTAAGATCACAGAGTCTGACCATTAACCCAACTGTGCCAAGGCCACTTCTAAACCCTGTCCCTAAGCTCCAGATCTCTATGACTCTGAAACATGTCCAGGGATGGTGATTCAACTCCCTCCATGGGCAGCCTGTTCCAAGGTCTGAGGACCCTTTCCATGAAGTTTTACTTAATGTCCATGCAAAGTTCCCCCAGCACAAGTTGAGGCGATTTCCTTTTGTCCTGTCACTTGTTACTTGGGACCAACACTCACCCTTCTCTTTACACCCTCCTTTCAGATTGTAGAAAGCAATAAGTTCTCCCTTCAGCCTCCTTTTGTTCAGACTAACCAGCCCCACCTTCTTCAGCTGCTTCTCACAAGAGTTCTTCTCTGGACCCTTCCCAACCTTGTCCTTCTCTGGATCAGCTCCACCACTTTCTGGTATTGAGACCTCAGCTCAGTGGGTGAACATGTGAGGAAGCTGATCCTATTCAGGGCTTTTTTGCTCATGCATGGTGATAGCAAACATCTCAGTGCACATCTCTGAGAAGTGCAGCCCTGGCTCTCAGCCAATGCCAAGCATCTGCAGTAAGTATGTGGCCACACCAACTTCAGGAGAAACAATGGAGTCAAGGGGCTGGGTCTTCCTGATCTTTTCATTTGCTCTATACCTCCAAAGCAGAGAAGACACCACTGCCATCACAGCAGCTCACTGAGAGACAATTTGTGGCAGGTTCCCTGCTGCCAGAATGTAATAATTCCCATTTCATTAAGCCTAAAATTAATAGAAAAATGACCAAATGCCATTAGTTTGGAAGAAAAGCCCCTGCCCATCTAATCAGATGGATCTGTGTTTAGTTTGTGATTAAATTTACCCTCTGGGATGGGCATGAGAACAACCTGTCAAGCAGGGAGCGAGCCAGGGATCCTTCCCAGGCTGTTTGTCAGTGATGGCAAAATAAAGAAAAAAAATCAAGAAATAAAATTAATTAAAATTTCACAAATGGCAATGCCCAGCAAAGCAGGAAGAGCTGATTAGCATCTGGCTCCCCTGGGTACCCAACCAAAGCTGCAACTGCAGTGATTGCTGCTGGTGGGATACGGCAGGGTGAGCAGCTTCTGCCCACCAGCCATGTCAGCCTGGTCCTTGGCTGGGTGATGCTGCTGAGCTCTGGGGAGCAGTGCTCCAAATGTTGTGCCCCACAAACCCAAAACTCCTGAATGACAGCGAGAAAACTACATTTACCTCCTGGCTACAATGGCTCAGCCACCAATCCATCTTCTTGAGGCTTGTTTCAAAGCCCAAGGGGACAAGAGTGCCTTGGGCGAGAGGCTGCCTGAAATGTGTAGAGGGATTTTTAAAAATTATAAACATCATTTTTTAATTCTAAAATAAACATCCAGAGTCTCTTTCCACCTGATGAGAGGCAGATGCTGTGTTTTACTCCACTGGCTCGGCTTTTCAAAGACTCATAGAATCACAGAGTGATTAGTCTGGAAAAGACCTTTAAGATCACAGAGTCCAACCGCTAACCCGTGTACCTAGGCTCCCACTAAACCATCTCCCTGAACTTCATATCTACATGACTTAAACACATCCAGGGGTGGCAACTCAGTCACCACCATGGGTAGCCTGTTCCAATGCTTGATGAAGGAGTAAAGAAACTTTTCCTAATGTCCAATCTAAACTTCCTCTGGTGCAACTGGAGGCCATTTCCTCTTGTCCTATCACACTTCCCTGTGCTGGTGCTCCTGGCATGGGGCACTGCTGGTGACTCCCACCGATGACAACACAGAGCATCCCAAAGGCAATTACATCCCAGAGATAACATGTAATTTGCCATGTTACCAAAAACAGACAGCTCTGCGTGAAACAAGATAACAGCTTGTACTAATGCACTTGTGGCTTGTAAACTGGAGGGTCTAGCAGGGCTTCAAATACACGGTGAGAGCCTGCATGGAAGCAGATTAGGGGTGCGCGATACCTGAGCTCATGTCGCATCCGCCCGCCACAGCAGACACTGCTTGGCTGCAGGTTATCGTGGTGCGGAGGAGAGATGGGTTGCATTGAATCAGCTGCGTCTGATAACTTTGTCAATCTCTGAATTTTTAATTAAAGGATTAGTTGGAGGAAGGATTTTCTTGCAGAACACTTAATCATTGTTCTGCTAACTGTCAAGGATCAGAATAAGGACCTGCACTTGCATGTTAGTAGCAGCATTAGATGCTAGTGCAGCTGATTTAACAAGGATATTACCACTCTCTTAAAATAGCTGATCTAGAAGATCCACAATTTTTTCATGAACCGCAGAGTTCCACTTCCCCAGGTTTTTCTTCCAAAATCTGAAGCATTTTTTAAGTTTCTGACATGCAACATAATGTGTTTCAGAAATGTGGTGGAACCAGTTCCTGTACCACAACGGTTGGATCTTTTCCAAGTCACTTAAATTCCAAAAGTTTGAATTCTTCAGTTAAAAAGCATATTCAGAAAATTAAAAAATTCCATGTGAGCTCTTCTAATGCGACTTTCACAATTATATTTTGCCTGGCACCTGAGATTTCTCTTTGCCGCGGCTTGATTCAGGGGGGAAATTAACTAGTTTAAAAGTCACAGCTTTTAATAGAAATCTTCTGCTGATTGTTCTCCTCCCTGGAATCCATTTCAGCACAACGTCAGGTCCTGGAGGCTGGGACGAGCTCTTTGCTCCATGCCTGCCTCGTGCCCACTGAGCAGATCCTGCCCACGGCCCACTTCAGCAGTACTTCTCATGCCAAGAAGCTACTGTAATTGTTTTACAAAATAAAAAAGGCCACATTTAAAGACTATTTCAAGTCTTGAAAACTCCTAAAGTCAGCACTGGAAGAAACATGAAATGCAATGAATTAATGAGAAACTGAGGATGAATCATTAAAATTGCATCACCGCAACGTGTTCCTGATCGCATCTCCCTTAATGTTCTCTCACAGTCTGAACAATTGATTAAGAAAAACACCGCGGCACACTAAAAATTTGAAACAGTTAAGAAGCAACAGGATTAGCAAAGCCTTACAGGAAAGGTCAATTATTTCTCCCAATTTATTGCTAACCCAACATCTGTAAACAAATCACTGGAGGAAGTCCCCGAAGACTACACTGTGTCCAACAAGACATCCTAATTAATGAGGCTGCGCTATGCAAACACCATCAGAAACGGTGAGGGAGATGATATCTAAACTCAGCTTAAAAAAGATGCAGTAGAAACGGTTGCCCAGGAGTTTGAGGGAGATCAATAAGTGAGAAGGAGGTTCAGGAGAGTCAGACTTTGCTGTGGGATAAAGGCGGATAATCTTTGTGGTTATCAGAGCTAAGATGGCAAAATGAATTAAATGAGGTCAGAGAGGACATAGTGAGACTGGCTTAGAAATGAAAGAGGGTTGCCATTGCCTGCTGTGCCCCGCGGCAGCCAAGGGCTCAGCTGAGGGTCTCTGGTGTCCTGCCTGCCTGGCTTTCAGTGCTCTTGCATTTAGAGAGCATCTTGCTGGCGTTCAGCATCCCTGAAGCCCAAGTCATCATGCTTGGAGATTCCTTTTTATCACTGTCCCAAGCATATAAATATGTATAGAGGCATCTGAGATCTAATTTATTTCTTTTGTGTTGCAAATTCCTTTTCACGATGGCTTTTTGGTTTTTTTGGAGCTGCTTATAATTGAGACCTTCAGACAGAGCTCGGCATGGCTGCAAACCAGCCGTGCCGTTGTTATATTCTGCTGGTTTGAAGTGCATCCTCCTCCCCTTTTCCTAGTCAACCAAGAAATTCTTCCCTATTAATTTCACTAATGATATGATTTTCTTCTTTCTTAATGAACAGGGTGACACTGCATTGAGTCACTGATGTGCAACTTGTTGGTTTTTCCCTCCCTTTGGAAAGTTTTCAAAATATTTACAAATTTAAAAAGGAGCAGAGAAAGAAAGAAAATGAAGTTGCTTTGTGTTTATTTGGCTAACGCCCTCTTTCTCATCTCTGGGAGCTGTTATTCATCCTTGAGACTTGGATAGGTTGGAGCGATGGGCCAGTGTTAGTGGCAGGAGCTCCAATAAGGCCGAGTGCCAGGTCCTGCACTTGGGCCGCAACAACCCCATGCAACACTACAGGCTTGGGGAGGTGTGGCTGGAGAGTTGTCTGGCAGAGAAGGACCTGGGGACATAACTGACAGGAAGATGAATATGAGCCAGCAGTGTGCCCAGGTGGCCAAGAAGGCCAATGGCATCCTGGCTTATATTAGAAATAATGTGGCCAGCAGGAGTAGGGAGGTTATGGTCACCCTGCATTCGGCACTGATGAGGCCACAGTTTTGGGCACCTCAATACAAGAGAGATGTGGAGGTGCTGGAGCAGGTGCAGAGGAGGGCAACTAAGCTTGTGAAGGGACTGGAGAATTATGAGGAAAGGCTGAAAGAGCTGGGGGTCTTTATTTTGAAGAAGAGGAGGCAGAGAAGAGACCTCATCGCTCTCTACAACTACCTGAAAGGACTTTGTGGAGAGGTTGGTGCTGATCTCTTCTCACAAGCAATTAGTGCTAGAACAATAGGGAGTGGGATCAAGTTACAACAGGGTAGGTTCAGACTAGATATTAGGAAGAATTTTTTCACTGAAAGGGTGGTCAAGCTCTGGAATGGGCTTCCCAGGGAGGTGGTTGAGTCACTATCCCTGGATGTCTTTAAAGATCGTGTTGAGGGACAGGGTCTAGGGGTGAACTTGTAAGGTAAGGTAGATGGTTGGACTGGATGATCCCAGGAATCTTTTCCAGCCAGAGTGATTCTGTGATTCTGTGCTCCTGTTGCTCAGGCTGCCATGGGGTTGTCTTCAGCAGGTGAGTGGATGCCCAGTGTTCCCTCTCCCTTTGTCTCAGTTCTTCTTACTGAGTAGAGCTGCTTGGGGACTATGAGGGGTGCAGCAAAGAGTGAGGTAAGGGGACCCATCTGAGAATAAGAGCCACCACAGCAAGGATCAGATCACCACACTTCAGGGGTCTTCTTTAGAATCACAGAATCATTTGGGTTGGAAAAGACCTTCAAGATTATCAAGTTAAATTGTTAACACAACACTGCCAGGTCACCTGTAAACAATGTCCCTTTAGATCTGATTCACCTCTTCTTATGTGACAAGAGAGATTCTCTGAGTACTTGGAGCAGATATGCTCCTTCAGCAGGGCTGGAGACATGCAGGGACCGTGACACCAGGGCAGCATGGCCCAAACAGCAAATTGAGAGCTCCAACGCTGTCAGCCTGGGGCTTCTCAGAATGAGGTTTTCCATTTCTGTGAGAAGCAGTGAGAAACTATTGCCATTCCTCTGTGCATGGGGCCGTGAGTGAAAGGGGTAGACCAACACTCTAGCTGCATCCTGGCCACCTCAGGACAATCTGAACCCCATCATCCTGAACCCCAGTTCTGCCTGGGCTGAGTTGAGGCTCTTGGCTCCCATCCAGTGTGGTGCCTCCAGCTCCCTCCACACCAGCTTTGCAAAATCTGCTGGCAGAAGCATCACTCCCTCCTACAGCTACGGTGAGCTCTGCAGCGAGGAGTGACTCTCCCTCCAGATGGCTGTAAAGGTTAACAAGGAATTTATTCAGAGTTACATACAAATCAGATTGTCTTTTTTTTTTTTTTAGGGAACAAAAACAACCACATAATTTCAAGCCCACACAGGCAGCTCAGCCTTCCAGGGTGGCTCAGTTGCTATAGACGACCGCAGGCAGCTGAGCTGTCACACTGTGAGCCTCACAGCATCATGGGGACCCGTCATGAGCTAGGGGACGGGGTTGAACTGTGCTTCTGGACCCCTGCCTGGCTCCTCACCTCCACCCCAAGATGTAATGGGGAGAGGGATGAGCTACTTGCCCAAGCTGCCTTCCTTCAGTGTTAGGAGGAGCTACACTTCTCAAGGCACTGTCCAACCCCATCTGGCCATGGCCAGTGGAGACAGGTGGCTGAAGACTCCATCTGATTAAGTAGTTGTGGTAGGTTCCTCTATAAGGTGCTGAAAAATGGGGGAACTGGAAATTTGGGGCAGAATCTAAAATATGGTGGTGTTTTTGACATCTACCATGGGTGCTCAGCTTAGAGCTGCTCTATCCACGTTGCTCTGTTCCATCTTCCCCCAGACAATTTCCCTCTCCATCATATAGGAAGCCCACAGCTCATCACTACAGAAACCCATCATCTCACCTGTAAAACCTTGCCCATGGCCAGCCAAGGGGTTGCTCCTCAGGCCACTCTCACCACTCTACTAGCTGATCACCTAGGGGCCAGAACTAGCTAAACCTTCAGTTTAGTCTGCAAGCCCCCCAGGACAAATTTTGGCTTCAAGTGGAAAGAGCTAAATATGGGATACCTATAGGGCTGAAATGTCCTCAGGGCTTCACCCCTGAAAGCTGCTGCAGAGCACCAGGCCTGTGACACTGGACAGGTCTGGAGAAGACAGGGCTGCTTTATGGGAAGGAGATGTTAATGTGTGAAAGCTCCAGGAGAAACACCATGTGAGTTGCAAGGACCACCTGTATCAATAAGTGACCTGGCAGTGCTGGATGAGTGGTTGGACTTGATGATCTTAAAGGTCTCTTGCAACGTACATGAGTCTGTGATTCCAGAACCAACGATGCTGGGAAGTCCCAAGAAGTAATTTGTACCAAGAACTGGCTATGGAAAGAGTCATTTTACCAGCCTGATGATTCCTCCCAAAAAACTTAAATAAAATCAAGTTTTAGAAGTTTCAGAGAGAACTGGGGTCAGATATAGGAAGGACACTGAGGATATTACTAGCTACAAGGGAAAATGCTTCCCTTGAACAAGACCAACAGAGCCATAAAGGATCACAGAATGCGCTTGCAGGTGTCAGTCATTTTACACTGCTTCACTCCCAGAGGGCACCACACCAGGATGTATGAAACTGCTCAGAGTGTTGCCTAGACTGAATCTGGCTGTTCTGGCCACACAGCCCTATTGATCACATAAAGCCAGTGCCTGAGCTACCTGGATGGGAGACTCTTCTCCAGCCTCCCTATTGGATGCCAATACAGGAAACAAATAGGTTAATCCCACTCCTGACACAACTGCTCTGTGAAGTAGTCCCTGTGAGTTCAAAGCAGACCTTCTAAATAGCCAATATGTCCACCTGGCAGTTTTTTAGCTGTTTAGCAGAACCTGGATCCCACTTTTTCACCAGCTTGTTAAACTCCAGTCAAACTGGGAAGAGCTGGAAGAAGAACTAAGAGTTATTTATTAGAGGAAGAGCTAAAGGCAAAGCTATAGTTGGTGATTATCAATAATAAGGACAAGCAGACTGTGTGCCATATTAGGAATGCGATTCAAAATGTGTTCCTCTGTGCTGCAGGTTCACAACATGTGTGTTGTCTTTTTTAGCACTGATGTGCAGTACAATCCAAAATCTGGTACTGTGGGCTTTTTCCCCCTCAAGCCTGTCCTTGTTTCCCAAATTGCTTTGGCTTAAAACATTAGCTCGCTTGGGCGTCTGTTATTCACAGACCTTGTGATGCCAACTGAACAGCTTCCAGGAGCTCTGATGTCTCTCTTTTTAATTTTTTTTTTTTTTAATACTGTGAATCACTTTATTCCATCCACTTTCTGGAACAATTCCCTGGAGAGTATCGGTTCTGCTGAGCATCTGCTTGTGCAGGGCAACTATGACTGTTCCTCCACCGGAAGTTTTCAATCCTTATGGTCATTACAGTCCTTTCAATTCCATTTCTTGATAAATCTTGGGGAGCAATGTATTACAACAAGGTGTCCCTGAAGATGGCTGTTGCTATGATTGCCTGGAGCCTGTCCTCACTGCTCCCAGAGGCTTGATGCCCACTGGGACCATGGGCATCTTCTCTCCCTTCCTCTTCCCTGGGTCACAGTTTTCTCGTGGGTTCCCCTAAAGTTTCTCCAAAAGCCTTTGTGGAACAGGTGAGGAAGAGAGTGGAAAATGAAATGACAGCTTTTCTTCATGCTCCCAAATTATTTAGGATATTAAAGACAAGAGCTGACTGTGAGGAACTGCAGAAGGACCTTGTGATGAGTGACTGGCCAAGAAAATGACAGGAGAAATTCTGTGTGGATAAATAGCAGTGCACGTGGGAGAAACCATTCCCAGCTTCAGAAGTAAAATGATGGGCTCTGAGCTGACTATTAACTCCCAGAAACAAGATTTCAGGTATATAATAGATAGTTCTGTGAAAACATCAGCTCATTGCTCAGCAGAGTTTGGGAGAAAGAAAAAAGAGGCATCTTGAACATTAGGGATTACTCAGAGAAGAGCAGAGAAAGAATCACGCCGTAGCTGTATAAATCCCCCATGCGCCTACACACTGAACAGTGCTCAGGTGAAAAGGGATGTAGTAGAGCTGGGAAGGCTTCAGAGAAACGTGGGAAGGATGATTAAACATGCTGAATGGCTTTTGGGAAGAGAATGAAGATGTAGTTAGGGAGCTCCGCGGCTGGAGCTCCACCATGGTCTTCCACTCATGGTGACAAGGCTTTCCTACCTTCTGGGAGACAGCTAGAAGCCACTGCTCAGCCCCTGAGTCAGCAGCTCCCCATCAAAGGGTGACTCAAGTCCATAGAGGTGCTTCTTTTGTGTTTCAGGTTGGTATTTCTACCTCCCTCTCCTCTTGCTGTGATGGCCACCATGCACGGTACCATGAGCACCACGTGTCCCCCCCACTGGGCAGGCAGCGTGGGCACTGGGGAAGAGGTCCTGAAGCGATTTGGCAAAAGAGCAAGGGATGGGTGCCAAAAAATAATAAAATAAAAATAAAGGAGGAAGATCTAGCTTCACCTTCTGTTCTTGTAATTCTTCTGTGCTTGCAAATTTGATGGGAGGAGGAAAAGGAGAAAAAGGCAGCAAATCCAGCCCACTGGTGGAGGCAGAGTTATTGTGCTGGAAAAAGACCAAAAAAAAAAGGAGATGTGGGAATGAAGAGACATGGCCAAGGACATAGACCAATGAGTGACACAGACAGTCCCAGCCTGGAGCTGCTCTTTCCTGGCCTTTGAATGATGTTCCCTGAGATCCTCCTTTCTAAGCTCAGGTCCACAGGGTCCTCCTGACAAGGACAGAACAATCCTGGTAGGGAAGAGCGGATGATATTTGCAGCCCAGGTGTAATGCAGCTCCTCATTTGGTATGCGTGGTTTAGCCAGGGATATTTATTGCTGGGTCCACTGTCTGCTCCCAGTACCGAAGTGGTGCATTCGTGGGACAGCAGACACCCTGTGGAGCAGAAGAACAAGGGCTGCTCACTCTGCCCTTCACAGGGGCATCTTCATCCATTCCTATTATTTCTTCTTGGGATCTTCTCCGGCATCCCCGGTGCTGCTGAAGAGGAACAGTGACTCGTAAGAAATTACGAGGAAGTCACTCTGTCCCCATATAAATTATTAATTTTAATCACATGAAGAAATAATAGACTCAGCACACTAGCCTTTGCCTATTAGACAGCGTGTCCTTGCAGATTCAACGACTAGATTCACCCTCCTTGGAGATATTTGCAGTATTTCGCCATGTTCTGGAGAAGGGGAGGAATTCCCACCCTACGTTGCTCAGGGGTGCCCTGCAATAAAATACTCCTAGTGTGAAGCTGTGGATGAACGGTCCTTGAGATGAGGTTCTTGGAAGTGAGATGCAAACCCAGCTTGTACATTCTGCTGCTCACCCTAAATCTGGCACCAAAACTCAACCAGATGAACCCAGAACCATCTTCTCACCCTCTCCTTTTGCAAAGCTCTTTTAATTGATGGGTTTGCAGAGGGTCCTTTGCCAAAACCATTTTGCTTTGCTCCCCAATCCATTTTTCTTTGTTTCTCTGTGGCTTCGCAGGGACGTATATGGGATTATGAATAAGGCTTTGTGAGCTGAACTGAATATGTTATTTAATGAACTGTATGAAATATTAAACCATGCCTGATATGAAGCATGGTGAATTCTGTAAGAAATAATATATTACACTTGGGGAGGACTGAAGATAATCAATTATAATGAATGAATTTAGAATCAGGATACACATAGCTTAGAGAAGATGAGTTTTGTTCATTGTGAGCCTGAATTATATGTGATGACCATTTGGGGCAGGTTCTTCCACCACGTGTTTTCCCTGTTGTGAATGACATTATTGTATTTTTCCATTTAACATAAATCTATTTTTTTGAAGGCTGCTTCCACCCAAATGGCATCAGCAGATCCCATTAATCATGGTGCTCTCAATCACTTGGAATTATTTAGAGCCTCTTTTGTGTGTCTCTGGCTCTTTCCCCATTTCTGATTAATCTTAAACTAAACCAGCTAAATAAACAAAACTACAAGGATCCAAAGAGCATCCCTGTGATGATCTTATTTAAGTGAGGCACATGTTGACAGCGTAGGCATTTATTCTGTGCAGGTTGTTCTGCTCCCAGAGAGTTTAGGAGGAGGAAATAAGTTTTTTGGTCCAAAGCAGGAGGTCCTGTTTGGAGAGGAGCAGAAGCTTTTACCTCAGCAGGGCTCAGCTTTCTTTATTTCAGAATATTTTCCCTCAGGCATGACCCATCCCATTCAGTCCTGAGCCTCTCTACCTCTCTAACAGACATGTAATAGGCCATAGTGGCCAGCTGCTGCAAGATGGCTTGTGCCATCCACATGCCATGGCCAACAGCGAAGATGGGGTATGGAGATGGGTCTACTTTTGGGCCACTCTCTGGGTTTCTGTGTGTTGCAGTTTGAAAATTATCAAAATTTTCAGACGTGCAGATTTGTGCTTTCATGAAGAACAAAAAATTATGTTACTCTCAGAGGACCCCTCCCCCCAGTTATCTGTCCTGGGGGAGATGACACTGTCCCAAGACCTGCCCTGAGGGGTGTTTCTAGGATTAGTACATAAAAGGGACCATGATCTTTGTCTGGACTCTCTTTTGCTGAAGGCTTGCAGCCCTGCATGGGGCTGCTGCCCCATGCTAACCCCCACCCCTCGTTTCCAGTGGGGAAGGCAGCTTGGCAGCGGCTTTCAGCAGCTCCCTCCATCGTTTTCCCTGTTGGAAACGAGACGGAGAGGGCTCACAGGGTCCGCTCTGCTCCCGTAAACGGCAGGGTAGAGGAGGACAGCTCCACACGGTGCCAGCCCCGACCCGGCGCCCACCACCACTTGTCGCGGCTTCCAGTGGCTCCCAAAGGACCCCGGTCCCATCGCCACAGCCACACGATCCTGGCCATGGACCGGAGAAGTAAGTGGTGCAGATTTACCATCACCACCCCACCATGAAGAAGTCCTTCAGCATTGCGGTGAGCTGGGGTACTCCTCTTTCTTCCTACTGGTGATGAGACAGGAGGAGAGGAGAGAGGAGAGAGGAGACAGGAGAGGAGAGGATCCTGGAAAACCCTCTTGGCCACGTGCAGAGTTGGGGGGGCGGCCCTTCAGCATTCAGTCGCAGCATTCAGACGCAGCCATTCAGTCGGTCTCCATCTTTGATCTTGCACATGGCTGGGGCTATGTGGCTGCCAGTCACTGTTTTAGAGAGACTGATCAGCAGGAAGAGAAACTCTTTGTCATTTCTGCTGCTGAGAAAGACTTGGGGTGCTTAAGTATTGGGGGAGGATTCCTTCGTGCTTAGCTGAACGAAGCGGAAGGACTTGAGAATCCTTAAACCTTGGGCATGAAAGACAGAGTCTGGGTTCTTTGTTTGAAATGCATGTCTCCTGCACCGAGGGATGCAGTTCAGGTGCTGAGGAATCAGGCCATCCCGAGAGCACTGAGCTGGAGAAGCTACACTGAAGAATTCACCAGTCTGCAAATGGTTTGGGTCTCACTGTACCACAGACGGGGGTGATGCATGAGAGGGTGTGGTACTCGTCTCTGCTTGACTGACATGCTCTTTTTCCCCAGATCTCTAATGTGAAAAAAGACCCAAGGACCAATATGATAGTGATCTCCCACTGTATTTTTCTCAGAATATGAGATGGCATTTGGGACACAGTTTCTAGTTTGTGTGCACTAACTTGCTTAACCTTTTCTTCCTTGCTGTAGACAGTTATAGAGTTAATAAACCCTTTTCCATTTTCCCTAAGCTATCTGTTGTCTGGCAAATTTATCCAAGATGTCATCAAGACCTCACTGCTTTGCTTTCTTTTCCTTAATCTTAAATTGTGGTCTTGAACCCACCACAAAATTGGTGCCAAAAACCCAGGAGCAAAGCAGTTTCTTAGTTTTAACCCGCTTCACTGTGCCAGGGCTGGATGCCAAACTGAGCCAACCTACTCAAGAGATATGAGCAAATATTGCTGCTCTGGCATTTCTATACCTCTCCGTTTCCCAGGTGACAATTGCTATAGCAATGCCACCCCCTGCCACCTAGAGCCCAGCTACAGCCCAGCAAAGCCAGCCCTCCAGGTGCTTCTCCAGAAGAGGGCCAGTAGATGTCCAGCACATGCAAGGGTGCTGCTGTAGCTACAACTGCAACAATGCCAGTGAAATGGTGATGGATTTTATAGCCCGTAGTTTTAAGAAGCCAGTGAGCTGTACACCAAGGTACACTGGAAACAGAGACTAACTCCTGACTGATACCTCCTAGCACAGGCATACCTGGAGTTGAAGAGAACTGGGAACAGTCACTTAATTCCTAGTGTCATGGCCAGGATATGCTGCAAGATGAATATAGTACTCGCATGCTAGAGTCTCCTTGATGGAGAGCCCGCAATGCTTGATGGAGCACACCAATGGCACACACCCATACACTAACCTGAGCCCTGCTTCTTCATTGTAGCTGATGAAAGATTTTTACAGCATTTGGGGTATCAAGGCTTAAACAAAGGTGTGGTGTCAGGCAAAACAATAACTGGTATCATGGGGTCTTATCTGTGATGAAAGGTGGCTGCTCTGCCCTGATGGTGCCACTTCCCTTCATTTTTTGGCTGCTTTGGCTCCTGCTAATAAAATAATTGATTCAGCTTGGCCATCTGGAGTTCTGAGTAATTTCAATATTGAACCTCAGCTGTAATTAATTCAGTCAATACAGTCAACACAAACCACAGGAGAAGCAGGGGCATCTCACCGGGCAGCCTGAGTTCCCTCACAGACACAGACGCTGTGCACAGCTCCCACAGTGGGGTAAACACCCTGGGAAAACTTGGCCAGGACACCAGGGACTCCAAAAATATCCACAGGACCTCAAAGGATCCAGCACAGATCACCTTCACCTGAGAAACCTGAGCAGCCAAAGTTGAACAAGAAACCCTTGCTTGGTTTGGAGAAGCAGTTTTAGACTTTGGAGGCAAAATAATTTTAAGTGCAAGAGTTTGATTGATAGCCCTGAAATCACAGAATCACAAAGGCTACAAAACACCTTTGAGATCATCAAGTCCAACCATTCACCCTAACCCCCAACCACTAAACCGTCTCCTGAAAGACCACGCCTGCCTGTTTGTTGAACCCCTCCAGGGATGATGCCTCTGGCCCCTCTCTGGGCAGCCTGTTCCAAGGCCTCCCCACTCTTTCTGGGAATTGGGGCAAAAGGCAGGGTCTCTCATGTGCCCCTCACCTACACACACTTGGATAGCTGTGCTTTGCTCCACCAGGCTGGAGAATGTGCTGCCCAGCCACATCCCAGCACCCAGGAGAGCAGGACAACACCCAGTGAGTGCCTGTCTTGCCTGGGATCTAACTCCTGAGACTCAAGATGGGTTTTCTGTAGCCTGTGAAATACTGGCTGATGTGGGCTGCACAGCAACAGGATCTCACCTCGTTCAGAGAAGCTGGTGAGGAAGCTGGGGAGGAGGAAGGAATTTTTTTGCCAGGAGACATAAAGTCTTCTAATAAATAATAGAGGGCAGTGTTATTACTTTTTTATCTTACAAAGTCAGACCAGCTTATGAAACCCAGACAGGAGCAGAATGCTAATCAGTGAGACTTGGCAAGATGAAGTTCTTGCTCCTGACCCACACAAGAGTTGGGGAGAACTGAAAGGAGCGTCCCTTCCCCTGGGCTTTTTGTTCCTACCCTAGAGCTGCTTGGTAGAGCCTCCTCCCAGTCCCTTCCCCAAAGACTGTTCTTCTGAAATATATCCAGGAGAAAGGGCGAGCCTTGAAGCACTGGGCACCGCTGGCTGGGGCTGAGCACAGCACACATCCTTATCTTGCAGCATGAAACCATCATGGGATTGGTCAGATGTGGGACTGAGGACCCACCAGGCCACTGTTTAGCCATGATTCTCTTTGTCCTCGTTACCAAAATATGGTTTCTGGAGCCAATGATGATGCCCATCACCAGAAAGAAACCAAACAATAGGTTGTTTGGGATGAGAATGCTTCAAACATTTCTTTCCCAAGTGTAAAATATTAGCTTGCTCTCAAAATCATAGAATCATAAAATCATTAGGGATTGGAAGGGACCTCGAAAGATCATCTAGTCCAATCCCACTGACACAGCAGGATCACCTAGACCAAGTCACACAGGAACACACCCAGGTGGGTCTTAAACCTCTCCAGAGAAGGAGACTCCACAACTCCCCTGGGCAGCCTGTTCCAGTGCTCTGTGACCCTCACGGGGAAGAAGTTCCTTAAAATCCCTCAATTACTCTGTCAATCATGTGCAAAGCTGTGGGTCACAGCTGCTACTGTGCCCAGCACTGCAGTGCCAGGGGCTCAGCGAGGTTTTGCTCAGAGTCTGGGGAGAGGAGCAACAACAAATGCAGCAAATGTCTTTTGAGTTAAGTGCTGCTGTTACTCCTCTGCTCTCAGAGCCCCGTGTGGGATGGGGCCCTCTCCAACTCAGACAACTGCCATCACACAGGCTCATTTCAGACAATTCCCTGAGACCTGTTCGCGATGAACCACTATATCCGTGAGCTATTTGCAGATGGCCTACAGCCATCAGCAGAGCAGCCTGCAGAGAGCAAAATACTCTGTTTATTCCCAGAGGAGGCACATCTGTTCCTCGGCAGCATCACCTCGGCTGCTGTGCCAGCACTGGCCGTGCGGACGGTCCATTCATGGCAGGACCCGCTTCACCACACACACTTGAAGAAGTGGCACCAGCTGTTTTCATGGCAGCATCTCCCCGCCAGTGCAAAGGGGAGCTGTGGGTGATGCAGGCAGAGGCAAGGTCATATATGGGCTTGTAATGTCACTGTGGCCAACCCAGGGGACTGGTACCCATGCCACAGCCCTGGTCTTGCAGTCCTGTCTATGTTAGTCCAATCATCACAGAAGTCCTTTCCCAGCCCTGCACATGTCCCAGGCTCCTGGTGCTGATGCCCTCTGCCCTTTCCCTTGAGACACAGACCGATACCAGCTGCAGGGAGACTCATCTGTCTGCTCAGGCATGACAGGGTGGCTATTGAAGGACTGTCATCCTCTGAATGATTTCACCTCCTTCCTTTGTAAGCACAATGTGCATGAGGTGGCAGGACTATTTTTCTAATTATTAGATTTTACTGGAAATCAATATGCAAATACAGTGATTTTTTTGGCCCAGATACCTCCACAGCTCTTTTGGCAGGTACCACAACCCATTCCCAGAGCCCCTTACAGCACATGTCTAACTCTGCTCAGGCTTGCAGTCCAACTCCACCATTGGACTAAGTGTGAGTATGGGACAGGGTTAACCATGACATGAAGGTAAAGCTCAGGGTAAGTACCCACTAAGTTATGCAGGGAGTTGGGATCCTGGGTGCCCTGTAAGCCCTGCTGTCTGCTAGGAAGGACTCACTCTCAGGAAGGTCTGTCACTCTCAGAGCTGCCTGAATTGCCTCTTAATTTGAGCCCTGTCAACACAAGAGCTAAATGAAGAGCCATTTGCTACTGGAAGGAGTGCTCTAAGAGAGAGGCAGCCCCCTGCTCCTTAGCAATGTATCTCTGAAAAAATAGAGAAACGTTATATATACGTGCGTGTTGAATGCTTCGAGGGGGTTCTGTTTCAAAAGTCTGAAGCAGCAGAGAACAGTGACACAGGAGCAAGGAGGCAGAACGCACGTGCAGGCACTCACCCCACTGTCACTGTCCCCTGGGAATTCCTCCTTCTTACCTGGGCTACCTGGGGAAAGCCAAGCCCTGGATGAGGAACACAGTTTACAAGAGACCTTGGGGAAAAAACTAAACACACAGGGACCTCCTTGCCCCCAGCATCTCACACGTGCATCACATGCGTCTGTGGCTCTGTTCCTCCTGATGGAAAGTGGTCCAGAAACCCATGGCTTTCTTGGCCAGGGCCATGCTCACAGCAATGCACATGGGGCACTGAGATATAAGAAGAAGCTGCATCTCCAAGAGAATGAAGAAGGGTCATGCTGCGGTGATCACCTGCAAGGGGACGTTACATGTTGTGGCTCAGACCCAAATGCAGCAACAAAACCCACCTTAAGTAAAGCACTGGTGAGCCCTCCTCAGCCTCTGACTACCAACAGGTATGATGGCACTGCTGCTCATGATGTCTGGGGCTTAGAAAAGAGGCTCAAGGGCAAGCAGTGTTCTCCTGCCAGCAAAAGCATCCCTTGGAGCTCAGGCATGCAGGGCCTCCACATCTCCAGTGGGCTTTGCCATCATGCTGCTGGACCTGCTCCCAGTGACAGCCTGTTCTCCTAAAGGCACTGAATCCTCCCGCATGAGACATCTCCCATCGATGTCAAACCTCATGCCACTAATCCACCCGCCTGAGGTGTCGTCCTGTCTAATCCTGATCTCCAGCCCCTCAGAGTGCTCTAACCTTTAGATGGCTTCTGCTCCACATAGCACACCCGTGCACAAAATCCACTGTCCCTGTGAGCTGGAGATGGAAATAGGCATGAGATAATTCTATGGACTGATGCTTTGTGCAGCAAGGACTATATCTGAGGTGAATCCAAAGCTTGTTATCAGGAGTCCCATGGACTCAGCCAGCCTTTGGACTGGTTCTTCAGCCCAGCTCTGAATTCTGGACGGTGCTCCTGGTGTTTAAAGCACTGAAGCAATCTTCTGCAGTCTTTATGTTTGATAATCTGAGATCTGTGGGAGTCTCTACTTCATAATCCATATATCTTGTGACCCTCTGGAAGCCTGACAACTATTTCATGCTTGGATGGCTCCTTGCTCATCTTCGCCCATGCAAGAAGAGCATGTCCTGCCTGGCACAGGAGTAGCTCGTATTTCCATCATGCAGAGACAGTGATTAAATGCCTTCAGCCAAGCACAAGGCAACTTCAACTGGGGTTGTTCTTTGGGGACTGGGAGGACTGGGAGTGAAGCCAGAGAAAACCACAGAAGACCTCATCTCGGCAGAGGTTGGAAAGTGAAGCTTGGAGTTAGATTTGGCATCTTCACTCACCAGAGCCTGTTGGAAAAAATGAACTTGTCCAAAAACCAGGACTTCTCCTTGCTGTGGTGGGCAGCTCCCAGTGTTCCCAGAGCTGGAAGGATGCCTCCTGGGTGACCACACCAGGGCATGAGGTCCCTGAGCCTCTCACACTCCTCCTCAGCCTGCAGTGCATTTGGTGGGGAGTGGATCAGGATGGGGAAACTGAGGCATAGCTGGACCCAGTTGTGCTCTTGGGGCACTGCTCTTGGTACAGTCATGTAACGTGAAGGTTCCTGTGGCTCGACCCATACTCCTGGCACTAGAGTGAGTCTGGCAGGTCCCCCATGGTTATTCTAACCAGTTGCAGCAGAGGTGCAAGGGCCCCAGCTTCAGTGCAAGGGCTTGGAGCAGTGCCCAGGCAGGATGGTTTAGTAGCAAAGATGGGATTTACTCTGTGAGTACCAAGCTCCTGGCTGCAAATAAAACCCACTAATAGAAAAACGGTACAAAGGGAGCTGGGCTCTTGGGGCTAGGCTGGAAGTGAGAGCAGTAAATTGGAGGATAAAACAGTTGTCGCAGCGGCTGGTCAGCCCATATTTCACCAATTCAAGCTGTAGTAAAGAGGAAATGCTTGTTTCACGGCTTCATGCCATCATTGCTAAACCTTGTGTATGCAAAGAGTGAGCGTCTCGAACAGCCTCGTGGGTCTCTCAGTCAATTGAGTGCCTTTAATCCTCGTCCTGCCTCGCTCACGACACCCACACGCGCTACCCTGTGCTCGGCCGATGGGCACGCTGCCACCGAGGCGCCTGCCCGGGCCCCTGACACCTATCCAATGCACAGCAAATTCAGCAGTTACAGTGAAATTGCAGCACTAGGTCCCTCTTAATTCTAATTTCCCAACCTCAAGGTGGTTAATTGTCCTCCACAGACTGTTGCCATCCCAAGGTGCCTGTATCAGGTGGGTAGCCCAGGAGGAGAGTTGGGCTTTTCCCCTACCTGTGGGGTGCAGAGGAGCCTCAGCTCGTCATTCGGAATCAGATGGGACTTTGGCTGCACACGATGCTCTGCAAGCATGACCTGTGTGGGCAGCAGCACAGGACTGGGCGATAAAAAAAAAAGAAGAAAATATAATATTTCAATATTTCCACAGTTTTCAAGCCAGTCCCTTGAACACTGGGTTCTGAGTCCTGTCCCTCTCCCCGCCGCTCTTTGTAAACATTGATAAGCCTCCTGGCGCTCCCCAGACAGACACATTATCCCTTTTGTAGCTACTGCGGATTAAACCCAGCGATAAGTGCTTGTCCAGGGCTGTGAGGAGGCTGGCTGGCATAGCTGCCGTGAGAGGTCAGGATTCTCTGCGTGCCTCCCAGCCCTACCTCGCTGCAGCACTGCCCGGCTCCAGCAACGCAGCCCTGCTTCTGCAGCCAGACCTGGGGCACTGCCAGCTTCCCGGGGGGACTGAAATTAGAGGGTTGCTCAGAAGGGTCTTGGCAACAGCCCAGCAGAAAGAATTCATTTTCCTTTTGCAGCAGCAGCATGCAGTGGCAGTAGCCCAAGCTTAGCTTCATGGGGGTAGATAGGAATGTGTTCCAAATTCTCCTGCCATGACCCCAAACCCCCATGGCCACCTGTGCCAGCTCCAGATGCCCTTGTGAAGGAAAACAAAGGGAGAGGCAGCCAGTAATGCACTTGTACAGGAATTAAAGGAGAGACCTGGCCACCATCCGCACCATAATACAGTGAATCTTGTTGCTACCTGGTGTTTCATTTCCCATGTCAAACCCCTGGCTAGAAGTGGCAGAGCCTGATTAGCTCCAAAATGTCAGCAAAAAGCCCCACCTTGCTGGCCTCCAGCTCTCACTGTGTAGCTGTGAGGACCTAACAAGGACATCAGCAAAGCTCCTTATTAAAACAAACGGGTGAAGGTGGTGTGCACTGCCCAGCCCACGCTGCTCTTGCTGGTGAGCAAACTATGACCCCGAGTCCTGGCAGAGAGCGGTGCCAGGGCAGTGGGTGTCATAGCAGGGGCTGTCTGACTGCAACTCAGATGAAGATGCAGCATTGCTCCACAGATCAAACCCTCTCTTTCACAGAATCTTAGAATACTTCAAGTTAGAAAGAGCCTTCAAGATCATCAAGTTCAACCGTTGACTCAACTGTCCCGGGGCCAGGCCACCACTAAACCCTGTCCCTAAGATCCATATCTACAGGACTGTGAAAAACATCCGGGAATGGTGATTCAAGCCCCTGCCTGGGCAGCCTGTCCCAAGGCCTGATGACCCTTTCAGGAAAAACTTCTTCATTAATACCTAACCTTCATCCTACTCATCCTTTTCTGAAATTCCGTTGACTCTGGTATTTTGCCTAGTTATGAAGTTGACATGGTGAAGTTTAACCTGAGGTGTGTCTCTGAGGTCTCCTACACTCCTGGGTATCTACCAGCAGTTGGAATCTCTTCTTGTAGAGATATCTGACTTTATACCAGTGCAGGAGATGAAAATGAGTCTTCTTTCTCCATCCACCTCCTCCATCAAGATCTTCCCAGCCTCCTTCAGAGCCTCCATCCAGACCTTCCCAACACGTGACACATACCCTCCAACCACCTTCCCAGAGGTCAAAGCTTGCCCAAGGACTTTGGTGTTTACTGTTGGCCTTAGAGGAGCCGTTTCTCCAGGAAAATGAAGCATCATGTTGGCTTCATACATATGTCCGGCAGAACGATGAAATATTATGTAAGATTTAGATTTGGACAGATTGGCCCCGTTCACTGTGCCTATAAAAGCTCTGAATGATGCCATCCATCAGCAGGTGGACAGCACTGGCTCTGACTGAGGACCAAGCAGTTTTGCATGGCTGGGGCCCAGTGCCAATTCCTTAAGTAATCCCGGGTTTCATTACAGAAGCAGTATGAGGAGGACAGCACTTGGAACCTTTTTTTTTTTAAGTCAGATGCAGGACACTTACAAATGACTGTGGAATTGATGGTGGGTGACTCGTTAAAATTAATTATGGCCATAATTAGGAATATTCAGGAAGAAAACCACGGGAAAAAATGGTCCATGCAAGGATATTTTCTGTAGTCATATTTTAAAAATGAAGCAAAAAATTGCAGCTGCTTTATTAATTTAAATAATAAGATATGGCTTTTTCTTGCATAGCTTCAGAGGGTTGCTAATGGAGGGGGGCTGCTAGATGAGGCATTTCAGAGGAAATCAAATAACCTCATAAATAAATGAGTTTTCTTTTTTCAGGGCATAACTATTCATTCTTACAATATTCATAGAGCATCGCAGTGCAGGGGAAAAAAGTCAGGAGGAGTCTCCAGGCTGATCCTGCATCCCAAGGACAAGCTTCCCCTCCAAGCTGCTGGCTCCTTAACATGAACCCAGATGGGGCTGCTCTGCACCCTCCTGCATAATCCCCTCACCCTATCACCCTGAGCAGAGATCTCCAGCAGTGCCACATGCCCACCCCATGGCAAGTCAGTGGGGTCATGAGAGCCACAGGTTATGGCTCTTTGAGTGAAGGGGCAAAGGGAAAAGCAGACCCCAAGTACCAGCTTCCCTACCTGCAGGTTACTGGGAGTTAGGAAAATCACATCACCACCACATCCCACTCACCCTGGTGATGGGGTGGCCACTCTGGGAACTGTGTAGGAATGCACACAAGCTGTGCTTCAGTGCTTGCTGGTGGAGCCAGCCCCAGCAGGAGCACTGCAGGCCAGCAGAGCCGCAGCACCCAGCTCCTTCATGAGTCCTCTATGCTGGCCACAGCCCCACCAGCCAAACCCACTGCACGTTTCACTGCGGGACTACTGCTCTGCAGGCTCAGAGGTGGCTGCAGAGTCCAGGCCTGGGATTAACAGTCATGTGAATTGAGAGAGGCGCTGCTGTGGCACGCAGCGCCGGGCACCACTGCAGCATCCAGTGCTGGGCACCGCTGTGGCAGCCGCCAGCTGCTTCAGAATGAGTTACCTACTCTGCTCTAATTTTGAAAGACTCTGGGATGAGGAGGACACTGCCACAGAAATGTCCCTTAGGTCCAGACACCAGCTGGGATCAAAGGCATCATACCTGTTCACAGTGGAGCACAGCCGGGTCAGCATGCATGGTACAGATGGGGCAAAGCGAGGGCAAAGAGAGGCAAACACCTGATCATGAGATACACCCCAACCTTCCTAGAGCAGCAGTGAATGGCATCCTCTGGCAGGGTAGGAGTCTGGATTTGCCTTTTGCTTGGTTACTGGAGATTATTTCACTGCCTATACTGATTGGGGGGTCCTTTGTACCAGCAAAGTGCCACAAACACCTGTCCTGTAAGCAGCTACACCGCAAAGCCATTGGTAGGCAAGTGGCATCTGTCATGGCTACTTACTGATCACCCCAGCCCTACCGAATCTGGGTCCTGAAGATACAAGCAGGAAAATTAGACCTTTGAAGTCATTTGAATGCACTAGAGCTGCAATAACTACAGAAGGCTGCTCAGATTCCCAAGGGACCTTCCTTTAACCAACTACCGTCTTGGTCCAAAGAACACAGAGCCCGTACAACACTTCCCAAAGGTTCAGCAGGCTTGGGATCCCAGTGCCAGGCAGGCAGGTGATGACTGAGAACCTTCTTTTCTGCGATGCCAGGAGGTGACAGTGATGTCCACTGACTACTGTAATTTGGTTTTGGGGATGTACCTCGCTGATGAGTCAAACACAGCCAACTGCTGATTGCAAACTGCTGGGAAATTAATACCAAGAATCTGCTTTGTGGCACAGCAGTGGTTTCCAGAGCTAGTTGCTGCACTGAGCTGGGACAGGTCCCTGCCCTCGTGTCCCAAAGCAGGGATGTACTCACTGCTGCCTCCAGCACCTGCTGAGAATTACAGGCATAAACTACAGCTCCCCGTGGGATCCATGCCAAAAGGTTAAGGGAATTTCAGCTTTCTTTGGATTTTTCACTATAGATTCTCAACTGAAAGAGATTGCTTTCCTATTCTGCTCGTTCCTTCACTCAACAGCCCAATTTCCTCCTGACAAAGAAATTCATTAGGAAACTTTCAAGCCGATCCCAACCCTGGCAGCTAGTTGAAATTGCTGAAATCCTCTCCAGAAAACCTTCTTACAATACATCCATCTCTGTCTCCCTTTGCATCCCCCTGGTAACTGATTCGAACTCGTAATGACCTATGAGCCGTCTGACTACTTAGTCTGGCTCCAGCGCTCCCTGTACCTGCCACAGCACAAATATATTCTCACAAATGTATTTCTAGGCAGCATTCCTGTGCCAAGGTCGTTTCTCCCAGCCACCCTCTCAATAATTGCAGGGGAATTTGAAAAGTTGCAAAATCCTCTCCCCGTTGATGCCTCTCCTGTGGGATGTGAGCAGGAGCAGGAAAGGAAGGATTTGAGCAGAGAGTATCTGCTGCTGTTGGGGAGATCAGCTGATACAAGGGACTCGGAAAAGCAACAGCAGATCCAACACGGCCACGAGGATGAGGAGATGTAACTGGCCACCCTCAAGCCCTCATCCCCAAAGGACCGCGCAGTGGCTCATTATCCAAAGAAGAAAAGGCTAATTTTAGATTGGGTAGCAATTAAAAAGCTTTGTATTATCCTTCCTGTGCTAAAACAGGCTGTCAAAATCTTTGGGTAAAACAGCAGTTAAATGAGGGGCTGACGGGGAGTTACAATAAGGAAAGACAATGGCATCATTATATTGGGATTTATCTTCCCGAGACAGGATTGTCCTCATTATTCAGGATCGGTGTACCCAAAAGCCACTAATAAGGCTCCCTCCCAGGGTGGAGATAAATCCGCAACCTTTCCAAGACTTTTGAATGTAAATGCTCTGCAGCATTCAAAGCGCCCTTTGATTTCGGCGGGTGCCAGTGCTGCTGGACTTGCCAAAGGTTAAATGGGCTCCAGGGATGTGGTGGTCCAGCCCAGCTGGGACTGATATCTTGCTGGGACAAGGGGATCAGGCTCTAACTTTGGATTTGGAAGTAGCTGGGGAGTCCCCACCTGACCCACGGTGGCTGTCAGCAGCGAATGCTTGCGGGGAATCTGGGAGTCACTGTGTGATGTGGAGGCTTGTGATTTGGGGCAGATCAAGAGTGTTTGGCAAATCACCTTCTAAAATGCAACAAGGAGGAAAATTGAAGGAATGCAAGCAAGGGGAGACAAGTTTGTAGGAATGCCAGACTGGTCCGTGTGTCCCATGCTCCCCAGTGAGCTGAGGGCAGCAGGAGGCTGGAGATGGCAGCTCAGCTCTTCAACGCTTTGTAGCATAATTAAACTGTATCGACCGAAAAAAGCTCCTTCCCATTCATCACGCAGAAAAATCCATGCTTCAAAAGTAAGTAGGACACTTCTCTTTCTAATGCTGTAAAATAATAGGGTAAGTATTGTATTCAATCCATAGACGGGAGGCGCCATGTTATTTCAGCCGCTCTGCTTTCACCCTTAGCCTGCTTTTAAAAAAAGAACCAATCCCGACAAAAGCCCTCAGCGTTGATTATAGATCTGGAAAGGCACTCCAGTTCAACTGGCAGGACCAAGGTGGAAAGCACAAGGAATGGCCTTTTGACCCTGCAAGTGCTGAAGTTGCTGGTGTTTGTTCCCCCCGCAAACACCTGCCTGCTTTTCTATGTGTTGGTTAAGAACTGGGATCTCACTCAGAAGCTCCTCCCAGCAGAAGGGATGTGGTGCCCACTTTCAGTGGAAACACAATTCCTTCAGTGGTACCAAAGGTGCCAAATCCCAATGCCATGGCACGGCCTGTTCCACCCAGTTAGGTCTGCTGCCTGCTATAACTGCTGTCACAGAAAAGCTGGAGGGGGGGAAAGGAGACCATCCACCCAGTATCAAAACCCCCCAACATCATACCCATTCAGTAACCAAGCCCCATGGTTAATTTATCTGACATTGCACTGGGATCTTCCCTGGAGTGCTGCAGGAATGCAGAGCATCCAGAGCCAGTCCCTGCATCTCACTGCCCAGTCCCTGAGCCACACGACACGCTGCTCTCTCCTCCAAACTGTTTATCTTAACGAAACCACTTAATTGTGGCTGGTTGCTGTTTCACCACTCAGGAACGCAAACCTTTTAAATAAATGTTTAATGACTCCTGTTGGGCGCTGCGATGGTAATGGGGCTGGTGGGCACACAGAGCCCCGCACTCGCAGATAAAACCTGGGGCAAAGTGAACTCTCTTGTTTTATTGTTCCTGATGTTATAAAGATTGACTCAGCTATTAGATCTTCCTGGAGGATTTCTTCGGGATAAAATCTGCAACTAGCAGAATTTAATCAGTTAGTGATGAAAAATAAATTTCAAGTGGCAGCAGCTTTTAAATAGGTGCAACTTGCTTTCTGGAAACATGGGATCTGTTTGATAATAAACCATCCCACGGACAAAAACTGCCCAAACCCACACTGAGCACAGCTCCGGTCCATCAGTCCGTTCCCTATGGACAAGCCTGCGAGACGTCCCATGCCTGGTGTGGTTCAGAAAGCACAACTGCAGGGAGGTGTTGGGAGGGCAGGAGAGCTTAACCCACAGCGAGGAGCAGATTGAGCCTGGCTGAGTGAGCAGCCCTGGCAGTGCCAGATGCTCCCACGGGCTGGGAAGCATTTTTGCTGCTGGCCTCGGACTGCAGCGGCTTTTTGCTAACAGCTCTGGCAGCCTCTCACGAGGAGAAGCTCCATCTGCACCCGGGCCATAGCAAGGACCTTCACAGAGGCAGATGAGCTGTGCCAGGGTGGGGAGCTGTACCTGGGGGGGGAGGCTGTCCTAGCTCCTCCTGGCTTTCTCCACTCCACCCCTGGCTCGGGCAAGTGAAGTTCAGCTATTACACAGTGTCAGGAGATGAATTACATGAAATTATAATTACATTATCCTTGCCTGCTCTGGGCAAAATGCAAAAGGTCATCTTGCCTCCCCTCACTGCCTGATCTTTAATATGTTAGGCCACTTATAGACACTGCCGTGACATTTACAATAGGTCCGGAGAGACCCACTGCACAGGCAGCTGCACATTTTTCCCCTTTTGAGGGACTTGGTTTGGCTGGGGACAGGCAGTGCTGTGCTGAACCCTCCTCTTTGGGAACCAGGGTTTGCTGGAGGCTGTGTGCTCTGCATCCCAACCCAGAGGGGTTTCTGGAGACAGGTTCCCCGTCAGAGAGCAGTTTGTTCACCTCTCAGCTTGGAATCTGCTCTGACTTGAGAAGCAGCAATGTAATGAGCTGCTAGTGAGGCCAGTCTGCAGCATAGGGGAGCTCAGAATTGTGCAGACCATGGAGTTATGAGTCCCAGAGAGTCCTGTGGAAGCTTTCACCATTCCTTCACCCCTCTCTCAGATTTATCACTATACCTTTCAAAGACACATATGAGCTGACACTGAAGTTTCTGACTTGTCTTGCTATGAGATGCAGCACCAGCCACCCAAGGCAGATTTTGCAGCTAGCCCTGAGCACACGCTACCGTGTAGCCCCACACCAACACTGGAGGTCAATCCAAGCACGCCCGAGAGACCCCAACTCATAGCAACAGGGACTGAGACAAGACACCCATGCCATGGTTGTGGGAGTGAAGCCTACCTGTGCTGTGGTGAGTGCAGGGTCACTTGGGAGACATGCAGCTCCCATAAGGTAAGAAGCCAATTTCCTGCTTTTCATAGCAACTTTCTTCAACTCCAGTGGCTGTAAGCTGCTCTGCTGATTGTTAATAAATACAAAGGGAGCTTGGCCCAAAATAGAACACCCAGAACCTCCCCAGCTCAATAAACTGTAATAAGCACTTTCAGGCAGACAAACTGTAATTTGCAAGGCCATCTCTCCCTGCAGGACGTATACTAGACCAGGATCTGCCTGGCTTCCCTTCTTCAGAGACCATCAAGGATGGGAAGGGAAGAGGGAGCCCATCCCCAAAGCCGATTCCCAGGGCTGTCTTGCTCCTCGCCCCACTGATGCTGTTGGCTGGAGGCTGGTCCCTGCCCAGGGTTGTACTAGGGGATAGGGCTGAGCTCTGCATGTCCTGAGGTCTCCTCAATCACATATTCCCTCCCCAAAGACAAGGACACATACAGCTTACAGCTCCCCACACTGGAGACATAGGCAGCTTTAACAGGAAGCTCAGTCACAGTCATTCCTTCAAGTGTCATAAAAAATAAATATGCACATCCCTTCTCCTTCCCACCATTCTGCCATGTCCCTTAAAGCCAGGGCTCCTCCTCCACCTGATGGAGTGAGCATCCTCTCCCCACCAGGAGCCTCCTCACTTCCTGCACAGCGGGGTCCCCACATCCACCAAGACCCATGAGTGAGTGGGTCACCACTCCCCAGAACCTCCAGGCAGCTCTGCCTGGGCACACCAGCCGTGTGGAGAGCAGCAAAAGTGATGGCAGGATTGGTTTACCCCATCAGCAGCAAGAGGTTTAGTGACACTGCTCCTGGGACAACAAGTATCCCCACAGTGGCTGTCACCCCAAGAGGGCTCTGGCTTGCTGAGCACCAGGTCCTCCAGTTCTCTGGTGCCTACAGCAGCATCCAGAGGTGTGTGGCTTTCCACACATGGGGAGAGTAGACATGGAAACAAGAGAGAAGATGGGATTCACCATCAAATTTTCCATATCCCAGTGTCCTTGTCAGGCAGGACCTGCTTTAGCAAAAAATTTGTGGAGCTGCTGATCCTTCCTAGATGAAAACCATGGATATCCAAAGAAACAGCAGCAACCTGATGGCTGCAGTCTTTAGAAGGGGATGCAGATCCAATTCCTGCTTTGTCACTGCCCTGCCTGTCTGCAAACAGCCGTTTCTCCAACGCATGGATGGGGCTTTTTTATGAGGCCTCTTAAAAAGCCTGGAAACCATAAAATGCGCTGCCAGTCCCATCCCAGCAATGCTCTGCTAACAGCCCTCCAGCTCCAGAATGTAAGAGCTGTCTGGCAGCGGGGCCAGCTGGCGCCTGCCAGCCCCCAGCGACACCGCACTGAGGGGACGATGCTTGAGCAGGGCTCGTGTGGATCAGCACAAGCTACTGGGGCACGGAGGGTCTCTTGCTCTCATGAAAGACGCACTCAGGCAGAAAGCTGAGATGGGTGGCGAGCAAGACCCTTCCAAGGAGTGTCTTTTGCATTGGGCACTGGGGCACCAATGAGGGTAGTGATCTTGGGGGCTAAACCACAGTCTTAAACCAAAATCTATGTTCTTGGCTTGAGCTGATTCACTCGTGATTTCTCATTTTAAAAGGGTGATGCAGGTGCTCCACAAGAGCATCTCTGTGGCCTCTCCCTGCTTTCAGTGCTCATCACGTTCAGGGGAAATAACATTCCTCCACCTTCTGCAGCTCTCTGCAGTCCCATTATGCTCCCAAGAGATTTTGTGGCCCCACCAGTTTGCTTCCAGTGAGGCTACCGTGCCCTCCATCTCCAGCAGCTCCCCTGCTAGCCCAGCCCAGTGCTTTAAGTTCCCTTGAGCTTGTAGTTTGCTACAGATCTTCTCCTTTAATAACCTGTAACAGGTTTTTCTCCTTTAAGTTAAGACATTAGCAGCAGAGGTTTGCCATTGTATTGAGAGTACCAGCCATTCTCCTCTGCTGTGGGTACACTGGGATAAATAAAGACTTCAAAGTCCTTTGAGCTATGATGTAGACCTTTCCGCAATAGTAAATGGTGATATAAATACATTGCTGAACGGAAATATCTTCCCAGGGAGGTCAATAACAGAGCATCCCTTGAGCTGGGAAGAATGATGAGTGATGTCTAGTAATTAGAGAGACCATAAGGCAATGGTGAATCTAATTTTGACATTAAAAATCACGATAAGCACCTCCATAGCCTCTTTTATTTGCTAGTTTGGACAGCGTGAGGAGCGGGTGTCTGTACACAGGGCACGTTTTGGGCTTGTTGGAATCTAAAGCAATTAACTGCTTTTGCCTCTGTCAGTCTCCTGGCGTTGCGCCTGACCTTGCATACGATTCATCTTCCTCATTTGTGTTGGATGTTTGCAAGTCATCTTGCTTTGAGCAATGTCGTCTGCGGTGGGGATTGAAATGCCTGATATTACCATTCTTCCCCTCTTCCTCGCTGCTGAGCCAGCCGGAGTGCTTTCGGACAGCCCAGCTTATAGCGGCACGTGGCAAACAAGCAGGAAGCGCAGACGCCGAAGATGAATTGCATGAAACAACTCTCCAACGCGGTGCATTTTGCATTTCAAACACCATCGCTCCAAATGCCCAGCTGTCTTTGCCAGAGGAGGCAATGGAAAAAATAAAAATCCATTCCCGTCTCATACAAATACCCTCCGTCCTGGTTCAGTTTTTGAAATCCAGCGGTGGTGAGACCCTACCACCCAGGCTTTCCTTTCCAATTGCAGGGCAGAGGAAGGCAGCGAGAACTCCAGCAGATCTGCAGACAGCAAGGCTGAAAGGCCAGGCTGTTCAAAGACTGCTGATTGTTTGGAGAACTGGGTTAATCGCTGAAGTTTTGGGAAATAAAAGTACAGAACCATATTTCTAAATCATCGCATTTTCGAATTGATGGCGTATTTATCATAATCTATGACTTATCATACTTTCCCCTAAAAGTCGTAGGTGATATGACACTGCTCTTGGAATGGTGCAAGAAAATGGGCTGAAAGAGACCCCGAGCATTGATCCTGCCTCAAGGTAGGGTTAGCTCGACATTGTTCCCCAGAGAGGTTTCTTCAGCCTCTTCTTAAACACTTGTAATGAGAGAGACTCCGGAGCCTCCCCAGGCAAAACATCCCAGCACTTAATTGTCTTTCCAGTACCAGACCAGAAACCTTCTCTGCAACTGCAGCACTAATTCCCATCTTGAACCTCTGCAGACTGAACCGAGAATATTCCATCATTTAGATCGTTAGGGAAAATACTGACTCCTGTTAGATCAAGGATGGATTCCTGCAGAAAGTCACTCAATCCATCCTTTCAGTTGACAGCAAATCATTGACTATTCTTGTCTGGTTTCCAATCATGTTTTGCACCTCTCCCACAGCAGCTTTGCGGAGACCTGCTCTGCCAACCTTGTTAAACGGAATATCTTGCAAAACACAGCAAAATCCTAGCAAAGCCAAGACTTTGGACATCTCTGGCTTCTTCTCAATCCAAAACATTTAGTCTCATCACATCAGGAAATCAGATTGGCTTGACATGTGTGTGTTTTTCCTTTGGGGAGGATGTTTTTGGTGCTTAGCAAAGATATTTTTCAGAGTACTGAATTTAAACCAGTTTGATTACGATGCTAACAACAAATCTGCATGTCTCCTCTTTTCACCCCTCTGTAAATACAGATTTTTACCTTTGCTTCTGCCAGTCTCCTGGAGCACTTTAAGAGCCCTGAGATGACTTCTGCCCATTCCTTGACTAACCGAGGATAAAGTTCTGGATTGGGTCAGTTTCAAGATACTTTACTTATCTGCAACTGATCCTTATTACCCTTTATAGTCTCTGCTGACAGCATTTCACACCCCAGCAGCACCGCAATACGTGACCATACTTACTAATCACAGGTTTTCGGTAGGCCCCCCTGTATCCATTTATTCTCTAGCTCTTCCAGCAAGCAGGCGCATCCTTCATGCACAGAGCAAAACCATCTCCCTTTTCCTCTGTTTCTTCTCCCAAGGTAAGTTGTTCTCTGTTCTGACACTATCCCATGTGCAAGAATTCTTAACCTTAGTTAAGAATTAAGTTGAGTGGCTACTCAATTGTGCTATTAAACAACCCTCCTGCACAACTCTTTATCAAGGAATCATTAAGGTTGGAAAACATCTCAAGGTCGTCAAGTCCAATCATCAACACTACATCACCCTGTCTGCTAAACCCTGCTTCCAAGTACCAGATCTACATGTTTTTTTAACCCCTCCAGGGACAGCAACTCCACCACCTCCCTGGACAGCCTGTTCCAATCCCTTACCACACCATCAGTTAAGAATATTTTCCTGATATCCATTCTAAACTAGTGACTTGGGAGAAGAGACCAACCCCCAACTTTCTTCAACCTCCTTTCAGGTAGGTGTAGACAGCAATAAGGTCAGCCTTCTTTTCTACAGATTAAACAACTCCAGCTCCTTCAGCTGTTCCTCATAAGACCTGTCCTCCAGGCCCTTCACTTGTTGTCCTTCATTGGACCTGCTCCAGCACCTTGACGTCCTTCTTGTATCACTGTAGTTGTTTGGCTGCTCCCTCAAAGTCTCTGCAGAAGTGGGCTGGCATCACTTTACCAGTCTTACGGCTGAAAAATTATGAGAAACTCCTTGGCCAAATTCAAGAGCACAACCCCAGAGCACCTATTTCCTTAGACTCACTGTCCTCAGGTGGTTAATGCCACCTCACAAGTGGTGAACACACAGATTTGGGTTGTAACCTCTTTCTTTATTCCTTACCAGGCAAGAAAACACCAGTAGATGGAAAGGTGCAGTCCACATTCACAGCTCAGTTGCTGCGGTCCTTCTACTGACAAGACAGTCAAACCAACAAATCACTGTCAGATACATCTTCTTCCAGTGACTGGTCACATTGACACGTGCAGAAGATATTAATTCCAAGCAGCTCATCACCCATTTCAGTCAGGAGGGATCACAAACAGCATTTGCTACAGGAGGTTTGTGACTGTGACAGCCTTTTGCTTGACGAGTTAAGAATAGGTGCTCACAGGATGGAGAGGGAAGGGAAACAACTGAGATCTGGGGGCTTGTGCAGCTGCCCGGGAAGCCCAGCACAAGCTCTTGCAGGAGCACACTGCGCTGGGGTGTACAGACCGCCGAGACACCGCAGCAGCACCATATATTACAGCCGGCAACATTACAAACAACTGAGGGACAATTGCCCTGACGGGTTTTTTTATGGCACACACGGCCCTTTTTAATAAGCATTTCGTTCATAACTGCGTCTGTTCCCCAAAGGATTTACTGTGGATTAGGAATCCCGTGCGAACGCGGGGAAGCAAACTGTGATTAATTGTGCTCAGCTTGCTCAAGGTGTGCTGTGGGCAGACACGCAGAGGCGAAGGATGAAAAAAAATGGAAAAACAAAGTAATGGTGCTGATTTTTTTTTTTCCCAGCGATGAAGCTCTGAGCAGAGAGAAATCCTTCAAAACCCTCTGGGCCCAGGCGGTTCAGATAACCGATAGCTCACCACCTCACAGCATCCAGAGGTGCTCATTTGAATAGACCAGCTGAGTTCAGCAGGACTGTGACCTGCTGCAAACTGAGCACAGAAGTGCTCTGCTGGGGCTGGATTTAGACTGGAGGCACATGGATGGAAAGGAGGGCATGGGAAAGCAGAAGGATGAGCTGCAAGAGGTAAACCTCAGAGATTGGGGTAACTGCCCCATACCAGTGATTCTCACTGACAGCCCCTAGAGGCCAGGTGGTGCCCTGCCTTGGGGACAGAGACATGTCCCGGCTTAGCAGGGTAAGGATCCCCAAAGCTCCACTGCACCCCAGCAGTCTCTGCATTGCAGGAGGAAAAAGAGGCCGCATTTGGCCAGGTTCCCCTGTCCCTCCCCACTGGTCCCTGCAGAGAGCAGCTGGCGGAGCAGGCACAGTTCGTTAGCAGCACAATCCCCACGTGCACCTCTGCCAGCTAATCAATGAACCATTTTTCTACTCAACCGAGAGCCATTTGTCACCAACATGGTGAAAAATGCCCTGCTCATCAGGGGATAGTGGCCCCAATCACCAACAAACTGGCAGGGCAGACCGTGATTTCTGAGGTCTCCAGCTTCATTCATGGTAGCCTTCTCCTCCTCTGGCCTGGCAGCACCCATTTCTGACTTTCTCCTTCCCACATTGTCAGACATAGATGCAACAGGAATATTTTATCAGAAAACAAGATGGGATCTCCCCTTCTTAAGGCCCTTTTACCTTCAAGCTTAGCTGGGAGGCAGCCCCTCCCCAGGTAACTTGGACCTAGTAGGTAAGAACCATCACACAAATACTACTACAGCGAGCAGAAACTTCGAATCATTGCACAGTTATCATCACACTGATGGCTACATAAGCTCAGAGGTACCTTCAGCACAGTCTGCAGTGTTCCCTTAGCTGGGCTGGGACATGCACCCATGTCACCCAGCAGCCCAGCTCAACTCAGTGCAGATAACAATACCCTAATTAGAATTTCATGGTCGTTAATCGAGGAGCACCAGAAGATCATCTCTGCTCCTTGGAGAGAAGGGTGCTGGTCCCCATGGCTTCCTGATCGTTGCGGAGCTGCTCTGGTTTTGTTTCCTGGTTCTCAGCCATCATCTGAGGCTAGTGTTTTGCACTCCTAGCTGTCATCTTTTCTGCGAGGAGCACCCTGCCCTGCGCAGTGTGTGACAAAACAGCAACGGGAAGTAGTGAAAGGGTTAAGCACAGAGTCAGAGTTTGAAAACTGTTTGATCCAAGCAAAGAACATTGCTCTAGGATGGGGAATTTCTCCTTCTAATAAATGTATATGGGAAGGAAAAGCTGCTGCCAGTAGAATTACTCATAATGTTACAAATGAAAATGGATTTGGGGACGTTGGGTGTTTTTGCACAGCAAGAAAGTCTTTCAGACCATTAAGCCAGAGACATTCATTACTTGTTTTCCATACACATGGGGCAAGAAAAGGATTCTTAGATCTGAATGCCCAGAAAGACTTCCTGGTGGTTTGTTTGAACATTATGAAGGACACGGCTCTAAATTAGAGGAAAAGCAAGAGAATGAGGAAATGTGCAGAGACTCAGTACCTGGCTGCTGCGTTTCCTGCGAGAGGTTTGGCAGTGCTCCGCTGGGACACACTCAAAGAGGGGCTGAACGGCTTCGCGGTCTCAGCCTGCAGCTGGAAGCTGGTGCTCGTATCGTACCCAAGCAATAAAAAAATGCAACAAGCACAATTATTGCTAATAAGTAACTACACTCAACAGGATCCACATGCTGCTTGCCCCAATGATTTTCCAGCACAGAGAACCAGCGCTCACCACTGCTAGGAGCACAGGGACATTGCCGGGCACCGGTAGAGGGAGAAAAGCCATAAATAGAAGTAAGAAACAAGGGGAAAACGTTTACCCCTGGAAACATGGCCCTTGTGAGGCTGAAAGGATGGAGGACTGGATGCTCTTTTCAGAAGCTGTCAGCTAGGCACTGAATTCCAGTAGAAGAAGAAGAAATGAAAGAGCACAGCAAACAGTCTAAATGAACCCAAGAGGCACATCAGAGTTACAGAGCAGGGAAGGGGACAGTCGTTCTGGAGACTGTGCTGAAAACATTAAACAATAAAAATAACTTAACAAAACCTCCACGATTTCCTTGCAGCAATGATGTGAGTGAGCAAGGAGGAGGTGGCTGCTGGCTACGTGCGCTGGTGCCACTGAGCCAAAGTGTTCCCGCACTGGAATAGTCACAAGAGAGCTGGCTGGTATTTGCTGCTGGCAGTTGTACTTAATGGAAAGCAGGATCAGACCATGAGAGGGACTGAGGTGAAGATGCCATCCATCATTTGAAGCTGCAGGGATGGCTGCGGGCAGCTCTCCAGGTGACAAGTGTGGTGGCCTCCCAAAGCTCGGTGGAGGTGATGGGAGGAGGGGAAAGAGCTGGCTGGGACCACTGAGAGCTACCTGCAAGCATCAAAGATGATTAACAAGCCTCTGCCAGGTAGCCCATGGCAGCCCCATGGACCATGCAATTATATGATCAAGGACGAGGAAGAGGAGATGTTTAAAATCCCAAGAGTCGTGCAGGGCTCCTGGCTTCATAGGTGGAACCAGCCCACAGGCCTCTGAAGCATTTCCCCATGTTAATGCTTTTTGAACCTGACCGCATCATTTAGAAAAGCATGCAATCTTAATTTTAAAATCACTGAGAATCCATCACAAATTTGCCTTGGTAAATTGCACCAATTGCTGATCACCCATCCTGTTCCCCTGGATTTGTCTGGCTTCACCTTTCAACCACCGGATCTTTGCATGCTAAATTGAAAAGCCCTCTGTCAACAATTTGCATCCTTTAACCTTCCCCTGGAGAGCTGCAGTCACTGCAGAGGGAGGAGTTTCTTCTAACCTTGAAACTGCCTCTGAAATTACAACACGAAGACACTCGGTAAGAGAAGTTAAATGGAGCAAGCAGTAGATTTGGGGTCTTAATGAAAAGACAAATACTGAAAATGGATGTGGAAAAAGGCTTTCTGAAAGAAAACTTTCCTTGCACCACTCTGTGGGGTTCAGATTCAAAGCCTGGGGACATGCTGTGGCCACCAATAGCACTTGGCCTTGATGCACATCAGCCCAGGGGCCTGACAGGGTGCATGTCCTGCCTTTCCACCCCAAAAGGCATGCCTGGAAGGCATCAGGAAACCAGGAGGATCCTGAAATGTTGAGAACAAGACGCAGGTTCAGCATCTGCCAGCACGTTCTAGGTGTTTCCCCTTGTGTGAGCAAGACGGGACAAACATCACTGGACAGGGCTGCAGCATGCACCATCCTGCTGCCATGCTGGAGCTGATCTGAGGAAGATCCCAAACTAGGGGAGTTTGGTTTTGTGGACAGGTCTCAGCCCTCTGCCATCTGGCTGACACAAGTTTCACGACTGTATGACGATCATTTACACAGCACCTCTCAGGGTACCCTGACCACAGACAGGAGGCACTTACAATCCACGCATGTGCTGCATGGCTCCTTGGGATGAGCATAGCTCGGCAGCATGAAGCTGGACAGATCACCACATGCATCTGTTGGACCAAGAGGGATTAAATGCAACTGCAAAAAAGCCTGCTCCTTGGCTGAGCCATGATCAGGCTGTGGTTGGAGCACCCCTTCCAGAACATTGCATTCCAAGCTTACACCTCAGGAGAGCTTAAGGACATCCCCAATGGAGGTGCTACTGGGGATCAAGGAGGGAGAACGGCGCTTGGTGGGCAGTTGTTCAGCTGGGAACAAAGGTGGAATCCAGCCGACAAGCTAGGAAGGAAGGTTTATGGTGTAAGTCCTCTAGATGCACAGGTTGGAGGAGCCTAAGCTCCACAGCGAGGTGCTGGTTCAGCTGCTGCAATGGGAAAAGCCAAATTCCTGCAGAAAATGGCTTAGCAGGAGATGCCAAGTGACAATGAGTGGCACCGAGGGGCTAAGGCAGGCTCTCTGGGGGTGTGGGGCTCGCTTCCTGCCTGGCACACTCTGCAGTTACCCTTTGGGCCACTTCTGTGATGCCGTGGTCGTGGTTTATGCTACACTGAGTCATTGCCAACTTGGTTGTTAATCCGTATTAGGGCCGATGTGAACACTGGCGTGATATTTTCCAGGATGATTTCAGACTGTTTACTGCTGCCGTGTTGCCATGGTGATTAATGCAGTGCCATTCGATGCAATAGTCCCATTAAACACCTACATGGGGGACTCTTTCCACCAGGGATAAGCTCCCCAAGTCCTTGGCAGCCTTCATCCAGCTTGCCCTGCATGCGCCATGGCTTCTCCCTGCATCATGTGCCCAGCCACATCCCCTCCTGCCCGAGCCCTGACCCCAGAGAGGACCACAGCGATTGCTGCAGGCACTTGTTCTGTTCTGCCACACAGTGACTTGACAGCCCCTGGGAGTTTCCCAAAAATCCCTGGACCACACTGAGGTTGGCAGGAGGGTGAATGCAAGGTCAGAGCTGACCCCAAGTGCTGCTCCTCATGGCTACAGGCTTGCATGGCAGGTGTCAGGAGGTGAGATGCCTATGAGCCTTGGGCCAGCAGACCTTCTGCCCGCACTGAAAGAACCCAGTGGCCATGGCAAAGCATAACCCCCTTAACGTGCTGTGGGGCCGCTCCCTGGGACAAGCATCACTCTGATGCAGTCATGTGGCTCTGCCTTGCTTGTACAACATCAGGTACCTCATCATATTGTACATGCAACATCTTTTGGATTGCTTCCCTCCCAGCAGCACTAATTCAGTATTTATGAGGCTAATGCCACTGTTATGAGGCTAATGCTGCTGTTAGTCCTTCCTCCCCACACTGGGTGTTTCCTGGGGGATGTGGAGGGCAGGGACCACACACAGAATCCCTAGCAGGATCATCCCCAGTACAAGCCTGTGGGCATTTGCCTGCAAGAATGGATGTGGTTTCTGACAAAAGAAAGATCTGCAGAGTCCAGAGCAGTTCCCTGGCTTCCTTTCCTGGTCTGGACATGTAGAGCCACCAGTCGCCCCTGGTGAGCAGCTCCAGAGAACTCAGAGGAGCAGCCCAGAGGTGTTGCCACTGTAGGGGTTCAGCTATTCACAGCATGTTTTTACTGTGAGAGGAAAAGAGACAGGAGGAGAAACTTGGAAGGAGAAAATCAAAATCAGTCTCTGTGCAAGTACTCACTGAGCAAGCATGGTGGGCATCATTCCCAGTCCCTCTCTTCACCCCACATCTCTCAACAGCTCTTTGTTTCAAGCAGAGGACCCTATAGCTCTGGCCATGCTCTGCAGAGATAACTGATGCAGTGTAGGAGCTGCAGTAGATACTGTTTTGACAAATTCTGTGACAGCTGTTGCCGAAGATGTCTCCACAGGGCTGTTGTAGGATGCTGGATGGTCCAAGTCTTCTCATCCTTGAAGGACAGCACAGGCCATCTCCTCTGCCTGCCCCAGCCAAACCCCTGTGTTGCAAAACCTTCACCAGAGGATGAGGTCCTTCCTCCTGGCCAAGAGATGGGCACCCTGCCTGGTATGGCCACAGCTGAGCTTAGGGGGAGACAACCTCTGGCAAAGCCCTCAGCCTCATGAATATTCATCTGCATCCCAAGGAATCATCTCTTTAATCTCCAACTATTGTGTTTTTCTGACATATTTATGAGTGCTCTGTCTCATTAATCTGGCGAGTATTCATAAGGCTTTCCTTTCATGCTAGAATAGCTAAGGGCAAAAGCCTCTATTTATCTATTCGGTGCCAAGGAACCTTTCTTGAGTCACCCGGATGGAGAGTTTTCACCTTTTAAAACCCTTAATAGAGTTTTCCCAGCAATATGTCTTATGTGTTTCAAGAAAAAAAAGTCAACTTCCTCTTTATGGCACGCCTCAGGTTCAGTTCTTTTATTACCTTGACAACACTCACCTCCTCGCTCAACGCCTGCCTTTCTTCCCCAGCCCACATCACCCTCACACAGCATTCCAGCTGAAGAGTGATCTGTCATGGTAACAGCCATAAGGGAGAGTCTTAAAAATAAAAAATAATAAAAGCTAAGCACCATAAAAGGTTGTTAAAGTGGCTTCATGCTCATATCACTTCTGGTGGGATCAGCCGGGATGCGCTACCATCAGCAGACACCTTCCTGACCTCTCAGGGCTGGGACTAACCACACTCTGGAAAGTCAAGGCCTCACAAAGTGCTTTGGGGCTCTTTTGGGGTGCAAACGCGGCTCCAGGTGTGTGGAAGGGTGATACGGGCAACCTTCCCGTGCAACCTGGAAATGGATTTGGAGTCAGACCCAGGACAGAGCCTACCTGCAAGTGCCTGTCTGCAGGGACTGGGTGCTTTATTGATGGAAACAGCCTGCCCATCTATAACTCTTCATGCCAGGCTAGCCAAGTGCTCGTTTCCAGGGCTCTATAAATAATAATAACTGCTGAGGTTTGGGCTGATTCCCCACGTGAGGCTCCTTTCCATTAGAGCACTCTCTGGTAATTGCTTTTCATTTACTTTTTTTTCCAGGGGTTTCCTTAGCATTGTATCTAAATCAATATCGTAATTAAAACAAAAATATTTCAGAAAAGCCACAGAGCAGTAAAAACAAGGAAGCAATTACGGGGAACCTTCAAGCATTAGCACCACAAAAGAAATAAAAGAATAAAAGGCTTCAACCCCTCATCTGAAGCATTTACAGAAACATTCTGGTGCAGCAAATGGCCTTTAGAGCATCCTCCTCCTGGCTGGCCCACGGAGCTTGCGTTCCACGCTAGTCAGGCGTACACTGGACTGAAGCACATCACAGTTCTTTCTGCTGGGTTTCTACCCTTCATGACTGTGCCTGTACACACACGTGCCCACACACAAAGGTTTGGGCTCAAACCTTGTAGAATCATAGAGTGGCCTGGGTTGGATGGGACCTCCAAAGATCATCTAGTCCTATCCCCTGCAGTGAGCTGGGACATCCTCAACTAGATCAGGTTGGTCAAAGCCTTGTCCAGCCTCACCTTGAATATCTCCAGGGATGGGGCTCAACCACCTCCCTGGGTAACCTGTTCCAGTGCTCAACCACCCTCCTGCTAAAGAACTTCTTCCTAACACACCATTTCAATCTGCCCGTCTCTAATGTGAAACCATTGCCTCTCGTCCTATCACTCCAGGCCTTCATAAACAGTCCCTCTGCAGCCTTCTTGTAGCCCCCTTCAGGTACTGGAAAGTCACTATCAGGTGTCCCCAGAGCCTTCTCTTCTCCAAGCTTTCTTTCAGCAAAGACCCAAACCAAGTCCAGCCACTGCCCTCACGTTGGTTCCCTAATTACCTCAACTCAGGAGCCAACGCCAGCCGTTCCCCCACAGCATTCCCGTGCCATCTCCTCACAGCGTGCCTGTGCTCTGGCTTTGCCACCAGCCTCAATTAGAACCACAACATCACGTGCCCCCTCCTGACACTCCACTACTGCCCAAATGAAGGCAAGCGCCGCTCAGCGAAGCCCTACCCAATTATCGGATCAGGCAAAGAGAGAGGGAGCAAGCGTGCAGGAAACAGATGGGGCCAGCAATGGCTTGAGAAGTCAATCTGTTTGTCTACTAATTATTTAATGTACGAGACAATTTCGATACTTAACCCCCTTGATCCTGGGAGTTGCTTTGCTGTTAAGTATGGGAGTCAGGCAACACAATTCTCATTAGCATTTAGCACCGGGAGCTCCGGCTTAGCCTGCGCTGAAGTTTTGAATAAAAAATGAACGGCAGTCAGACAGCTTATTCATCATCCGTGAGGAAGATGTCAAGTTCGGCTATCCCAGCCATTATCATAATTGCCAGCGATACCCATCTGTAAAAGCACATCCAGCGGCATCGGACTCCTCTCACTGCTGCCCAAGCAGTTGGCTCTGCCCACCTGCCCTGTCTCCTCCTCAAGGTCCCGGCTGCTTTGGGAAGCCACTGGACAAATCTCATAAGGAAGTGATGGAGTCCCCAGCTCTGGACAGGGGCTAAACCAGCTTGTCCAGGCCAGGCTTTGCCAACAAAAGTTGGGCTGCATGTTCATAGAATTCTTCAGGTTGGAAAGGTATGCTAAGATTGAGACCAGCCATTGGCCTAACTCTACCAAGCCCTCCAGTCCCTTCCAACCTCGCATTCTGTGATGCTGTAAAGAGGTGAGGTGTGGTATCAGAGCAGAGCAGAGCAAAGTAGCTGTGACTGGAAAGGAACCATCCCCATCACCTGTCAGCTCTGTCCTCACACTGCCTCCAGCTCTCAGTGTCATCTCCACACCAGAGTAGATGTTCTCTGGGCTTTAACAGCATCTGAGAGGCAGGATCAGCACACGAGCCTTTGGAAGTTCACAAGCACCTTCCTTCCCCAGCAGCATCAAGAAGCATGAGGTCTAAATAAAACATGAGAAGAGTCTGGGAGTGAGCGCACTGGCTGACTCACTTCGCAAGGTCCTGGCTCACGTGTTAAACAGGATCACAGGCACCACTTCTGCGCTGCCCTACCTTCTGAGGTGCCTAAATCCAGCCTGGCCACACTGACAGCAGTTGATCCAGCCTTTGGCGGCTCTGAACTGTTCTTGGGGCCAGGGTTTACCTGCAGCAGCACTTGTTCCTGCCAGCTGACATCTCTACAATCAGCCAAGCTGCTCCACTTGCCTTTGATCAAGAGAGAAGGCAGGTGGATCTTTACACTGCTCCTTGCACCATCCAGCCCCTTTCTCTGCCCCCTTTTATCCTAGTGCTCTCTCCCCTTTTGCCGTGCGTACCGGTTTGGCCACACATCTTTCTCCAGCAGCTCTGGAAGGAGCAGCATCCTTCCCTCCCAAGAGCTCAGCAGCAGCATGCAAAGGGCTGCTTTTACAATGCCCCATAATTTCTGACTCCCAGTGCTAACTCTTCCCCTTAGCTTTATATCTGCAGGGTCACGTAAATCTCTGGTTCATTATTTATCACCCTGCTGGCATTCTGCTGCCAATGTGGGCAGCTCTGCAGGCAGGCACCTGCTGCAGCAACAGGCTGCACTGAGAGCTCTGCTGCAGACCACACAGGGCTCAGCTTTCACACTCTTTTTGCATACAGGGAGGTGCCGGAAACCTGGATATTCCAGGGTAACTCTTCCCCTTTTGCTCATTCTCACTGAGCAGATCTGCTGGCAATGCCACAAAAGCATCTCAGGCCCTTGGATCCTGGATGAGACTCCAAACCCTGGAGTTAGTTGATGGCCAAATCACACCCTGCACTGAAGTTAGATGTTTCTCCTTGTGTAAACAAGCATCTGCTACTCAGACCACCTGTCCAGTTCACATCTCTCCACTATCCATGTGAGCAGCAGTGTGTTGGTTCCAATGTCACCCTGCTGTGCATCACAGAGCAAGCAGCACCTCCTCCTGAGAGGTCCCAGATCTCCCTGGGCTTGCAGGGACAGGTCAGGCTCTTATTTGGCAGCATATATGAAACCGTCACTTCCCTCCTCTGTTTTATTAAATTCAGCATGTGGGTTTTATGAGAAAAGATAATTACAGAAGAAAAGGTCACTGTTATCTCTGCTCTGTTGTCAGGGATCACCCAGGCTGTTTATTGCATTGCATCTCCACTGATCCTGGCAGCTCTGGGACCAGCTCAGGGATGCTGCAGGAGCATGAAAAGCATTTGGGCTAGTCCTTAACCAGATGCTGCCTGCGGCTCTGCTCACACATTCCACAAGTATTTTATCCCTAGAGCTCCCAAAGACCACAAAGTATTGCCTGCCAGCCTGGGCACAGGACTGCTTTTGCCAATCAGAGGGGTGAGATCCCCCCTAAATACTCTTAACTGATGCCCACCAGCAGGCTGGCGTGGAGGGTGCTGGCTTTTTGCCCACTTTCTTCTAACATTAGCAGCCAAAGGGAAAAAAAAACTAAAAGCAGCTAATTCCTCTGATTTATGGCTTCCAGACTCAGCAGGGTACCCAACACCACTTGCTGGAGAGGGAGGTCAGCACAGGAGCACAGGGCCAGCCAAGGCCTCAGTAAGAAATGCTGGCCGCCTTGTTCTGCCATGGATCTTGCCAGCAAGGGCACCGCTGCTCACTGGGTCCCAGACAGGGAAGAGACCTGGCAAACCCTGCACAGAGCAGCTGTCTGGCTCGTATGAAGCCTTAGGTCTCTCCTGAATCCCATGTGCTTTGGGTGAGCTATGTTCTAGAGACAGCACACGAATCTTCTGCCACCACTGCCCCGCTGCACCTTCTGTCTGCAGGAGCTGGAGAATCCTTCCTCCCATCTCTCACAGCAGCATCAGGACAAACTATTCCCAGCACAACATGTGGGCACTTTGGGGACAGAATTGTTCTCACAACAAGGCAAACAGGGAAAGCTGCAAGAAATCAGGATTCCTGCCAGGACTGCAGCCAATGTCAGGTCAGGGGGCAAAGCGGGGCACCATGTTCACAGGGTAAAGGCAGAGATACCAAGGGGTTGTCCTCATGCCAAGCGTCTCAGAGGTGTAGTCCCCAGCCTTGCAGGCGCAACCTGCTCTACTTAAAAATGCAGCAGGGCTGGACTAGCTGAGCTTTAAAGGTCCCTTCCAGCCCAAACCATTATAGGATGCCACAGGGGTAAGAGGGTGTTCTGAGCATTGCAGGAGAGTGTCCTACAGCCAGCTCTCTGGGGTGATGCACTTTTGAGGGGGTCACTTGCTGGCTTCTGGGAGCAACCTCAGCCTCCACCCACCAGCAAACCACCTCCAGAGAGAGCAGGTTCTGGGCACATTTGCTGCAGGATCTCAGTCTGATACAAGTGATGGAGCAAGGAGTGGCTTGTTCTTTCCTCCTGCTTGGTGGTGGGGATTCATGCCAGGACCTGTCTTTCCTCTCTCCTCCCCAGCTCTGGCTGTTCCTCTCTCCTGCTGATCGGGAGAGTTCTGCAGCCAAATCCTGGCTGGCAAAGGGGAGGGCTCTTTCCTCAGCCCTCTCCCCCACCTCCACCCTCCCTTTTCTCCTCTGAACTGGCAGCGCAGACTCCAGGCAGGTGAAAATTGATTTGCAATGAACTGGTGCCCTGCCAACACCTGACTCATCCATTCATTTCACATCCTTCCCCCCCGCTGCTCATAAACCATCAAGTCGCCGAGCGTGGAGTGAAGCCCTGCCAGACAGCACCGGACTTCAGGAGTTCTAACAGAGCTCGAGAAAACACTAACACAGACCCCAGCCACACAGCAGCTCCGAGGGGGAGTTGCAGCATGCAGGATTTACACAGAGGAGAGCAGGCAGCAAGAGGTGATAATTGTGAACCAAAGTCCCTCAAGTGAGAGATGGGGAGAGCAGGGTTGAGGAGGACAAGGAACTCAATTGCTCTACATAAACCACGAGAGGATGGAAAGGTACAGCCTGTGCTCCAGCTCCTGATTGACCCAGGAGCTGTGGTACTGAGCCCCAGCCTTCAGACTGCTCCTCTGACTCTTGGCTGTGATGGTTTATCACCCTCATCCTGACTGCCTTTCGCTGCTCCCAGCATGTCGGATTTAACAGCGCTGGTTTACTGCCACTGATGGATGTGGGATTGCTAGTGCTCACTGGGTTTATCCAAGTGGTCCCAGCCAGCACACCGGGTGGTAAAGGAGCAGGCATCCCCTCCAGAGCCACACTCACCTACCTGCCCCCAAGCTCAGCCAGGGACACCCCAAATCTAAGAAATTTGATTCAAAGTACCCTCAGAGCCAGCACAGAGGTGCAAATTCCACTGGGGATCAACACTTGTAGCATCCCTTGGCTGTCAAGGCTGGGCAATGTTGAAAATGGAGTCCAGGAGCTGGAGAGGCTGAGCCTTGGGGATGGGATGGAGAATGATGCTCTCAAGGGATACAAAAGATGGAAACAAACTCATCACAGCAGAGAATCTCCCTGGATTTCTGGGTGAAGCAGCCCCCATCCCTACTCCCTCACTCTTTGTGAGTGCAAAGCAGCTTTAATTATCAAAGATCCATCTGTAATAAAGTCAAGCACAAAAAGAATCTGACTTTGAATAGTTAATACAACCCCACTGCTCAGTGAAAAAAAATAGTCCCTCAACAGGCCTGTTCCAAATAATAACTCAAGTTCTTTAGAAAGCAGGTCAGCAGCACTGAGTAATAAGTTCATTATAATCTAATAAAGTTCATTAGTCCTTGAAAAGACTAAAATGCAAAAGTAATATTATCGACAAAATCGCCCTCTGGCGGGATCATTTCTTGGGTGGGGGGGGTGGGGAAAGGGATTTGAGATAAAAGGAAATAAAAATAGACAGAATTTGAAATAGAAGACATTGCTGGGAGAATTGGAAACACTGGAGTACCTCCCAAGAGCCGCTACACCAGTGCTGTGGGGTTCACGTGGGAAAGCAACGGCCGCTCTTACCAGCGGGGCAGGTGAATGCAGTGAAGGCTGGTGGCTACAGCCAAGCCCTGAGCTGCAGGTGTCACGGTGCAGTTGAAAGGCTGCCTAGGGACGATGGAGGCCAGCAGCAGTGTTTAGGGCTCACACCTTTGATGCTGGATGTTCTCAGATTTGGAGCCAGGCTCAGACCAGATGTGCAGCTGCACAGCACGGAATAGTTGGGGAAAATAATCTCTGTGCAAGTGATAATAAAACCTCTGAATTCAATGTCAGCAGTGTCTGGGTTTGAAGAAAAGGGAGAGGTAATGTGTGATTGAGCTCAAGGCTACCTGTACTGAGGACCCCGTGTGTACATATCACTCGCACAAAGTCAACAAGAGGGCTGGAAGCATGTGAACACATACTGGGGAGGCTCCTGGTGCTGCCTGATATCTGCATCGACCTTGTGCACAGGTAGCTGTCAAAGCTTTAGGGAAAATATGGGTCCCAGCAGCAGAGGAGGTTGTGAGCTCATGAGGTAGCACCTGGACACAGAGACTGAACAAATGCAGCCTGTTGTCCTGCTCTTACCAGATCTGAGTTAAACAGAGAACAGGGTTTGGCTGCACATCTGATTTTGTACCCTGAGGTGAGAGGGCATCTGAGAGAGAAGCTGGTCTCCAGGGTGGAGCTGACATGCTGGCACCCACTCCACCTTAAAGGGCAGGTATCCCAGAGAGAGGAATGAATCCCCACTAAGGAGAGTGGAGACAGTCACACCAGGCCAAGCACACCAGTCAGAGAGCCAGGAGGATGCATCCTTCACCGCAGGTTTGGCGGCTGATTCACTGGAATAAACTTTTTTTTTGGCACCAAACCGGCAGTGGCTTTGTCAGCCCAACTAGGGGGTGATGCTGATCTCCCAAGATGGAAAAAGGGGACTGAGGGCACCCAGTGACCTCCCAGAGCTTTCAGTTCTCTGGTTCCCAAGTGCTCATAGCACCTTTGTGGGTGACTGAGCCCAGGGTGGATCCCAGCACTGCTGCCACCCCATGGGGCTGGGATGTCTGTAGGCAGCACGGATGGGTCTGCCCAGATAAATGCTGTTCCCTCCTTTGTTCTGCCTGTTCCGGACTTTGTCCGCAGGGAAACAGGCTCAGACACCAGGAAGAAGAACTGCAGCAATTTCTCCAGCATTTATTGACTAATTTTTTCTCTGTCCACCCCCAAAACCGACAGATATTGCCATCCTTAATGCTATCGAGACAGTGGCCAAACAAGGTTATAAAAGCTCACTTTGCTTAAAAGGAACAGGGGCAAGGGGGTAGTATTAAAACAAATGCTTCACTCCAGACCTCATGTGTCACTGCTTTTCCTGTTTCTGCATCTCCAAAAGGCCAACACATTTTTTTGAAAAAAGTGTTTATGGTTACAGACAGTTTTTCAGTGGATGCCGGAGCTGACCCACATACTCATCGCTCACCTGCTGCCAGAGCCATGAGACACAAGAGGCTCCTCAGCCCCCAGCACAACCTAAGGATGGTGATAAAATATTGTGACTACAACAACGAGCCTCAGCCCCACAGGAAAATAAACCCAACACCCATAGGGCAGCAGCACTGTGACCCACAGTCACACCCTGGCTAAGATGGAAAGAAGATGACACTGTGGAGTGAAGAGCAGTGAGGTTCCCAGGAGTGGTAAACCGTCACATTTTGGGCCAAACCAGTTCATTTTAGCCTTTATAATAAAAAATATCAATACATGACTCCTGGAGCTATCAAAGGTCTCACCCAATAGCAACAGTCCTGTGCAACATCACTGCCCACTGGGGATGCTGAGGTGCTAAGAAAAGCCTCAGCTCTTACAGGCAGCACTCAGCGTCCAGAGGTGATTTATAGCCACACGCAGGAGGGAAAACTCTTTCCACAGACAGCCCTGTTTGTCGCACAGCGATAATTATATATTACACTGAGCTGCCCTTGCTACACACTGAAGGGCAGAGGAAATGAAAAGCCATATCACATTTTTCTGACATTTGTGACTGATGCCACGTCAGACCCACATGCTGTGGCTCCCGCACCATGATGGGAAGCCCCAGCGCTCCCATGGATCAAACGGCCCTGTAACGGGTAGCGTCTCCTGGCCTGTTTTGCCAACGGAATTGAGCCATGCCAGTTACACGCAGCAGTTTGTGGTGGTTTCTACAGGAAAACTGCAAAGCCCTGTGCACACCCAGCTGCAGGTTTATCGGTGGCCCCTCCAGCACTGGCCAGCAGCAGGACCCTGGTGCACTGAGCACCCATATGGCCGTCAGGCGTCTTCAGAGAGAAGTCAAAGTAATTTCAGTTGGAAAAGGCCTTTAAGGTGAGAGTCCAACCATTAACACAGCACTACCAGATCACCAATAAACCACGGTCTCGAGCACCAGATCTAGACAACTTTTAAGCACATCCAGAGATGGGGACTGCACCACCTCCCTGGATAGCCTGTTCTAAGGTCTAATGGCCCTTTTCCCATTAAGGAGTTTTTCCTAATGTCCATCCTAATCTCCTGCTGGACCTTGAGGACATTTCCTCTTGTCCTATTGCTTGTTACTTGGGGGAAAAGACCAACCTCCACCTCTCAGGAACCTCCTTTCAGGTAGTTGTAGACAGTGGTAAGGTCTCCCCTCAGCCTCCTTTTCTTCAGACTAATCAGCCCCAGCTCCCTCAGCTGCTCCTCACAAAGAGCTGTTCCTCTCCAGACCTTCTTCAACTTTATTGCCCTTCTCTGGGCCCACTCCAGCAGCTCCCTGTCCTTCTTGCATTGAGATGCCCAAACTACTCAAGAGGACACCCTTGCCAAGGCTTTCTGCTCACTGAAGTCAGTGCTGATGATGTCCAGCAGCATTCCAGCGTTCCTTACGGTGGGATAATTTGTCTCCATCAGCCACAGAGGAGAAAAATAAAGAGCTAAAGGAAGAACACAACAATCTATTCCAACTACAGAAGAACGTATTGAAAAAGAGCTTGAGGTAAATGAACTTAAGGGATTGATTCTTTTAACCAATGCCATGATGGGCTGCAAATTAAAGCCAGAGGAAGAAACTGCAATTACCAGAATATTGTGGAGCTGAGAGCAAATACAAAGTGGCAGAGAAAAACTCCAATATAATTAGAGACAGTGTTTCAGATTCTGATTTCAGTGACTATGTAAATAAAATATAACTCCAGAGGAACAAGCTGTACTTCTTCAGAGGCACCCCAGCATCATGGGCTGGCTTCAGGACACAACCAGGGAAGGAGGGTGTGTGTCTCTGTCTAGATACATCACTACTAGCCAGAAAAATTCTGAGCCAAACAATTTTCCGGTAGAAATTAGTGATTGGTCAAATCTGGGACGTTTCATGGAGGTTTTGGGTGAGTTGAGCTGGAAGCCAGGCAGAGCTGGGACTGGCCCTAAAGACTCCCCAGGCTCCAGCAGCCCAAAGAGCCAGTGCAGAATTTCATACCTCACCAGGAAGAAAACTATGGTGTTTCTTCATGTCAGAACAAACCTAAAATTCAGAAAAAACATCAGCCTTGAAGCACAGACTCCGTCACACACATCTGCTGTCAGAGCAGCTCTCTGCAGAGAGCACATCTGACAACACCTACACGTGACACAGCCCTTTGACAAGTAATGCAGAACCCACCTTAAAATCACTCATCAAATGCTATGAGGGGGCAAACACAGTCTATTCCAACCCAAATATAGCTCCAGACTGCACAAATAATCTCAATTTAAAAGAGAAGGGTATCTAAAGGTCCAGGAGCAGGATCTGAGGCGCAGCAGATGAGATGTGCAGGCTCAGTGTGAAATCATCCTGCCTTTGAAGTCAACAGGAGTTTAGTCTTTTGACTTCAGCAGGGTGAGGCTTTCACAGTTGTCTATAAACAGATCTGAAGCAGCTCTTTAGGGGAGCATGGACAGCACAGGCTCTATCCTGGTTTCACCCCAGGGAGCTGAGCAGTAGCACTTGAGGTGTTTGAGGTCTGCAGGTAGCAACTGGAACCATCCCCCCAGAGATACTACTCAGCAGCAGACTGTCAGCCTGAAATTGCTCGGCTAGAAGATAGAGGTGGGCTAAAGTCAACGCCGCTGAGGCATTAAACGCTTTAAGATCTGACTGCAGATGGGCAGCACAACCTCCATAGGTGTATGAGTAGCATAGGTGTTGCTGTGTTTATACTTGGAGATGGTGTCTCCAGGGTCAGGATGACACACATCACTACCCCAGCCTATCTCCAGCTGAAATAAGTTTCTTTCAATTTGGCTTTGAAGAATCATCCATTCCAATTCCATATCAACTCTTCAAGCTGGAGAGGTTTAGCCAAGTCCATATCAGGATCATTTGCTGGACAAGTGATACCAGGTACGTGTGCAGAAGCAGCTTGCCACATGACATTAGGACACTGGCAAAACCCTTTAGGCATTTAGACCAGCTTCCAACCTGCATCTCAGAGAACTGGCATAAGCCCTATGACAAAAGTACCTCCAGCTGGTGTGAAGTGAGACTATGCCAGGAGAGCTGCAGGTCTAGCACTACCTCATCTAGCAAGGACCACACTTACACTGAGCAGGACAGATGTGGCCCATCACATCCAATTAGCATGAAGCTAAAACTCGTAGCATGCCCACAGCAGCAGCAACTTGCAGACAGGCTGTGCAGAGGGCTCCCAGCAACAGGAACTACTCTAGAAAAGGTCCCGTTGCTGCCTGCTTGAGGATTAGCACAGAGCAAGGTAAAACAGCATTTAAACTGTTTATCTCCAGGAGATGCTGCTTCCCTGGAGCTGTTTTGTTTTCCAGAAGTGAAATATCCCAAATCATAGCTGATACAATCTCATCTCACAGTTCCCAGGCACTGTACCTACTCTGGCTACTTCTTCCCCTCCCCGCACCAAGGGAGTTAAAATACTAGTTTAATCTTTCCGCAGCTCCATGATTCTGCATGATGGAAGAACAGGCATTTACTACTTGGATCAATAATCCAAAACTAAAGGAAAAATCTTACAGCACCAAAATAAGGGGCTCTCTATTGCAGTTCCTGTGGACATCCCATGCAGAAAGTAAGAAGCAGCAACAGCACCAGCTTCAGGCTTCCAAGGTCTGGTTCTGCTCATGACTATCTTGGGCAAAGACTGTATTTCCCATGTAGTATATCTCCAATCTTGAGGAGCAGCTCATACCTCTAAGAGCCACCAAGGGGGATGCTGAATTTTTTTGGGCAGTCTGATGAGTTTATTTAATGTTTAAAGCCAGGTTGAAAGCAACAGCTTTTCTATCAGGGATTGACCTTGCCTGTTGGCAGCAGGAGCAACTCTGCTTGGTGGTAGAGGCTGTGGACCCAACAGGACTGTCCTGAGCTATTATCTCTGCTGAGGAATTTCAGGCACATGACATTTGCCATGTCTGAACATGGAGAGAAGTAAGAGGAGGAGAAGAGCTGGTCCCAGCACAAGGCAGTTTGAACGGTGCCCCTGCCCCAGCCTTGCTCCCAAGACAAGGGGCAGATCAAGGTCCTAGCTCACAGCAATGTCAAGAGTGTTTTGTTTGGGCAGCTCCTCACACAGCACTGTATAAAATTGTACCTTGCTTTATAAATCCTGGCACAGAGGCAGCACTTGGCCTCAGATCCCCTTTTAAATTCCTCACACTCTTTAATTTTCTGCTCTCCACATTCAGGGCCAAAATCTACTTCATGCATCATAACTCCCAGTGCTAAGGAGCACCTTCTGCAGCTCACTGCTCTGCCTGCCTGGATTTAGTCAAAACACTGCTTTTGATCTGGCTATTTCAAAGCATAATGCAAGTTTTTCAAACATGAGCACCAGTTCCGGACTGATGGAGCAATACTTGAGGCAGATGGTTTGTTCCAGAGCAGGGTTCCTGCAATGAAGAACAGTGCTTTGCTGGCCCTAGGTAACTGAGTACCCACTTGCCCTCACTTCCTAGTGCAGGATCCCAATATTTCCCACTCACTGCATGCCACATCCCTCTATACTGGTTCCACAGGGGTCCCAGGAGATGAACCGGCTGGTCTGAGGCTGTCAACAAGGTGGGACAGAAGTCTGGTGTCGCAGCTTGCTGCAGGTTGTGCTGATCACTGGAAGCCACAGCATACCACACCTTCGTCCCTAACCTGAGTCCACCTCCCTGGACACCCAAGTTTCACTCAGCATTTTAGAGGGTTGCAAATAGTGATGAAAACAAGTGAGATCTGAAAGGAGGAGAATGTGGCAGGTCCATTTTTATTTAAAGTTGGGATTGGTGTCAGCCTTCACAACTCAGATGCAACAGCAGAACATGGTCTCTCTGAAGAGCAAAGACTAACTGTGCTGTGACCCTCACCCAAAGGAGCCCAAAGAGTTTCTTTATTTTGTGAGCGAAACTATGGATCCCACTGGGTTTTGCTGGGCTGCAGAGGCTTCCTGTGACTCACAGGGAGGATGTGGAGCACCCCAAGGCACAAAGGCTGGCAGCTCCCTCACCCACTGCAAGCTTGGCACACCAGCAAGCATCTCATCGGTGGCTGACACCACCTCAACAAACCAAGGAGTTAAATTCAGCCCCCTCACCCAAGTGACACCCTACAAATAAATCGCTTTTGAAAGAAATCCCTGGAATACAAGACTGAGCCAGGCTATTGTCAACCACACTGTGGGCTTCATCTGTTTGAGTAGCCTACATCTCAGTAGCACTCCTGCATGCACCACTGCTAGCTACAAGGCTGCCTGGGAGCAGTAGAAGAAGAACCATGCTGGCGGTCCAACAGCTCCTGTGCTGTGTGAGATGGAGCAAAGAGCATCTGTTTCTCAGCCAGAGTCTCTGCTCCAAATCATTTCCTGAACAAGCCAAACTACAGGCTTCAGTCTGGTATTTTGGCAGGTTCTAACAGCTTCTGTGCAGAGCCACTGGCTTCTTCCTCTCCCCATCACAGCCTGAAGGGCCCCTCTCACTTGCTGAGAAAGTCCACCCTAAGCCTGACCTACTCACGGCCATTTAGATCGACACCAATGTGACTGTCACAGCTCAGCTGCCCAGGAACCCCCGGGGACATTTGAAACCTCCCACAACACTTCTATCCAACACATGGGGACAGCAGACATCACTCAGATCTGCACCCAATGAGCTACAGCCTGAAGACACCAAAAGAACAAATATTGTTAACTGCAACAGGCAATACCCCATGGCCATCATATCCACACCCCCTTCCAAGGGATGGTGCTAGGTTAGCCATGGATTTGGGTTTGGAAGCATGAACACAGACCTTGAGATTCTACTGTGCCACACTATCATGGTGCAGCTTCTCCTGGGAGGTCGGATGAGTGTGGGAAGGACCCATAGACCCAGCTTCTGCTTGAAGAAGAAAATAGTGCTCAGGCCACAGCAGGAGCAGTCTCCTGCCCCAGTCCTGATCCATAGTCTTCATCAGGTAACCCCAACTGCCCTTCTCTGATGCAGAGAACGGGAATCATTGTGCAACTGAGAGAGGCATCGCCAAGGTAACTTGGCTAGTTGAAATGGCAGGACCGAGTACTTGGTTGGACACAACAATCTGACTTGCTCTATGCTCCCCCCAGCACTGCCCTCTCTGTGGGAGATGGAGAAGCATCACAAACTACATCCAACCCTTCACCTCAGGTTCATCCTCCTGCAGAGTCCAGGCAACAGATATAACGACCTCCCAATGACCAGTTCAGCATAAGAGCTTTTGAAAACGAAGCAAGAGCAGGAGGCAGGCTCCTCTCTCAGGCCTGTGCCAAGGTGATAACAGCCGCTCCACATCATGCTGACAGGGCTGCTAATCACACCCTGCCACTGCCTGGCAGCCACCACCTTGGCAGGATCTGGGGTCGGTCTGCGCTCACTGGCACAGACAGATCCCATCAGCAGCCCTGAGCTCCGTTGCCGCACTCCACTTAGCACAAGACACTGCAGATCCCTTTTAGCACTGATGACTGAAGCTAAGGGGAAGGGGACAGGGACACTAGTGCCAGCCCTGCTGACACGCAGCACCACCTTTCCCAGCTCTTTCCCACACAGAGGGAGGATGGACCAAGGAAGCAGCTGTGATTATATAATGTGAAGGCAGCAAACTCACTCTTGTCGGGCCTGGCACTGAGAGATGGTGTTAAAGGATAATTCTTTCACCGGGCACTGTCTGGGGGCCAGCAGAGCCAGCTTTCTGCAATGTCTGTGTGAATATGGGCACGGGAGGCAGGACTTTCCAAATACCTACGAGAGCTAGGAGCAAACCCTCCCTGATTTCTCAAGACACCTCTAAAAGCTAAGAGGGCAGCAGGCTTCATACTAGCTATGAACTTTTAGTGCCAAGATAAGGAGACAGAACCAGCCACACGAGTACAGGGAGCAACCCAGTGAGTAAAATTCCTTGCCCAGTCTAGGGCACACAGCTCAGGGCTTCAGCAAGAGGTGCTGCCGTGGCAAGGACAGGCAGCTCCTGGCTTACTGGGGCAGCAGCCCCCAGCAGCACACGCTTCTCCTGGCCACACTTCAGATTCACTTTGCTTCTCTCACTCTGATTTAGAAGTGATTTGCAGCTTCAAGCAGGTATTTGAAGCAAGCTGAGTGCTGTTCTCAAAGCAGAAAAGAAATGCCAAAGCCTTCTCCTCTGGAAAAAGGGACAGGTTTGCTTTTATTAGGTGGAATTGCACTTTGGACTCACTGCTTTCTCATGTTTTATGTTTTCCAAGCTCTGTACAGGATTATCTAGTTAATTAATACTTAGTATTATCCTCACAGATGGAGAGAGCTTCTAAGAACTTAAGGTAAAATATTTTAGCAATACAGATCTGTGCCAACCTAAATTTATACTCCTAAGCATAATGAGATTAGTAACAGGAAAACAACAAAATGAGAGTAATAAAACACACATCCTCTTCATGCACACTATGGCCTTTTTGCCTTTAGTAGTCTCACCCTACGCAGTGAGGAGTTTTAAAGTCCTCCTTTCATTTTTAATTGAAGCAGTAAGATCAAGGTGGGTCAGCCCCAGCTCACAGCCACCTCCAGACTCAAACATAGGAGAACATTTTCTTGCTCTAAGTGAGTTAGAAAATTAAAAAAAGGAACCAAACAACTCAAAAGAAATCCAGATGAGGTCACTAAACATTTTATTTTGAAATACTACTTTCACACCAACCTTTTCAGCTACTTTCAAAGGAAGCTTCAGTTCAAAAATCTGTCAAAACAGTTTAAGGTTGCTTTGAGATTAAAACATTCAGATTTGCACCAAAAGTCATGACAATGAAGTATAAATTCAAATCTGAATTCAGGCTCAGGGTGGATTTGCTTTTGGCGGATGATCTCCACAGCTCCTTCCAGCCTGAGCTTTTCCCATGTTTCCACGCAAACTATTTTAAAACACTTTCAAATATTTTGTCAGGAAGAGCCTTCTCAAAAAAACTCAGCCTTTTTGTCAACAGCTGAATCTTAGCAGTAAAAGAGCATTTAACTCAAAAAACACCATTTGCTCTGTAGCTTCATATGACTCTGGCTCAAGTCAAACCCCAACGGGACGTGCTCCCAGTTTAGCTGCTCTTCCCCCACATTTCATGGCCCTCTGCTTAGGTCACTTAGGAAGAGAAAATCCTGAGTAAATAGGGCTGAGTTTTGTCTTGTTTCAAGCGGAGCTTCCCTAGCTCAGGCTGGAAAACCAAGTACAGCGGGGATGGTATCATACACGGCTGGGCCCCCAGCAATGCTTTCCAGGTGTGCACACACTCCTCTGGTATTCGGGGTTCTTGCAGTACTTGCACTCTCATTCCCTGCCTCGATCTCCAAACACTCCTCTGAATCATGACACTCAGCCTCACATCTACACCTGCAGAACAGCTGATGCTCCCAACATCACCAGCCCAGCCCACTCAGCACAGTATCTCCATTTCTCAGGCACTCAGGTACATGAGTCACCCCAGTCCTTTCAGGCTCTATTTCTGGCTCAATGGGATCAATAGCTGATGCATTAACACCCTCTTTTTAATCTTCCGCCCCTAGAGCAACATCTCAGTCATCCGGGGGTGAGGCTGTACCCACTGTGGTGCCTCACCTGCTGCCAGACCCACACACAGGCTGCCAGGGCTCTTTGCTCCCCAGGCATTTCCCTCATGGGGAGATGGGGCTGCTGTGATTATGGGGTCAGAGGTAAAAGTCAGTATGGGTGGAAAGACAGTTGACCATCTCCCCTGCCTGGGCACAGGCAGCTCCTAGGAGAGCACAGCAGGGTCTCACTTGGAGCTGCGGCAACTGGGCTCACGTTGCTCTTTGTGCCTGACGTTATGGAAACAGGGACTGCTAGCAGCCTGGTAAGAGTTCAAAAACCCAAACAAGTTCTCTGGGGACTTCACTGGACAATTGAGACTATAAAAGGCCTCCTTGCTAGAGCACTGCTCTCCAGCCCAGGACAAGGAACAACCCCAAAGCAAGCCTCCTTCCCCTAATCACCGGCTCCTCAATCATGGGAGGACAAGGGGCAACCCCAGGGAAACTCCAGGTTCATGGTTTTCCACAGGGGAGAAAAAGCAATTCTCGCCACAGGCCAACACCACTGCTGCCCACTGAGGACAACCTGGCTAGGTGGACACAGACTTCCCATGGGATTCCCAGCAAAGATAGGCTGCTCTTTTGATTCCAGGCAAGAAAAGATGATTCTTTGAGCAGCAGCTTCCTGCAGCTTTCCCAGCTGTGCAGGACTGTCATCTCAGTTACACCTCAAAATAGAGCAGAGCATTTGCCTCCTTCACTTTGTGTGGAGCAGTAATAATTAGAGCAAAGAGGAGCCTGAGCTTTGCAGCAATGGGAACTTCAGTGGGGTGAGATTGCATTGGCAGGAAAATCAATCCCTTGCAAAAAGGGAAAAGGAAGAAAAGATGAAACCATGAGGCCTGAGCTGCTTCAATCAGGCTAACAGCACGTTCTGCTGAATTAGGGGCTCCCAATTAGACAGCTCACATTAAGCTTAGATTGGCAGAAGATTGGCCTGGAAAAAAAACATCTGACCTAAATAAGATTCTTCCAAAGTTGAGCTCAGTGTGGGGAGCAGCTGTGGTCCTGAGCAACACATCTATCCCCAGCTGGGTCTGGGTGACACTCAGGAGGGTCCTATCCTGCGCTTAGTGTTTCAAGTGAAAGGAGGGCCACCAGGTGAAATCCCCAGAAGGAGTTAATTCACCACATGCTGCAGGAATATTAATTCAGGCCTCTTGCTTGTAATCTTAAGGATTTAATTTTAGCAATTACAGCTCATCAGGAATTACTCACTGAACCTGGAAACAACAAGCTGATAGGAAGAAGTACAAACACTCCCACTCACCTCCTCTCACAAGCCTGCAGGACACAGGCACCAGCCTGGGAAGGAACCATAGCCACTGCCTCAATAGACACCAAACACCTGGACCAGGAATAGCACAGCCTGGGGAACTTTGGCAATGTGAAGAGCACTGGGGCAAAGTGCTGAAGAGGTGACAGAGAAGGTCCTACCAGTGTGGGGGTCACTGTTTGCCTCATGGCTGGGGTTCTCTGTTGCAGGGTGCAGCATCCCACCCCAGCAGCCATAGCTAGGACAGGCAGAAGGGGCCCCCAGGACATGCCGTTGCTCCCAGAGCTGCTCCTGCAGCTGTAGCACACACAGATCTGCGACATGCCTGAAGGGCCCAGAAGTGGACCCAGGAGTGGAAAGCTCCTTGTGCTACATTTATCCCCTTGTATATGCAAATAAATAATTTGGTTTTATAATGGATTTTGTAGACTATGACATTCATACACAGTGTTTGGAGAAAACAGAAGCCATCCCAGACTTGGCAGCCCACCTCACCCCATGCCAGCACACGGCTGCAGGGCGACTCAGCCCTGTGCTTCACCTTTGGCATCCTCAGGGAATTAATCAGCATCATTAAACATCCTCCTTCTGACCCAGCCAACCAATTCCAAAGCAACAGCGACCACACAACTCACTTTAACAAGTAATTATGCTTCTCCTCCGTGTTTTCTCCACCCTGGAGCCTGGACCCCCTCCCCACCTCCAAATGAGAATCATGGCCCCCCAGCTCTACAGATGGCAGCGTGCACTCCCAGGCTGAAATTCAATTAAAGGAAACATGATTTTGCTGTCACCCAAACACAAAGCATTACCACACACCAGACCATGGGTGCAGCTGGAGGCAAAATTATTCCCATGGAGAGAGAGGGTCTCCCTGGGTGCTCACTCTAAATGACACCCACTTAAGATGGCATTTAGGTTAAACCCAGGACATTATTTGAATAATCAGCTAAATGGCACTGCTTAGCCTCTGAGGCTTCCAGAAGTTCACCAATGAGTCAGATCAGCTAAGAGGAAGAGGAGTGCCAGCTGATGGCTAGTACCAGTCCAGGACCACCCCAATGCTCCATCTCCCACTTCTGGAAGCAGGGGAGCTGAACCATCATCCACCTTCCCCTGCATTACCTTCAACTCAATGCTTCACACTAAATTCTGAATAAAATGAGCAGTTTAATTTGAAAGGGCATAATTCTTAATTTATGTGTTGTCATAGGCAAAGACAGCCAAAGTAGGTCATTCCATTATCTGCTGCCTGAGTATTTTGCCAAGGAGCCAAGACGTAAAGCTAAACAAAATCATCACCTAGCACTCAGGATTTGTTTGTGGGGGGAACAAAATATTATGGTTATTTTTCTACTTGCTTGATTTGCACATCTTGGATTGCAGAGCATATTTAGTTTGGCTTTATAGCCCACATTTATTGTGACTGTCATATTCGATAATGCTGCCTATAGTCGAAGGGCAATCTTTCACGGATACTGTGTCTCAATTTATAATTCAATATCGCAGCTTTGAGAACTCACACAATAAGTCAGCCAACAACAAAAAAGCCTAAAACGTCTCTATGCAAATAAACATGTCAGAGCATGAATGAGCACCTTCCCAGGAAGGCACTGCCAGACTCCCTCCTCGCTTCATACCTCTATAACCAGCTGAAGGACAAGAGGAATGGAGCAGCCCAGACGGTGGGAACTATGCCCAGGGCCTGCCAGCCTCTATCATGATGCTGGGAGGTGATTCCAGGGCAGGGAGAACAGCTCAAGCACCATCTGCTCTGCAGTTCCAGGAAGGAGCTCACCACATCACACCACAACAGGTGCCTCTGAGCAGCACCCAGGAGGGACTGCCCACCTCTAGACCCTACCAAGGCTTAGCTGCTCCTCACTACACAGAGGAAGATGCCACATGACACACAACCCTTAAAACAATCTCTGTCACATGCTGACAAGCAGAAGTAACTCCATGAAAGCCACACATTACCTAGAGCACCACAGGTGCAGCACCCAGGACCTCACAGCCCAAACACCCACTCTGGTTAAGCCATGCTGCTCTACCTGTGTCCAGTGCTGTTCTCTAACCTCCCAGGGAACTGCAGATCTACACCACAGGCAGCTTTGTTACCATTCCTTCTCAGCTTCAAACCAACACTACAGCTTTGTCTTCTGCTGCTCCTGATATTATCCTACTGCATGTGAAACTCTTGACAATCCCATTGTCACCAGTGCTCTGCTCAGCTCCAGATGAACACTGCCAACACCACCACTACAGAGCACTACAGTAGCTACCACCTCCCAAGAGCTGGCCTAAAGACAGGTAAGGAATGGAGGAGCTTGAGCTTATATAGAGCTAGTGGTCCCAGGTGGGCAGGGCAATTCAGACCAGTGATAAAACCAGAGTCTAGGAAGGCTTTTCTTATCAGAGCGATTCCTATGCTGTAAGTGCTCTGCTGTCTCTATGGGAATGGGGCAGGTGAGAGCAACCTGTTGCCTTTGCTTCTTGGGTACTGGAGGATCTTTGGTGGTTGGACCTGCTCCTACCACAACTCTGTGTTCCAGCACGTATTTGTGTGTATCTCAGTATGTGCTGTAGCCTGACTGACTAGTTGGGCCGTTCCCTCACTGAAGCAGTGTTTCTTGAGTTGTTTGGGGCAGAAGTGGGAAGCAGGGCCAAGTACAGCCTAGGTTTTGGGGATCAGGATTTTCTGACTGTTATTGTTGCAGTCCAGAAGCTTTGCCTGCTGAGGTGAAGCTTTGGGTCTGTGTCCTGAGCCTTTACTGCCTGGTTGTATCTCATCTACAGTGAGAACACCCCTGTTTCCCACCCTAAGCAGAGCTGACAACCTCCTCTAGTGTGGAGTGAGGTGACTGCCCACCCATCTCCTCCCATTGCCAAGGCCCAGCTTCTGCTCTGTATTGTGTTTTTTCCTTCTCCAGTGATTCTTGTTGCACCCCTTGTTGTTTGTGGAAAGGTCTCATATCTGAAGCCCCAAGCCAGCAGCACCACCTTGCTAATCCATAGTTTTAGGCATGGTGCTCACCCTGAGGAGCCCTGGAGATAACCCATGATTTCTACTCTGTCCTCATTAGATCTGTGCTGTACAGTTCCCCAGAGGCTTGGAAGAGGTTTCAGACCTTCCCTGAAGCCCAATGGTTAGCAGAGGACAAACTCTCATCCTCTGTAAGCCTGAGCAATGACCTAGCAGAGCAGAAGACCCAGTTGCACAAAGCCCTGAGGGATAACCTGAGGTCATTCTGCCAGACATGAATTTCATTTCCAGAGGGCTGGATCCTGACTGATGCTGAGCACTTGCATTTATTCTCTTAATATCAGCTGTACCCATGTACAGACATTAAATAGACTGAACAGTTTTCCTTTTACCCACTGACATATAAAATGGGTTTGTGTGAGGATTAGGGAGCAGAGGTGGGAAACATCTTTATCTGCTAACAGTCCTGTGAATTATACATGTTTAGTATTCATGTGTCTGAGGAAGAGGCAAACACAACCATTTTCTGTGGAATGACCTTTACCAGCAGCCAATACATTTACATTTAATTTAGAATTACAATTATTAGGTCAACTCGGGAGCAAGTGGAACTTGCATTTATTGAGAATTGAGAAAAATTGGGCTTTCTGCCTTCATCCATGGTCTCTTAATCCCACTCAAACATGATCTTTAGCAGGGAGCCAAGCAGCAGCCCAGGCACCTCTGAGCCACATCAATTGTGTGTTTTGGCTAGATGAAGGCAAAGCCATGATGTGATGGGAGTGAGCACCCAGCCACGACTTCTTGTGCGTCCTATGCCAGCTCTACAGAATCCAGAAAGACAGAGACCCCAGGGAAAACATCATACAGTCCTAACATGGCATCTGCTTTCACAAATATTTTCTAGTATGTCTTCCTACTTCTTCTGCTAAGTCCCTGAAGGTCCTGAGAGAAGAGGCTGGACCTGTCCTGCCGCAGCACAGGAGACTTCAGACTGGAACAAAGAGTCCGGATCCATTAGCTGAACCTATCAGAGGAGCCAACATCACCAACCCCATCACAGAGCAAAGAGTTCAGCTGGGGTTTATTAGCGAGACCTCTCCAAAGGGTTTGGAGCTGCCTGTGATAATGTTTGAACTCTGCATTCAGACTGGGTTATTGCAAAGTATTCCCGCCTGCACTGAGCCTTCTATGGGTTTTGGTGATGCAGGGGGACTCTCTGTGGTGTCTGGGAATGGTGGCGGCGGGACCAGGTCATCGAAGCCAGTTTCATGCAGAACTGACACCCAGCTTAAAAGTGGTGCTGAGGATACTTGGTGCTCTGAGGGATGCAGCAAGCTGCTGGGATGAGAGGAGGTGTAGTTCTACCAAAGGGATTTACTGGAGTGCTGGGGGAAAGGAACAAACAAGCTGCACCGGCAATAGCGTGGCATCCCCTGTCCCCAGATTAGCAGGCAAAAAGAATTGTACTTCAGCTGAAATGTAATTCACACACAAAAGGCTGAAAGCCTGAGCCTGCAGTGGCCCTGGAGCCTGGTGAGACAAAATATCCCAGCAGATTAGCAGCCCCCTCACGCTGCAAACCTAAAGAGTCATCTCTTGTGTTTACTTCCAAACCCTCCACCGTGTCAACAGAGTGTGTCGTGCTGCGGTTCAATAATCACAAAGCACTGCGTGTGTTAATGAGCAATTCCTCCATAGATGGGAGTGCAGGAGCAGCCCTTGGGCTCCTTCACACCCCTCCAGCAGTTCACGTGGCTGCTGCTGCCATGCCTGGCTCCATCCAGATGTGTGCTGGCACTTTGGGGCTTTTCCAAGCTCTTTCACCTCCAGCTCTGCAGATGTTTGTGGGGTTCAACAGACTGCAAGGGAACAGCCAGTCCCTGCAAGGCTGGAATTGGGTGGGGATGGAGGGCTGTCCCAAACCAGGCTCTGTTATGTCCCCTGAGGTGTGCCATGAATGGCCACTGTCTACCATCCCTGATCCAGGCTGGCTAAAGACCCTCTGGCATTGCAGACAGCAAAAGGAGTTCCAAGCCCCATGGCTGTGCTCTGTGCTGGCCATGGCCATCTTCTGCATGTGGTCATCAAGGAGAACTGAAAGGTCCCATAATGTTCCTGTTCCCAGAAGGACTCCCATGGAGAAGGGATGCTGTGGGTACAGTGTATGAGTAATGTGTATGATGGGGATAGATTAGGGTGTCAGGGCCCCAAATTCCATGATGCCACACCAAGAAACAAGGAGATGACTGTGGTGAGAGAGCCAGGTGCTAGTGAGCTCAGGACAGGCAGCAGGAGTGGATGCAGCACATCTCCCTGGAGCTGGAAGGAGTGTTGAGGGGCTCTAAGTTACATCATGGTAAACAGATAGAGATCATATAGAAGTAAACTCTTGCTCCTGCATAGAAGAAATAAGCTGGTGCCTGGCTGTGCCACTGAGGGTCTACATGGAGGTGCCTCACTGGAGCAGGATGGCAGCTGCTTGGACATTGATGTGTGGATGCAGTGTGTCCTTCTGAGCCTGGCACACACCTACTGGCCCTCTTCACACCAACATCAAAGCAGTTCCCAAGGTCCTGGTCATTCCAACTGGTCTATGCATGGAAGGCACAGCATGACCTGCTTGCTGCTCCTGGATCCTCTTCCTCACCTTCCTCCAACCTCTGTTTCTGCTCTTTCCCCAAGCATGGACCCTGAAGAAGATGGAAGCCAGAAGGCATTGGCAATGACATGCTGCAAAGTTACTGATCCTCACCGTGCTCCCTTGACATGGCTGCTGGTGGCTGTCCCTGGTCACTCCAATGAGCCAGCAAGTGGGGAGCAGGTATGGCTCACACTCAGGATCCCAATGCGCATCCTCCACCTCTTTAGGCCAGTTCCCCATGGCACTGCCAGCCCACCCAGCATGATGCTGGTGCCTTTCATCTTGGCTCTTTCATGGCTCGCTCAGCAGGAGCAGCTGAACCTGTGCTGGAGCTAATTGAAAGTCACATCAGAGTGAAGGATGGGGAGCTGAGAGCGGCACAAGGCTGTTTCATCATCCGGCCTCACAAAGACACGATCACTTAAATCTGTTGCTGGAGTTTTATTTTCAAACCTGTCAGTGGCCTGAAAAGGTTATTGAAGCTGTTTGGACACAGTCCTGCAGGGGAATTAACTGAATAGCTGCCTTCTCTGAGCCAGCACCTTCATCTCCTGGGGTCTGTGATCACATCAGTGACATAGCTCAGAGTTCCTCCAGATGTGGTGAAGAAGCAGCAGAATATCACATAATCCACAGGCTGACCTAGAGGTAGCAGTGCCCAAGCAAAGACTATCTCTTGACCTCACTGACAGAGCTGCTTCCTGCCCTAGTTGGAGATACAGAGCTGGTGGGAAGCCTTGAAAGAGTCTAAAAATCTCTTCAGAGTTCATCGCTGGTAGTGGAAAGAAGCCACAAGGTGCTAGGGATCCAACTGCAAGTGCAAAGACCTCTGAGTATCACTGAAGACTCCCTCCAAGCAGCCCACAGCAGAGATGGCCACCACGGATGGTGACAAGCTGGTTGGTCTCTGCCCAGCAGGGAAGTCCTTGTTTCCATGGGGGCAAACCATGCATCAGGAGCTGGTGGCTTCTCTGCCAGCATGTCCATGACCAAGTCCACCTTCAGCATCTTCTGGCCCTCTCCTCCCACTCAAGCATGGGCAGGGCCAGCAGAACCAATCTCCTTCCCTGAGGCAAGGGCCGAGGGAGCAGATAAATAGCACAGATCTATTTTAATGCATTTAGAGTCCAAGCAAAGCCCCAAACTATCAATTTCCATAAGCAGTCTGGTTGGAAGAGCTCCAGCTGGGCTATTAGCTCAGGTACCTTCTCCACCACCCAGCCATGTCGCCTTTCTTTCTCATAAGAAGAAATACATTAAAAATTACATATTTACTCCTGAAATTGGCTGCAGTAGCACGCAAATCCCCAAGGTGATGAGTTTCACTTCATGCACCCAGATGCTTCCCATGAAAAAAGCTTATTTTAAATTAAGAAAATCAACTCCAGCAGGAGTTTGGCTGCGTTTTTAACCCTCGCATAGCACAGAAATACCTGGGTTGGAGAAGACCTTCAAGATCATCTAGTCCAACCATTAACCCAATGCTGATGAGTCTTGACTGTGGCATGCCGACACTGGCTGCTAAGGATGTACCCCTGTGCGGGTTAAATCCTGGGCTTGGTGTTGATGATGTCCCCAAAGAGATCTTCGAAGCTGCTCTCCTACTGAAAAAGATTTCTTGAGGTTGCAGAGCGCAAGCTTAGAAATGCCAAGGTGAGGGTGGTGCATGGCCCTTCATGTCCGTTGCTCTGCTGCAGCCTTTGAAGGATGCAGGACAGTGAACACCACACTAGTACACATCTTCTGCACCACTCAGGGTATTAGTTTCCATCCAGGCTGCCACGTGGTGCCTGTCATTCATCCCTGGGTACTTCTCAAACAACCCATCTATTTGCCTGCACAGAGCATCCTGGGCTGCAAGTCCTCTCTTGCAGCCCCCTGTAATTGTTTTAATGCTTCCTGTGGCTCTTCTAAGGTCTCTGGACCACCTCAAGGGTTGCAGCACAGTGAATTTGAGGCTTTTTGGTGCCACGTTTGTATTCTGGGCTTGAGAGCGTCTCTTGGAGCTGCAGGGATTCCCAGAAGAGGCAGTGTCCCCAGGGCTGGCAGCATTTCAGCACTTTTCAAATAAGTGGCAGTGATCTTCCAGGGCTCCCAGGAAGCGTAAAGGATGCTCATCGGGCTCTGCGAGATGGCGATCTGATAAAGGTGAGAGTTCACGCTGATAAACCCCTGAGTTAACTCCCTAAAAAGATGTGATTAGTAACTGATTGTGTGCAGGCAATGAGCCCAGTGGAGAGGAGAAATAATCTCCCTGTGGTGTGAGTGTGGCCACTGCTGGAAGCAGCCAGAGACACAGAGGAGACTTGCCCTGTCTGGGCTGATTTTAGCTTCAGCTGGGAAGAGATATGTCTTCTGTAGAGAGGTGGCTGCAGAACCCAGCCCAGGCACCCCCTCCTGCCCTGGGTCCTACTCCCACCTGCTGCCTTCAGTGGAGGAACAAGCCAGAGCCCATTCCTAGCACAATGATGAACCCAGGGAGCAACAGTGACTCATGCACTGGGGCTGACTCACAAAATAATGCTAAGGCTTGGAGGTTTTCTGGGCTTGGAGACAGAGGTGATGGGCATTCTCTAGCTATGAAGGGGCTTGTGGGCCTTACCAGTGCCATACCCTGTCTAGGCATCCATTCAGCTCTCTCAGCAGGGACACCCAAAACTGAGCTTTGCCCTGATCCTCTGGTTATGAGACAACCATTTTTCATGGAGAAGTACTTTTAAAGGGTGTAGGTAATATGGCCAAACACAACAGGGACTTGGCCACTGAAGCAGGTGGCCAGCTCAGAGCATCCCCTTTACATTAGCAGAGATGCTAGAAGGAAAGACAATTTAAGAAGAGGAAACACAAGCAATTAAATATCCCTCTCCTCTGAATTAAAGGGGGAATACAGAGCAGATTTCCATTGCTGGTGGAAAAGAACAGGAACCAGAGCAAAGCTCCCCACAGTGGTGGAAATCCCAAGGGCTGCAGAGATCAGCCCCACCACCACCACCACAGAGGCTGTCCCTGACTCCTCTGTGCAATGATGCAGCCCAAGCCATTGACTCTTGGAGGGACAGGAGGTGAAAAGGACTCCAGTGTCAGCATCACCTTCCAGTGCAGCCCCTGCCTGTGCCATCAGAGCCATCGCTGAGGCCCTCAGCAGCCAGGCAATGATGGAGATGGTGAGTTTGCAGCAGATTTTTCCATTCCTTTCTCAGCAAACACTTCACTGCCAAGTCGCAAATATCACTTACAACCAAGAAACCCCTCACCTTGTCTCTGGGCATGAATTTTTCCTCCTGCTGAGGTTAGCCCACTGAGCACCCAGGGTTATTTCACATCCTCTCTTGGTGGCACTGCGACTAATTCGCTTCCAATATGCTGCCACAATGAGGGCAGACTTCATGTGGGCTTTTCCTCCTCTTCCTTTGGCGTGATGGATCATCTTCTTGATATGTGGAAACTCATGATAGATTCCTGGCAGGACACAGGGGTTACTCTGGGGGAGGGCTGTGATGAGGCAGATGAGGAGCTTAATGGACAGGGGAAGCTGCAACTGCACTTGAGAATTACAAGAGCATTCGCTTGTCTAGGAAGGGTATTAAAATCTTCTGCCCTGCGTTTAGTCTGATAACTGCACAGTGGATTGAGCAAAGACTTTGACACCTCTCGTTTAATAAGGGCATATCTGAGCATCTGCCTCTCCTTCATTATTAAATACCAGGCTCTTGGTAAAACATAAAACAGGAAAATGAATTTTTCGTTTGTTTAACATCTGGTTTTTTTCCTCCTGGGACTATGAACCTGCCCTAACATCAGGGGTTGCTGGAAGAGATGTGGTGTGGGAGCATCATCATCCACTGCCACCAAAGGACTGTGATGCAGGAGACCTCCCCTTCGGCAAACAGCAAATCTCTAATTGAGTTCTTGGCTAGAAGCTGCAGCCTGACTTGGTGGGACACGGCTGGGCTGCTCAGCCAATGTCCCTGGCCACCCGGTAGGACTCATGCCACCATCCCCTCTTGCTGAGCAGCGTACAGAGTGCTGGGCCAGTGCTGCTATTCAGTGCCGGCTATTTATATCCCGAGAGGGAGAAGAGGAGCAGCCACACAGCTGAGCCAGCCTGAGCGAGCTGGGGATATTTTTAAGAACAGGCTTTGAAAAGGTTGGTAATGAACCCACAGCTTTGCTCAGCCGCAGCTGCACCCAGCCTGGAGGGGCAGGACCCCCACCCTGGCCTGGGAGAGATGCTCCAGGGAATCAACTTTGTATTTCAGGATCTGAGTAGAGCAGGATGCGCTGCTGCAGGCCTGCTAACTGCAAACTGTCTGCCTGGCTCAGCTCGGGTGGTTTCATCCTCCCGATGGCCCAACACATTGCAGCCGGGGCATGTAGAGCCACTGGTAATTGTGGCAAGTCACCGGGTGCCATTTGAGCAACCCAAGTGTGAAGTTCAAGCCTTTTGGCAAATGGAGCCAGCAGCTCTACTGGGAAAAATCTCCAGCTGCACCAGTCCTTGCTATCTGCCCGGTTCCATTGCCTGCATGGCCCCTCACCCAGGATGCCCCTGCAGTGGGCAAACTGGATTCCTGCCTCTCCTCAAGCCCAGTACCATGAGTACCAGCACTATCCCTTCCCACTTGTTCCTCTCTACCTGCTGCTGGGTGTCCCAGTGTGCTCCAGGTCCCAAATCACTGAGGCTGCACACAGAGAGTCATTTGGACCTGTTTAGGGGGCTCCCAGACAATGGGAAATAAGCCCTGAGCTGTGTAGGGAGGATCCCATAACCCAAAGGGCTCCTCAAAGAAGGAGAGAAGGAGGACCGAGATGGGGGTGCTGGGGACCACCCTGTGCCCAGGATGGCTGTAGCCGAGCCCAGATGCACCCAGCACACACCAGCACCGGGGTCCCTGCACCATCCTGGGGCTCAGGTGTGCTGTGGGAGATTTGTGGGGAAATTTGAAATGTCTCTTCTAATTCTCCTCCAGCCCTGGCCATGGGGTGGTTGTCTCCTGCAGTACAGGAGGAGCTGCCTCTGGGGTGGTTCAGTGCATAGGTGGCTTTTTCTGCTCTAAGGGACCGCTTGCAGCCATGCAAAAAGGCAGCAGCTCCATGAGCAGCACTTTGGGGCACCAGCAAGTGGAAATCAATGTAAAACAATGGGAGCAATTTGTGGAGGAAAATACTGAGTCATTTTCACACAGAGTTTGGGAAAAGAAAGTTTCTCTAAATGCTAAACCAGATCACATGTTCCAGGCTCCCCTTTTCCTTTTCAGTTTTTCTCCTGAGAGAACAAAGTCCCTGGCTCAAACATAAGCTTCCACCTAATTTCATCAGAAATCAACAGGACTATGTAGTAATTACAGCTGAGTTCCCAGGCTGGAATTGGGTCCTTGTCAGGAGCACATTCATCTCCCCATTCCTTCGCACTCCTGTGGTCATGTTTCTACCCTCCCCAGGGCTATTGAATCTAGCCCCGAGACCAAATGTAAAGCTCCTGCAGATTGCAGCCAGGCAGATTGGGACTCTGTGCTAGGTGGTGGGAAGCAAACCAGAGACCCCATTTGGGGCTGGACACCTTTACCCGCTGCAATAAGACACAGAGTGAGATGGGGACCCCTCAAAGCAAAGCCTTTCACCCCAGCCAGGCCCTTTGGGATCCATGTGATTTGTTTTCCTTTTTATGATTTTTTTCTCCAAAGCCAGGTGACTTGGAGCCTCTGCGCTGGGGCTGGGGTCTTCTTCAGCTTCTCTCTTTCCATTAGTTCTCTTATTGAGTTGTCTGCTCATGGCAGTCAAACCTGCTACATGCATATTAAGGATTCTCCATGCAAAACTGATAAGCTGAAGCCTCATTATTATCCTGCAAACTGATTATCTTTCCTTGATGAAGTCTCATATTTGCCCAATTTCAGATGGAAACTTTCCCCTTTTCAATTTGAGACTAATTCATTTCTTGACTCCTGGTTACAGTGCAAGATATCACAAACACTCCCGGCCTCGGCTGCCTCTGATTTATATCGTTAGGAATCATTTACTTGCAATTAAAATGAGCCTTTGGGGCTTTTGCAAACAAGCTGGATTAGCTAACAGTAAAACATTTGCTTTTCATAAACAGCAACTTCAGGTTATGAAAGTGTCTGGGAGGGCAGGGAACCAGCCAGGGCTGCCCCAGGGTTGGGGTGGAAAAGAACCAGAAGGGACATTTCAAATTTCCCCATAAATCCCCCATATATCCCCCTGCCACATCCTTGAATGCTGGTTTGCTGTGGGGACACCCTCCCCAGGGATGCTGAGGGCATCCGGGTGCAGCTCCAGAGACCCTGGCACATCTCCTGCCTCTATCCTCCCTGTTCTGGGGAGCCCTTTGGGCTATGGAAACCTCCCTCACCACTTAAGGCTCATCCCAGGAGCCCCAAAAAGGGTCCAGATGAATTTCCGTGAGCAGTCCTGAGGATTTGGGACCTCAATGCTTCAGCGCAGGTGTGAGGTGGAGATGTCACTTAGCAGTGTATCCTTCATAATTAAGATAATTAACAATAGGAACATGTAAATGGCAAACCCTTCTGCTCGTGGCTTCTCTTTTACAGCTGCTTCTAGCCCTGAGCAACAGGAGGACAAACTCACCACACATACATTAACAGATTATCCCAACAGCATTAAAACATTAACTTGGCCAAATGCTGTGCATTTAGAATGGAAATAGCCCTAGTGCCCCCTTGTAGACCCAGCACTGGCCACTCTAGAGAACTGAGGAGGAGCTGAGTTTGGGTCAGGAGATGCTGGGCAGTCCTCTCTACCCCCCTGCAGCCCTCTACCCCTGGGGCTTGGCATCAGCTGGTTGGAGAGATGTCTGAGCTCAGTAGCTTGGAGAGCAGCAGAGAAGAGGTCTTGACATCACTGAACATGAATACAGCACAAACCCACAGCTGAGCTCACTGCAGAATGCTCCAGCCGTTCCAAAAGCTGGAGATGAACCTTAGCAAGACACATTAGTGGAGTCAGATGCTGTAGGATTTTATGATGTGCCCTGTGGTGGCGGTGGCACCTGGAGGGCCAGGGATCAGGGCAGCTTTGGGAGGACTGAGGCAAGGCACTTTGAAAGCCTCTGCTTGGGTGTCTGGTCTGCTTCAGCAAAAAAACTGTGATTGCTGTGGACTGCACCTTGGGTCAGCACTGTGCTTGGCATGGCCCTCAGTAACAGAAAGGACAACCTCCTTTCACTAGAAGGGGGCAAAACTCGCACATACCATGAGCACATCAGCTGTATACTTAATGCACACACAGCTGAGCTGACTCACTCCTCTGGTTGCCAAAGCTAGGACAAGCAATGGGTGTTTTCTACTGTTGCACACCCAGAAGAGTTTTGTTGCCTCTAACTATATCGCTTCCTTTTTTTATTTGCCCAAATTATCAAATCCCCCCTAAATTGCTTTTTTTGCATGGAGAGCGTAACCTCCAGGCTTGGCCAGGCAAATCAGCCATCAGCCTGAGCTATGCTGGGGAACATGGTCCTTCTGACCATCCTCAGCGGATGCAGCCTGGCCACAGCATGAAGGTGTGGCAGAGCAGGGGTGACTGTATCAAGCTCTAGGGAATGAACTCTGCTAGCCGGAAAAAAATAAACATGTTCATGGGCTGGACAAAGACCTCCCCGGTGGTCTTCCTGTGGTGAGGTAAAAGCCAGATACTGTGTGATTTGGAGCAGATGCCCAGCAACAGGTGGTGGCCATCCCTATGGGGAGATGATCTCCATGAGCAGCACGGCTCACCCACAGCTGATGTTCACCACTTCACAGCTTATTTAAAGGACCTAAAGGCAGCCATCCCTTCCTGAGATGGAGATAGGTTACTGTCCTCAACTGGTGGCAATGGTCAGAAACTCACTGAATGTCCTCAACTTCAAGTGCTGCAGCCATGGTCTTACCTATTGCTTCTCCCAGGATGCTGTGAGACCTCTGTACCCTGCATAGCCCAGTCTAGAGTGTTCATGGGGTGGGATGGGTGCAATAAGAGCCCAAAGGAGCTGTGGGGTTTGCATGGGCTGTGGCTGTGCATACAAGGTGAGTACAACAGCAAGTGCTTGCTCCAGATGAGCTCCTATCTCTTTCTGCAGTCTTTTTGTTTGGTATTGCTGCTACAGGATGGAAACCTCATGACCTATGTCAAAGATGTTTATGTCTGCTCTAATTAAGATGCCTGAGGATGCTACAAAGCTGCTGTGAGCATATCAGTGGTGTCCTCTCTCCAGGCTGCTGGGCTGGAAGAAAACCCAGCAGGAAAGGGCTGGCCTGGAGAAAAAAAATCAGTCATCTCCTGGTCATCACCATGAGACTGACCCAGGTGAAGCTGTTGGAAAAGCAGCAGCTCTGCCAGTAAGGCGACTGTGCCCTGGCTGCTTGGCTCTGCCTCAGTGCTGGCAGCAGCAGGAGTGGGGTTGCTCAGGGGGGAGCTGTGTGAGCTGGAGATGCTCGGTGATGTGGGTTTCTCCAGGTTTTTGCTCAGAGACCTGGCCATTGCGGCTCTTCATGGGATTGATTTGTGACTTTGCTCGGGGTGCTGCTGGGATAGCTGAGAAGCACCTTCCCAAAGGCAGAAAAGCCTGTTTTGGGGAGGAGGGCAAATGGTCTTCTGAGCTGTGACAGCTTCCTGAATGTTGGTGATGGATATCATATGGACCTGAGCATGGCATCTGTGGTACCTGCTGCTTGCCAGACCTCATGAGATCCCAGATTTGGTGGTGGTTTTGCCTTTGCTCAGTCTTCTCCCTGATGGTTTGGTTGCTTGACTGGGAAGGGGAAGGTTTTGCCTTAAGGGAACAGTTTGTCTTATGCTGAAAAGGGCTGTATGGAAAGGGCAGAGGGACAAATCTCTGTTGGTGGGGATTGAGGGGTTCTCAGTTATCCTGAGTCCACTTTGTTCCTTCTAAGGCAGAATTCTGGGCTCATATAGACCCTCAGGCACTGGAAGAGAGCCTCCACTGTAGCAGGTTAACATATTACCTCAGTGAGGTGACTCCTGCCAACCTCTGAGCAAGACATGAATTCTCTCAAGTTATCAGCCACAGCTTCCTCTGATTACACATGGTATTTATGTGGTGACTGGATAATTCAAACCTATGGAATAATTATTACCTTAATCTGATCATTGCTTTGCTCCATTTTTAATTAGCTTAGTAAAAGTGAAGCCACTTAACTTGGTAATATACACTGCTTCAGTGCACCTCTGATTGGAGATCCTTTTATATCTAGCAGAAGCACTTTGGACTTCCTTTGCTATCAAACAGCAACCCAGGCTATGAACTCTGAGCAAACCTTGAGTAACAGCAATTTACAAGAATGTGGTTTTGCAGCACAGCATCCAAATTGTTCCCTGTACCCATGCAGTAGCTGTGGTGTGGATAAAACATCCTTTTGCCAGTCAGTGGAGGAGAAAATGGAGACCTGAATACCAGTGACTGTGCAATCAAGAACTGGCCTTTTTGAGGAGCCAGTTTATCTGGACGCAGGGTTTGGAACATAACAAACCTGGCAGTTTGTGTGGGCACTGTAGCACTGCTCCTTTGCATGCTCCTGTGGGTATTGGTCAGTGGAGACTTGCAAGCAGATGGATGAGTTGGTTGAAGTTATCTGCTTGCCGGACGCTTTTATCCCAGTATCTTGGAAGGAAAATGAAGCTGCATCTTGGACCTGCCAGCACTGAGACATCCCCAACTGCATGTGCCAGCTGGGCACCAGGGCTTCGATGTTACAGCCTTTGATGCTGACCAATTTATAGTCCAACAGCTCTGATTTCTCTAGTCTGGAACCTTGCTGCTTTCCCAGCTCTGGTAGGTTACACAGGACAAATCAGTCTCTTGGTTTCCCCGTCTGTAAGGAGGGGATAATGGTGCTGACAGCAGTGCTGAGCCCTTAGAGAGCTGTGGATTTGAAATGCTTTTGCTGGAAGGGATTTACAACTGCTTTTTCCTAGTTTTAGACTTGAACAGAGCTTCAGGCGGCTTCTGCAAGTGTAAAGAGATACTGTGGGGCTCTGCCTGCTCTAAAAATATGTGCTCGTGCTCTGCATCACACAGTACCTCCTGCACTATTCCCCTCAGAGTAGCAGCACAGGAGAGTGGTACTAGTTTAATAAAAAGTTGTGGTTTGCCCTTTTTCTCCCAGCAGGGCAATTCCATATCCAGCCTCTTGGGACTGAATTGAAGCAGAACTGTATTTTATCACCCATCTCATTAATCCCTAATATTCTATGTGTAGCCTCTGCTAATGGAGTTGTACAATATTGAGGTGGGAGGAATTAAGCTGCTTTATCCTAATAGAAAGCCAAACCACTAGCTCCTCAGCTGGCAAATGCTGTAACCCTTATTGGATTCGTTAAAAAACACATCCCAAGTCTTTCAAGTGCCTGAGTATCATGTTGTGAAAGCAGGATGTATGCTGTGCTGCTAGAGCAGGGCTGACCTTGTCTCACAAGAGCTTCTTGCCAGCATCTGCACCAGGCAGGCCTTCTTATGGCATGGTTGTCCGTAACCCCTGAGACTACCCTCAAGTTATCCAGAGTGTTTCCTTAAGACTGTACATTTTTCCTCTGGCAAATGCAAGTGGCAGGACCAGTCCTCACTTGCTATGGAGCAATATCCCTTCCCATTCCCACTAGACTGCAAGTAGGGAGAAGGGGAGACTTCAGTTGTGGTCTCCTTCACTTTCCTCATCTATGCCATAAGGAAGCACTTAATTTAGCTTCAAACCATCTCCCCCAATCATTCTTCCTATTCCACTGCCTGTCTGTGACCACTAGGCAAAACCAATGTGGAACTCGGGGGGAGAGACTCTGCACAGTCATGATTATTAACTTATAGTCAGAAGCCACACAAAATTCTTCCAGCCATTGTGCGTAGTTTGCTGTCTTTCCCCCATCCATCTGCTCTTGATGCTGTGTCACCTTGGAATTATGTCTCTTCCTTCAGTGGACAGAGACCTGTGGTGTCCCTCCCTATGCTGGGCCCTTGGCAAGCAGCAGCTCTTCCAAAACACAGGGACAGAGGAAAAGGAAAGCAGGTTTTGGCAGAAGAACTCCCACAAGAGCCCCCCTCCAAAACATCTCTGGGTCTACAGAACCTGTCCTTTCTCCCTAATCTGCCAGGAGCAGCCTTTACTTAAGGACCCACTCACCCACCCTGCCTAGTTGATGATAATTAACACCCAGGCATGAAAGCAACAGTTGGCACATCTTGGGGTTTTGATAACCATCTGGGTTTGACCATGTGCCTGTGTGAACTGGCCCTGCTTTGGGAGGCTTGCACCCTGCTTTTGGGTGCTACTCATTCCTACTACTGTGTCGAGGTCTCATTACTCTCAGGGACTGGGTAGCAGTGGGTGATGGGGACCAGCATGCTCTGCTCTGGTAGGACACATAAGGTTATTTTTTTCCCCCCAACATTTCAGCTATAAATAATTGAGCATTAGAAAACTTCAATCCTGCCACCAGACTCTGGAGGAAAAAGGTTTGGATCTGAAATACAGGTATATTTTTAAGCAGTGAAAGATTGATTTGTGCTGCTCCTGCCCGGCTGACACCAGCATTCAGTCACCTTGGAAAGGCTCCACCTTCTTCTGCAAAGAGGAAGAATTGGTGGCTCCTGAGCAGCCCCACATAGTGCCAGTCCCAGTGCCAGCTGGGAGATGTGCTGCTGTGGATGGGGCACAGTATTGAGCTGTGCCCTGAGCAGCCCATAGCACAGCACGTGCCAAGGGCAGCTGAAGCTGTGGAGCTGCCTGTGGGCACAGGCCTACAATCCCCTGGCATGGGCACAGAGCTCATCTCCCCCACAGCTCAGTGTTTCTGTGGCTAGTTTCAAGGGAGGAATAACAGCTCAGAGCCTCAAGGCCTTTTAACTGGCTCTTCCTGTTTTTGCTTTCTGAAAATAACAATAGTGGGAAGTTTATGTTTCGACCTCATTAATGTCTATAAATATTTGAGGGGTGCGTGTCAGGAGCTGGGCTCTTCTCAGTGTCATCTAGTGATAGGACGAGGGGCAATGGTTGTAAGCTGGAACACAGAAGGTTCCACATCAGTCTGAGAAGGAACTTCTTCACAGTGAGGATGACAGAGTGGATGTGGAGTCTCCTTCATTGGAGACATTTAAGACCCGCCTGGATGTGTTCCTGTGTGACTTGGTCTAGGTGATCCTGTCATGGTGGGGGGATTGGACTAGATGATCTTTCGAGGTCCTTTCCAATCCCTAATGATTCTGTGATTCTCTTTCTTCCTTAATTCTGTCTTTTTGGTGATGTTACAGTTGCTTAAGTGGAGCTTTCCCTGATGCGATGCCAGGGTAAACTGTGTGGTAAAATCCCAGCCGGCTGAGCTAGTGCTGTGTGTGCTGCTGCTCTCCAGAATTCACAATAACTAATCATTTTCCAGTGCCTCAGCATGGGGTGCGATCCTGCCACCAGCTCCTGATTCTCCAGTTCTCTCTGGATGGCACTGAGACCTGTCCAAAGCACAGCGTGAGTTCTGCGAGTGAATTTCTGATGTATTTTAAGTCTAATACAGCTATAAGCATGAGATGGGCAAGAGCCTGTCTTTGCTGTGATGACATGAGGACAGCCCTTCAGCACCTCATGCCCTGTGAGCTGAGCTCAGGCAAGCCAGGGGAAGTCTGTGTGTTCTATCTACTCTTTAAAGCTATACAACTAACCCGGGGTAGATCCTGGCCCCCAGATTGGAATTTCTTTAAGTGAGACAAAGCTGGTTTAGTTAAATGAGGAAAGGGCATGAGCAGAAATATGTGCATTCTTGAGTGAGAAACTAGGGTGAAGATCCTGCTCCATCCACAGGTCACTGCACACCAGCTGGATGGACCCAGGCAGATAGGTGAGACTCAAGCTTAGTGTTTCCACTTCTGTCAAGTGTGCAGAAACATAGGCCGTGCAGTGACAGGGCTCCTGCAGAGATGAGAGTGATTGCTCAGAGACATGGGAAAGCCCCAGACATACCACAGAGGAGACATCATTGAACCCAGCATGATGCTTTGTAAAGTCAATGCTGCATTTCCCTCCCTCACATAAGAAAGAGCAGAGATCAGCAGAAGAAAAATGCTGGGTGTGCTGCTCATGCTCTTGCTACAATGCCATGGGAAGTGGAGAACCCTGCTAATTTTTCTCCTGGTTAAAATGGATCCTGGTAAAAGGATTTATTCAAGTCTTGTTAGAAAAGTGCTGCCACATTCTTCCCTCCTGCCAGGGTACAGACAGGCAGTGTGGCCGCTTGCCCATGCAGACAAACTCAAAGATGGGGAGGAAACAGGATATTTCCCCAGTGACTTTCTTCTCGGTACCCTCAGCCACTGCTTGTAACCGTAGCGGGTGCTGTGTCCTCAGACAAAATGTTGTGTTTCAAGGGATGATGTCCCTTTTCCTAATAAATGCTGCCAGGTCCCAGCAGCGATCGCTCATAGGCCATCAGCGAGAGGACAACAGGAATGCTCTTTGTGAAGCTGTGCGGAATAGATCATCCACTGTACAGCCACAAATCAAATTTAGGGAGGAAGAATTTGAAAACAAATTACCAGTGTGATATTTCAAGCTGACAGCAATTTGGAACAACTTAGGTCTGTCTGGGAAGAACTGTATTCCTTTTATTTCCCTGTCAATAGCAGCTACCTTATACAATTGGTTTCTCATTGATAATTCTCTTGTCTAGAACAGGAACTCCTGAGTACACTTAAGCTGATGGCTCTCTCTTTGATAGCATTTCAGCAGCAATGCTTTTCACCTTGACAACAGGATTTCCAACACCTGAAACCTATGTGGTTGTGGGAGCTCCTGCCCTTGGACTCAGGACTGGGAATGATAGGGACACAAGCTCAGGGCAGGACCTCCAGCAGCTTAAAAACTGCTCACATGCATTTCTGTCTCCATGGGAGAGAGATAATTAACATTTTCTACCAATACCTTCCCCTCAGAGCTGCTGGAACATAAAGGGTTAAAGGTTCTTCTTCATGCCTGCAGTGTTGAGATGAGGACATGACCTATAGGAGCCATGGGCAGCTTGGGCAGTTAGCAGCACCCTGGGGAAGGAATATTGGATATGGCACAACCCCAGGCTTGACACGGATATAGCATTGCGGTCACTCCAGGTTATCATAGCAAGTGAAGCTCAGTGTGGTGTGGGCACAAGACGCACTCAGGTCGCTGTAGGCACCTTGATTGGAGATGGATACCTTGGGTGGAGGTGGAAGCTGTGAGTGATCTCACCCTGCACACAGAGGAAGTGCATTATTCCAGCATCCCATTGATGTTGCACTGAGGACTCTGGATCTGTGAATTATGGAAGCAGGTCATTAACATGGTGGTTAATCGTGGAGAAGAGCAGCGAGGAGTAATGTGTTGGGGGTAGAAGGGAATGCAGCAGTGCTGACATGCCCTGAGCATGAGAGACATAAAAAGAGTGCATCAGTCTGTAATTTGCCTGCAGTTCCTCCTTGGGAAGCGATGAAGGTCTACGACCAGGCGTGGCAATGCCTGTGTGTCTGCTCCACAAAGTGGCAGACAAAAATAGGCCTGAGGAATGTCACTGAGGAAAACGAGAATTTTGACAACGCTTTGAAAATTCTTTGTGGCCAAGTGTTCCCAGTCTATTTTGGCTATGTACTATAGGAAGAGGGAGGCCAGCTGTGCCTGACAGGCATTTGGGTTGCTCTCCAGACAGCACTGCTGAAGGAAGTCATTGAAGTCGTTGCAGCAGGATGATTCGATGTGTTTTCTGTTTTGACAAATAGAAATTAGGGGGTTTGTGATGGTTTAGCAAAGCCCTAGTTCTTTAAGGGTTGTGCCAGCCTTGGGATGAGAGGACTGTTCTCATGTAGTTGTCTCAATTGTCCCACTTGGGGCCAGCTTTCATGATGCTTTCAGCCTCATGAGCTTCCAGGGGGCAGGAGTTCGGAGCTCTGAGTGCAGGGTCGGGGGTTGTCAGCATGGGATCTGTTCCCCTGCTGGCTGCTGCTTTGTGACTAACTTTTGAGAGTAAACTCCTTGTCAGGAGGAAGGAAAGCCTGGATCCAGTGATGGTTTAAATTTGTAGTTTAAGTTGTGGTCCTTTCACACCCTAAATTAAAATAACCCAGCACTTGTTCTGCACCGCATCCCCCCGGATAAAGAAAGCAATCCGTGATGCCTATTTATTCAAGCAGTGCCTTAGAAACTAAGATCTTATTGTCTGTTCTCCATGGATATGAAATACTCAGTGATGTAACGGAAGCTCCATTTAAAGTGAAGATTTTTCTTCTCCCCAGTGCCTTTGGCTGAGCTTTGCTTCCCTGCACAGTCCCACCTCTCTCTCCAATCTTGGGGATTTTGATGGCACTGTACCCCCTTATTCTTCACAGCCTTTCAGGATCATTGCAGATGGAAAGCACCACAGAAATGTAAAAACGTTATTAATTAAAGGGCTGAAATAGACGCAGTGTGCAGAGGTCAGTGACTCATGCAGTTGGATTCTCAGGCTTTTGCTCTGCATTGCCTCGGGGTGCTTTTTTGAATGCTCCCTTCTCTGGGGCTATGGCAGTTTATTACACAAAGGCTGTGCGAGGAGAAGTGAATGCAAACCACTCTGGTTGGTGAAGCAGCAACCAGTGAACCCAGTTCACACTGAGCCTTTTGGGACAGCATCATTTCTCTTCGTTATGATTCTGTTCAGGATCTGTGCTGCAGTGTGTGTGCCTGGGGATGCTGCTTGGTGCTGGCAGCTCCTGTACTGCTGTGTGCCTGGATGGCTTCTGGGCTTCTCTTTCTGAACACTCCAGGAGCACTTGGTGGTGGAATCATGGAATCGTTAGGGATTGGAAGGGACCTTGAAAGATCATCTAGTCCAATCCCCCTGACACAGCAGGATCACCTAGACTCCACAACCTCCCTGGGTAGCCTGTTCCAGTGCTCTGTCACCCTCACGGGGAAGAAGTTCTTCTCATATTTATATGGAACCTCCTATGTTCCAGCTTACACCCATTGCCCGTTGTCCTATCACTAGATGAAATGGAGAAGAGCCCGGCTCCACCCTCCTGACACCCACCCTTCATATATTTATAGACATTAATGAGGTCACCCCTCAGTCTCCTCCAGGCTAAAGAGACCCATCTCCCTCAGCCTTTCCTCATAAGGAGGTGGAGGAAAAGATGTTAGAATCCAGTGGTCCAGGTATGAACTGGGGCAATTTTCTAGCAGACAGTTCTGTTTGGAGATGGTGGGCAGTGACTGTGAACACAGCAACCCTGGAGTGGGCAGCGCCCATGGCTGGAGCTCTCAGGAACATCACAGTGTGGATCAGGGCAGCAAGGTCTGATCTTTGGGCAGCCAGCAGTGCCAGAAGGAGCCCCAGTGAAGACACAAATGTATTGGTAAATCCATTCTCCTGACTGAGGTTCAAGAAAGGTGTCTTAGCTATTCTGCTGTGATGTGCAGCTTGGGTGGTCTATCTGCAGGCCCACCAGAAGTACCCTACATATGTCATTCCACCCTCCTAGGAAATCCTGAGGTGTGCATGACCCTGGGACAAGGGGATTTGCCTGCTGGCTGTGTGTATGTTGATTCCTAACCGGATCTTGGGATGTGATATTACTTCTTTATGAACCTGAGCACTAAGGACTGGTAGTGATGCCTCCCAGCTGCATGGGAACACACCAAGAGTAACACCGAGGTGCCCGCAGGCCTTGATGCCATGGCCCATGTTTGTGCCAGACCCTTGACTTTGTCACTGCTGTGTTGCATGAGAGCCACAATTACCTTGGGAGATGCTGCATTCTGGGGTGACTCCTATAGCAAATCTCACCCATCGCTGAGGTCCTGCCCTGCTCCTGGCCAACTCTGTGACACCTTTGCACCCTGTAACTGCTGCTCTGTGGTTGGTGCAGCTAGTGGCACAGCATGGCTGTCCTGGGGCTGTCCTCATAGCATTGGCTTGCAGATAACCTCGACCCTCTGGTATTTGGATCCTAAGATGCTTTTGTCATCATATTTTCACTTTTTCCTTTTTCTGTGGGCTGGTTACTGCCCATTCAGCCCTTTCTGCCTGCTATTATGCTGCTTTATGTCTTTCCAACTTTTTCTCACTCTTTTTATTTCCTTCTCTCTCTCATCCCCTCTGAATTTCCTGGTTGCCATCTCCTGTCCCTGCACTCCTGTCTTTGCACCCATTGCTTCTATCTCAGTGCTTACTTCTCACAAACAACAAAACTAAACGGCTCTCTTTAAAGCCCACAAAGATCAAATGTGTGTTTTGAACTGGGTATGAATGGACACATGAAGCAACAACTTGGTTTCAGCAATGTTGTGTCAGAAATAGAAAATCCAGTTCCAGCTGAAGCACATAATTCAGACCCTGGGTATGCTGAGGCTACCAGATGGCATCGTTATACCAGGTGCTACATAAATAAGACCCTTCCTTGCTCGGCACACGAGATGTGACAGTGAAAGGGCAGCTGTGACTACACCCACGCCGGCGTTGGTCTGCTAGTGGCACCCGTCTGGGATTGCCCTTGTGCCCACATCTGAGTAACGTGGGCAGGCTGCCAGGGGTGTGTAATTGCCAGCCACGTTGTGCTCTTACATGCTACACCTTGGGCTGAGACTAAAAACGTTTGTTTATTTGTCACACTTAACAACCTCCCCGCAGTATCGCTGCAGCCGCCTCTCCTTGCCCGGCCTCTCCCCAGGCTTACGGTTGGTTTTTGCCTCGTGAAAAGGAGTGAGAAAAACATTAAATAAAAAACACAAGGAAAATGGGATTACAAAACCACGAGTGCTGTTAAAAGGAAGATTTAGGGTCAAGCAGAAAACTTCTAGCTCATTTCAGAAAATGGATTAGCACAGCCTGATGCTGTCTTAATGACATTTACTGGATGGGAAGTGTTAGTGATTGTTCTTCAGTGCCTGTCTAAACAACACTCTGCATTTTAGTCTTGGTGACAGAGAGAGCTGTTAATTAAGAGGCAAAGTCCAATCCCAACCTAGCTGACTCTGCTTCTACAGAATTCTATTTTTTGTTTGCTGAGCCTTTCAACTCACTCCATGAACCAACAGAGCTGCCAGCTGATCTACTTTCTGCTTTGCTTTTCAGTGATGCAGTGAAGAACTTGTGATTCTCCACAACTCCAGGCCTTCTACCTTTGAGTTTGTGGTTTTAAAAGGCTCTGGGGGTTTTTTTGTGTTAAATCTGACATTTTTGTCCTGAAAGGATGTGAGACATGAAGAACTGCTGAATGTGGAAGCCACCACAGGAGGCCAAGACATAGATATTAAAAGGAGTAATGAAAGAAAGTAAGCTATTGAAGTGTAAACTCAATTTTACTGAGAGTGTGCTACAGATCAGAAATGAGCAGTTTTGAATCCCTGGTGCAACTGATACCAACATATTAATGTTTTGGTACAAGCATGAAATATAAAGAGTTTTTAAAAAAGAGCTTTAAAAAAGCTGTTTGCTCTGTGTTTGTTAAGAAGACCTACCTCAGTCGGTATAACAATTATAGATCTCACTTCAGTCCCCAATGAGGTTGGATTCTTGATCCCTATTTTCTTGCTGGATTGTCAAAACAATAGCACTCTGTTTATTTCCTTGCCTTGGATCCCTTTCTTGGATTGAAGGGAAAACAATCTAAATTGCTGCAGGACAGTGTTGTCCTGTGTGAAAGGCTTGGAGGAATACAGCAAAGATCAGAGACGTGCCATGGAATCAGGACCTAGAGGAAAGTCATGGTCCTGGGCCATGGTTGTGTCATCCCTGCCACATTGAATTACAGACCCACACAGAATTGTTGGAAGGGACTTCTAGAGATCATCCAGTCCAACTCCCCCTTAAACAATCATTCTTATAGCTACCCTTCAGGAATTTTTAGACATGGATAAGGTCTTCTCTCAGTCTTCTCTAGGCTAAAGAGTCCCAGCCTTTCCTCATAAGAGAGATGCCCCCAAACATTTTTCCTGCCCTCCACAGGACATTCTCCAGTAGTTCCCTTTATCTTTTAAATTGGGGAGCCTGGAACTGGACACAGTATTCCAGATCTGAGGCCTCACCAGTCAGAATAGAGGGGGAGGATGACTTCTCTTGACCTACTGCCACATTCTTCTTAATGCACCCCAAAGGAGTGCATTGGAAGACAATCCCCTTGGGAATTAGTTGCCCAGGGAAGTTGTGGATCACAGAATCAATTAGATTTGAAAAGGCCTTTATGATCATTGAGTTCAACCATTAACCCACCAAGCCCATGGCTAAACTCTGTCCCTAAGTTCCATATCTATACAACTTTTAAACATATCCAGGGATGGTAATTCAACCACCACTATGGCCAGTCTGTCCAGCCCAAACCATTCCATGATCGTGAAATCCTGCTTTAAGTTTATTTAAATCATAGAATTGCTTAGGTTGGAAGGTACCTCAGAGATCATGTAGTTCCAATCCCCTGTCATGGGCAGGGATACCTCTCACTAGAGTAGGTTGTCCAAAGCCCCATCCAGCCTAGCCTTGAACACTTCCAGGATGGAGCAGCCACAACCTTCCTGGGCCTTAGCACTCTCCCAGAGAGGAATTTCTTGCTAAGATCTAATATCAATCTGCCCTGTTTTGGCTTGAACCAATCCCCCTTGTCATATCACTACAGTGCCTTCATAAAAAGTCTTTCTCTGGTTGTTGCAGGATGCTGACACCTGTGGAAAAGGTTTGGGGGGAAAATGGCAAAAATCTGAGCCATGGCCCTGCCGATTCCACTGAACCAGCACCTGGAGGAAAGCGGCATGTTGCCCAAGAAAGTCGTGGATCATAGAATCATAAAATCATTTAGATTGAATAGACCTTCAAGATTGAGTCCAATCCTTAACCCAAGTGTCCCAACACCACTGCTAAACCCTGTCCCTGAGCTCCAGATATCCAGAACTGTGAAACACGTCCAGGGATGGTGATTCAACCTCCTCCTTGGGCAGCCTGTTCCAAGGCCTGATGGCCCTTTCAGTTAAGAAGTTGTTCCCACTTGTCCTAGTCCAGTCTGTGCATCTGAAACCCCGAACCTCCTCCTTGCAATCGCTGTTATCCCGGTGGACGGCCGGGCAGGAGCCCTCGGGCGCGCCCCGCTCCGCTCCTTCCTCGCTGCCGCCCCTCACCTGCCGGCGGGCGGTGCCGGGAAAGGCCGTGGAGGGGGGAAGGGCCGCGGCGGGTGGTGCCGGGAAGAGCGGCCGGGCCGGGGCGGGGGGAAACCGCCCGGAAGAGCCATTTTTTCCTCAGCGGGACGGGAGCGGCTCCGGGAGAGAGAGACAAAAGCGGTCGGGGAGAAGCGGGCGGACGGCGAAACGAGTCGGTTTTCCCCGGTAAAGTTGTGGGGAAAGTTTTGGGAGATCCCGCTGAGGTGGGGAGGGAGGAAGGAAGGACGAGCCGCCTCGCCGCCTCTGGGGCCTGGGCTGCGCTGGGAGGCCGCGCCGGGCCGCGCCAGTACCGGGTGTGTGTGTGGGGGGGTGCCTGTATTGGAATCTGGGTGTGTTTTGGCTTTTGAGTGTTGGAAGATTCGCGGAGAAGTTTCGGTGGCAGCGGGAAGAAGCTCCTCCCCGGCTGGCGACGTGGAGTTGGGCTCTGGGGGCTCCTCCTTCTCCTGCCGACCCCCGAGTTTGTCAGCCTGAGTTGGTGACTCTTCTGTGGAGGACACGAAACCCACCTCTGGTCTGTGGGCACCAGCCCCGCCCTTGGCTCTGCCACGTTTTTTGATACCCACCTCCTACAGAACCGAGAGTTTCGGGAACGGAGGATCCCAGAAACCCAGAACCGGAGGATCCCAGAGCCAAAGTATCCCAGAATCCCAGACTGGTGGGGGCTGGAAGGGTTCTCTGAAGACTAAAGATCTATCCAATCTGCTTGCTACCCTAGAGCAAAGGAAGAGCGTGGCTTTCCTTGGCAAAAAAAGTTTTGTGCTACAGATTTTTTGCGGCAGGGAGAGGCTCTGGCTCTCAGCCACGAGTTTATGGGCAACCCTTGTCCCAACTGGCGCTGGCCATGGGGTCAGTGGGCATCATCCACTTTCAATTCATCACTTGTACTGGTTTAACACACATGAAGTCTTTCCATTTGAAAGTTTGCAGAAAAGCGCATGGCATAATTCAGTGAAGAATTGGATGTGATGGAGGTGCATTTCCCTGCCCTTGGCTGCCCTGCCCTGCCCAGAAGGTCATGGGCAGCTTCTGGCAAGGGCCATCGATTCATGGCTCACCTGCTCAGTCTGGGGTATGAGTGCCTGTGACCCTGTCCTTGTTCCAGCATTTGGAGTTATGACTTGAGGCGTGTCTGGGTTTCCAATATTGAACTAGTCTGGGAACTTTTTACTGGTCTTCCTCCCTATCCCGTTGTCTTTTGTTTTTCGAAATGGGGGTTGTGCCAAAGGTATTCTTGGTGAGTTGCTTGTTTCCTGCTCTGTGTTCAAGGAAGAGGAGGTGGGAGAGGCTCTGTCAGCTGTGCTCAGGTGCTAACGCATATCCTCAATCCTGGCTGCACCAGGCTTCCAGTAGTTTCAAGTCCAGCTGAAGGCTGTGGGGTTTAGTTTTCCAGCAATTTAGGTTTGTTTAAACAGACGCAAAAGCCCAGCTTGCTTTACAATAGATACCCTATGGGGTATCTTGGGTTGCTTAGGCCGCTTTAAGTGTGTGCAATACTTGTTTCTCCCTGCTGAACCGAAACTTTTTGTTTTAAAAGGGCATGACTTCGTGTTGAGTCACTGTTTGTGTACACAGGAACAGATTTTAAAACATCAAGGGAATAGTTTCTGACTTTTTTTGGGAGAAACAGACAAAGGTTTATTATATTTTGTTTTTAAAATAAAAATGCCCTAACCTTTTTGATAATAAACAATGTGCCTTCAATCTTTGTTTTACTTGTTTTTCCAACCAGCTCTAATAATAGACCTCTGAGTTGGAGATTAAAAGTTTATGCAAGGTGGCAGGGGGCAGCACAGCAGGCAGAGATTAGAGTTTGTGTGCCCAAACTGATGATTTAAAATACCAGTGCAACTATTTGCTTACAATAAATTTTCCAGCTTTGTGAAACATCAGCATTTCTGTGCTGGTGTGTGTAATGGTGGGCATTAACGTGCAGTTTCTCTGTGGAGCTTCCGTTGGTCTGATAAAGTTAACTGAAAGATGTAACAGAAAAGTAATTTGTGTATTTTTTTCAGCGGTGTGAGTATCTTCTTACTGCAGCTGCAAGATTTAGAAAGTGAGTTTAGAGAGGAATCCACGTTAGTCAAAATACTTGAACTGGAAATACGCTTTCATAGGGCTTCAGCCTTCCCTGGAAACATTACCTACTGTTAGATTTTTAATTTACTTTTCTCGTGCACAGAATTAGTTAAGCTCATGAAAAGTTTTGGCAGCAAAGCCAGTCTACTCAAGGTAGATGAATAGTAAGGCTGATCTAGAGTAAAGCACTTAGGTGGCCATAGGATTGCTCTGAAAGGATTTGCAGTGTGTTGGTTTACAGGCATCTCTTGGCTTTGCTGGACACTAAAGAAAACAGGAAGGTTAAGAGAGGACTGAGAATTATTGTGCCCTGCCCATCATCGTGATGAGTGCTTGTGGTTGTTTTTTACTGTTGTACCTCAATGGGCAGTCGCTCACATTCTTATGCTGCGGAGCTTTAATGTCTATAACCTTGAGAATTTGGATCTTTTACTGCTCTGGGAAGTCACCCTAATACAGTTTTACAGCTAATTTGGAATGGCTCTGTTCACTGAGTTTATAGCTCATGCGTTGGTTAAACAGCATTGCAGCTTTAGAGAAAGTGCAGATGTTTGATAATTACAACTTTTAACACCAGACTATTTTAATCCAGCATATGAGACTTAAAATAGAGCCTATTCTCCAAAACTCCATACCAGCACCCTTGCTGGAAGAGCTGTGCTGGGAAGACTGAATTCAAGAATGTCCTTCTGTGCTGCAAAGCAGAACTGGGTGCAAGTATGTTGAGGTAAAGGACTCACAGGAGGAGTGTTCTCAGCTTCCTTATCTTCCAGCCGGGGTGAGGATGGGCTTAAAAGCCAGTTTCTGGTACAGACTTTACTATTGGCAACTCTGATACTGAAATACGAATCATAATTCCTCTTTGTCTGGTGTATTTAAAGAGCTAGCTACCTTTTCATGAAAGACAAGTACATATTTTCCTTAGTTAATCCCAGATGTTCTGTACACAACAACTGCTAGTCCTTTGACACATGTTTATAAACACCTCTGGTGGAATCAGAGGAGTAACCTTTTTTCCTTTTGCTTTGTAGAGGGATATAAGTGATAAAATACGCAGATCTGAATGAGCACAGTTTGCAAAGGGAAATTCTCCTCCAATCAATTGACATTCCCTTCTGTTATAGTTTGTCTTACTCAACAGCTACTTGATCAGTCATTTAGACTGATTTTCCCTTTAGAAAGGCACACCTATGGATGGAAGGAACAAATAAGCTCTTAGTGGAACTTAGGGTGGAAGAGGCCGGAAGCGCATTCTGGAGTAGCCTTCAAGTGCTCCTTTAAGTGACTGAAACTAGTGAGCTGATGAAGGATCAGGAGAAAAAGAGCTAATTTTCTGTTTTCTGGAGGATAACTGAAAGAAATGAGGACCGTGTAGGCCAGACACTTCTGTCCTTGTTGAGCACACGATTGAGGAGGTCCTACAGTCCTGGGTAAATAGTAAAGTTACTCCATTTCAGTTAGTAGAAGAATTAATGCTGTCGGGAGCATGTGACCTTGATGACATGTGTGGGCATTTTCCTCCTCCTTTCGTTGCCTTTGCCACTTCATCAGGAATTCAGAGAGATTTTGTTCACTGTTTTAATCTAGATACTCTTAAAGGTGATAGCTATGCACATCTAAGGCTCTGAGGGGGAGATTCTTCTTTCTATCACCCGGAAAAATATATGGAAACTCGGCACAGAGGATCCACTTAAATAAATTGTGCTAGCAGCGTAGCTGTACGTTGCCAGAAGAGGCAGGTTAGTTTTTCATGTAAACCAGGCTGAGCTGTGTGCTATAAACTGGCGTTTAACCTGCGTAACACCAGGCGGGTCAGGATTCATCTTTGCAAAGTGCTCTTGAGATCTTCAGCTGGAGCTGTAAATGTTTTTTTTTTTAATGAACTAGAATAACAAATTCAGAATAGCAGAGGGCAGAGCTGGTGGGATGCTGAGGAGCAAGAAGGTGCAAGTGGCCGTGTTTTGGTGTGAACACAACTACTCAAGATGTACTCACTTGCAAGTATGTGGTTGTAATATGTTTGTGTAAAATTAATGCCTTCAGCATGACTTAAAGACCTAGTGAGTTGTTTGCTGTCTTGAATAATTCATAATGGACTGTGGATATGTGTGCAAGTGACAACTCTTGTATACACCTCATGTGCAATTTACCGTGAAGTTGATTTTGACCGGTACCCGATGACCAGGAGTTTCAGACTCTAAGCATCTTAAAACTTAAATTATTCTTTTAAAAGGTGAGTAGTTGGACAAGGAATTAGAAGTCACGCAAGGGGGACTTGATGCAGTCTAATTGCTGAGAGGTCCATAGTATCATTTATGTTGGAAAAGACCTTTGAGATCAAGCGCAACTGGTAACCCAGCTGTACAATCTGCTGCTAAACCGTGTCCCTAAGCTCTGTGACTTCTATGGCCCTGGGTCCATAACCCTCACTGTGAAGTTTTGGTTGTTGGGCTTCCGTGAACTTTTGATTAGTTGAGCCCTTGACTGAGGCCCTAAATTACAAGCCCTTTGCCTGGCCTTGGCCAAACTGCCTGTTAACAGCAGCAGGAGGAAATAAGATGGGAACTGGTGGGGGTCGTTTCTAGTGCTTGTCACACGGTAAGGTAGTGACCTCTGGCTCCTTTGATGTCTTTGAGATGTGGTGCAGGCTCTTAGTGTCTGGGGTCCCCCTCTGGTTCCCTGGTCATAAGTTTTGCCCTTTTCTGTCCATACCTTGTCTTCAGTAGCTTCAGTTCAATTACTTGATTTCTTTTAAAGTTAGAAACCTGCTTGAGAGCTGAAAAGCTTTATATGAGGTATGAGTTCAATGAAAGACACCATGTATTTTTGGAAAGTTGAAAGCAAGGCTCTGGAGTGCTTTAAATTTCTATTCAAAGTCTGGCTTTGTAGCTCCTCCACGTTTTAATTACCAGCCGCTACTGTTAGAGCTGGAAACACATTTCCTAACTAACATCCAGCAGTGTGGCCTGGGAGCAGAGATTTTGGGAAGGCTTTTAGGCAGATGAGAGTATCCTTGTGACTCCGCAGCAGTTCCAATTGTGTGTCTGGCTTTTCTTCTCACGTTTATTGATTATTGATACAAGATACAATAATCAGAATGTCCCACACACATACCCCAAACTAGATTTATTTGTAGCAGAGCAGAATAATGCAAAGTAATTATGCGTGGTTAAAACCTTGCAAACTCAGGGAAAAGAATTACTGTCTAGTCTGTATGCATTAGTTCTTCAACATCAGGTGTCTCAAGCTGTATAATTTAATTTGCAGGAATTGGACTAGACAGTTGGATTAATTTAACAGAATATTGTCACTGGCCTGGGAAAAGTTGATAATTGTGTGGTTCAGCAGAACCAGAGGTGAAGCCTTCATTGGTGCAGAGCCAACTGAACGGAGTTTCTTGGCTCATCTGTTTTTTGTTTGGTAGCTGTGTGTTTTTTCCAGCTCATGAGGGTGAGGAGAAGGATTGGAGAGAGAAAATGTCTTTAATCAGATCCAAGTTATCTACTCTGTGTGTCAACTCAATTCAAATCTCTTTTCTTTCCAGCAAGACTAGCCAAGTGGTAACTTTTTCCTTTCCAACCTTCTGGTTCCTTCCTGTTGGTTTCATGAAATGTGGGTGGGTCAGTGACTTTGTAAGCAGAAGTTGCTTTACTTGGTCATTCCTGCATGCAGGGAAGGGTTCCTGGGGTTCTTTTTTGATTAATGTATTTTATTTTTTTTGCTTATTAACTCTCAGCATGTGTTGGTGGAGCTGCCAGTTGAGAGTTGTCTGGGGGCGGGCAGTGATGGTGCAATTCTTCTCATGAAGTTAAGTCATTGTTTGTAGCAAAGAAATGTTGCTGAAGGTTGCCGTGGGCATAAAATGAAATTTTTGCCTTTATCACTTGTGATTTGTTGTTATTTATTTATTTTTCCTCTTTAAAAAATAATTGCCTTATAATTTTTAGGGAAAGCTGTCAGCTTGTTCTGAATCAAAGTGAAGGACTGTAGAAGGAATTCTAAGTGATATTTTCTAGAAGAACTTCAGGAAGCATTTTACTTTGAATAATCTTTGCACTCGTGCTCTCTCTTGCTTCAGTGGGTGCTTTTACTAGCTTTTGCAAATGAGACGAAGTGCAGAAAACTTTTCACTCTGAATTTTTCTTAGTCTTTAGTTGCTGCTCTGCTGGTCACAGAATTGAGGAACAATGTGGGATTTCATCTCTCGATACAAGAGTCTCCATTTCCTTCACGTTTAAGCAAGTTGTCTCATTAAACCTCTCATTATAGGAGGCTGTCTTTATTTCTCTGAATCAGGCATGTCAGCTCAAACAACTTCAGTATTTGTGTGTTTCTGACTGTTTAAAAATTGTTAATGAAGGTCTAGATTTAGAAGATGTGGTCAGCTAAATGCACAGAAGGGTATTGCGTAACACCATATCAATTTAGGGATGAAAATGCACATTGAGTGGGGTCAGATTCTGGTTATTTCTGACTCTCTAGCTTAAACGGCACTTTTTATTGCAGATTGAGCACTGAAGATCAGAACAAAAATACCCAGGTTTTCTTTCCCTTTTATTGCCAACCATCAGTGGGTTTTTGCAAGCTAAGCAAGAATTACTTTTGCAACACTGACACATTCTCCCTCCACCTGATAAAGTAGGCTAATGTATAAGAAACTTTCTGTTATTTGGGGAATACTTGTGGCAAAATTAATTTGTTAAAAGCTTATCCCCTCTTACATTCACTGCTTGAAGGTTGATGATGGGAACCTCTACTGGCATAGTTTGGGCTTCGAAGAGCCAGGCTCTGTAGCCACAGCCTAGCTATTATCTCTTAACTCAGTCCCTAGGGCCTGAAACACACACAGCGAGTGTCAGAAAGTGGGTCTTCTATTCTGTCTTCATGGCTTTAGGAAGTTTCACACAGTTTTCCACCTCAAGGATGGGAAAAGGTGCTGTGAGATTGGGTGGGCTCTTGGTCAATGCATCTAAGCAAATATTTAAGTCTTTTTATGGGCTCTTAGCTCCTTTCTGGGCAGAGTTCTCGTTTTGTTTGAAAGTTAACTGTTGCTTTAACTAGGAGAAAAGCCATGTGTCCTATAAAATAGACTCTTGATACTTTTTTGGTTTCTTTTATGTAGTTGGAATCAATCAGAGTTTTGGAAACTGAAAATCATGCAGAAATAAGTTGGGTGGTTGTTGGGAGATCTCTGCGTATCCATCTGGACAGCTCAATGCTGTAGGCATGAGTTTGGTCCTTGCATCCTTTTAGGATGTCATCCAGGAACTGGAGCCTTGGTGTGACATAAATAAGCCACTAATTGTCCATGCTTGCTGTGAATTGGCTTTCTAGCCAATTTGCTTTCTAACTCCTTTGAGGCAAACATAAAATGATCAGAGGCTAACTGAAGGCAAGGGGTGGTTATTAGCACTGGTGTCTCCAAAAACATGTTTATTTCTAGTTGTGTGGCTGTTGTGGTCCTAGGAGAACTGTGCTTAAGGTGCTTGCTGATGCCTAGACAAGAGCGAAGGTGTAAGGACCTCTTGTTGCACAGCATATTCCTGGTTTTGTAATGGAAACCAGTCACTTAAATCCACAGTACTCCAGTGGCTGGGAAGCCATCTAGGGATGTAGTACATAGCGCTTCAGCACATGTGGTGCATTTCCATCTGGTGCTGTGCCTCAGTTTTGTAGGGACACCACGTTAGGTTGCAGCTCTTAACTCTCTAGCAAGGTGTAAGGATTTGCTGAGAAAATGGAGGAGAAGCATTTGTAACTGGTTGCACAAAGCTTTGTGATGAGTGGTTTCAGCTGCCTCTCTGTAGACGCTCCACAACAGCAAGAAAGGAAAATATGAAAATTAATTATGAGAGCTGGGTCTGGAACAGTAAGAAGTAACTGATCTGGAGTTTCTTCTTTGTACTTGGTTGTTACTATTGTGTGCAGAAAGGAGTGCATAGCACTCAAGTGACAGAAATGTTTAGATAATCAAGGAACGTAGTCAGTGTAACACTGCAGTTTGTATTAATGTTTGAGGTTGTGTGTCCTAATAGTAAAGATTTCTGAAGAGGAGGCAGCCTCCTGGCATTTATAGTGGTGGAGAAGGTTTGGCGACTGATTGGTACAGTGTCCCTTAACCTTCTGAAGTCAAAAACGCTGAGAAGATTTTTCTTAAGAGCATCTATCAGATACCCAGTTGCTGCAGATCCTTATCTGTTCTCTTCTGCCTTCAGTGGGGTGAAGGGTCCTTGCTGGTTATTGGATGCGTTAGGTACTTGGGTAGCAAACCCCAGAGGATTCTCTTGAGAGCAGGGAAGCTGGATCATTTTCTGTCTGGAAAATGAAGCTCAGTCATGATATCGTGAATCTTAACATGTGACTTGAGTGCGGGCAGAAGGGCATTCTGTCACCACACTGCAGAGTACCCAATCTGTGAACATGGTGGAGAACAGCATTATCATTCAGAATAACTGGCTAGTTGAGGAAATATTTTTCAGCTTATTTCTTTCACAGTGCAATAAGGAGCATATTACTGTGCCTGGACATGATCAGGTGTACAAAATGGGAAGCAGCAAAGGATGTTATAATGGAGAATGTCTTCCTGAGTGTAAAATGGTCTTGTACTGGGCTCAGTTTTGGGATAGCATTGTGCTCAAATTCAGCGTGAGGTCTGTTGTGCTTGGCCAAGGTTAGTTTCACGCTGTACTTGGGGGACCACTGTTCTGATACTGCCTTCCCTACAAAAAGCCAAAGGAGAATGATGAGTGTAGCTAAAAGCTTTTAGAAAGCAGCGTGTCAGAACAGTTAAAAATTGAAGACTGCTAGAAGATGCCATGGAAAAGACTCTTTGGGTAGCACATGGTGGTGGGACTGAAGTTACAGCACAGGAGGTGGGCAAGCAGAGCTGCTGCTGTGTAACCAAAACTGATTTGCTCTGCTACAGAGGTCAGAATGCTGCTGGATCTCCTGGAACAGAGGGTTCATACGTTTGACCAGAGGGGCCCAGGACAGCTGGTTAGTATTCAAGGATCACCTTCTGTGTGTCCAGGAGCAAACAGAAAAGCAGGGAAGAATGCTATGAGGCCTGCTTGGCTAAACAAGGAGCTTCTGGACATGCTGTCACACAAAAAGAAACTCCACAAGGAGTGGAAGGGAGGACAGCTAGAATGGGGGGTATATCAGGAAGCTGCCCGAACAGCTAGAGATCTGGTTAGAAAGGCCAAGGCACAGTTTGAATTGGACCTGGCCAGGGAGGTCAAAGGGAACACCAAGAATTTCTACAGGTATATGAATGGCAAAAAGAAGTCTAGGGAAGGTGTGGGTCACCTCAGAAAGGAAACAGGTGATGTGGTCACAAGTGATATGGAAAACGCTGAGGTTCTCAATTACTTTTTTACCTTGGTCTTCACTGCAAAGACCTCCAGCCACACTCCTGGAGTCATTGAAAATAATGGCAGAGACTGTAAGTGAAGATCTGGTTTGTGATCACCTGAAGGACCTGAAAATGTTCAAGTCCATGGCACCTGTTGGGATACACCCACGGGTACTAGGAGAACTGGCAGATGAGGTTGCTAGACCCTTCTCTATTATATTCCAGAAGTCATGGCGGTCTAGTGAAGTCCCCAGTGACTGGAAAAGGGAAAACATAATTCCTATTTTCAGAAAGGGTAGGAGGGAGGAGCCAGGGAACTACAGGCCAGTCAGTCTCGCCTCTGTGCCTGGTAAGATCATGGAGCAGATCCTCCTGGAGGCACTACTGAGTCAGGAGTAATAGTTATTGGGACCATGTTAGCTGCCTGAAGCAGCTCACCACATCAGCATGTGCCACTGTGGGTGCCCATTTAGGGTAGACTTGTGACAAGGAAAGGAGCTACAGGAAACTGGCAGTGTTGGCTTGAAGTCTAATGGAAACCTTTTCTTAAGCTTTAGCTGTTGCAGAGATCTTGCTTTATACGTGGACTCGGGGGAGAAGCTGCTGTGGAATGGCTCTGCCTGCAAAGCTGCTCATTGACTGGAAATGTGGAAGTTCCTGGGGAATACTTGGAAGCAGTGCCTTTAAACTCTTACACTTTCCCACCATCATGTCCTTGTGAGCTCACTAAACCTCAGTAAAACACAAGTACCTTATTGAACCATCTATGACAGTAATGAGCCCCATCAAACCCGTGACATAACCCGAAAGGTTTACAGTTAATGTTCTGTGGACAAGGTTTAAGGTTGGTCTGAGCATTGGATATATTTGGACACATTCTGCTCTGCAGGAGGTCCACTTGATGCTGTTTCCAGTGGCAGCCGGGTCAGCTTGGAAGTGACATCCAACTTTATCCTGTATTCTGACTTAAAAGGCTCTGCCATTAGTACCAGCTGATGTAGCCATGGCTGGTTCTGCTCACAGCAGTACCCATGGTGGCATGGGGAGCCAGATGGGGATCTCAGCCCACCCTGCAAAAATGGATTTCTCTCCTTCCAGCCAAATCAGTTCCTCCCCATCTGGTTAATCACTGAGCCCTGGGGAAAGTTGTGCCAGTACAGAGGGGGTGTGGTGTGAAGACAGCAACGAGTTCCTAGAGGGGTGTGGGAGGATTAACGTTGGTTTTTAAGCAGCTTTCCTGCTGCTTATGAAACCACAGGCTGGGCAACCACAACTCCTTGTGTCATTGTGGCTTTATATATATTCCAGCATTTCACATTCAGTGTTGCTTTGGTCTCTTTTGCTGTGTGCTCTGTGCTGCTTGGTCCTTGAAATGTGTGCTAGGAGCTGTGTGTGATGGGTGTGTGATGTGGAGAACCTCTTTCTGTGTCCAGAGATAAGCTGTTGTACCTTTTGAGCTTGCCCTTTCCCTACTGTGTTGGTATGGCACCATTCATTCCCATGTCCCTCATGGGTGTTGAATCAAATAAACATATTTACCGCAATGTCCAAGCGGTATTGGGTGGTTGTTGCCAAACAGTGTATTGCTATCAACCTGTACTTTTGAAATAAATTTCAATAAAGTTCGTACTAAGTAGTTTTATAGCCCATTACTTTGGGCCAATTTGTGAGCTATCACAGTAAGGTGGTTTCAGATGAATTGCCTTCATTATCCTCCTCACACAATTAATGTATCTTCTCGTGGTTACCTTGTCCTGTGCCTTGTTTCTGCGAGAGGCATAACAGCATTATTAAATATATACAAACAGCTTTTACCTGGAAATCTAATGGGCTTTCTGGAGCCCTGGGTATGTTTCTCAGAAACCATAAAGGCTTTCAGTGTGTTTTTTCTTATACATAGGCTGCTTACATAGGGAGCATTCACAACGAGTTAATGAAATGGTGATGTTCCTTGTGGAAGGTGGGGTGTTACTTGGTTGGGCGGAAGCATGTTTCACTGCTTGGGCCATGGCCTAAGCCAGGGGTCCTCAAACTTTTTAAACGTGGGGCCGGTTCCCTGTCCTCGGACCATGTTGGGGACCCGGAGCCTGGCCACGCAGTAGGCAGGAAGCGACGAACTGCGACCGCTCGGGGGGGG
>VXBP01010829.1:33226-55390 GCA_013400115.1 Rhinopomastus cyanomelas | reverse complement strand
GGGGGGGGGGGGGGGAAGTACCGGCAGCCCCGCGGGCCGGATTGGACGCCCTGGCGGGCTGTATCCGGCTCGTGGGCCGGGGTTTGAGGACCCCTGGCCTAAGCCATTGCAAAGCTGGACCATTTAAAGAAAAAAGCGGGGTGATAAGGCGAGAAGGATAGTGAGGTTGCTTCAATTCTCATTTATTTTAAGCTTGTGGCTTTTTTACAATTTCGTGGAAAGGTGAGTGTGCCATTGCTCACTCCAAAGCTGGGAAGCCTGATGCTTCGCATGCATTCCAAAGGGCAGCCTGGTGCTTCTCGGAAAAAGTGTGGTTTTCAGTAGCATAGCAAGGGTTTTATCGTATGCTGTCTATGGGGTGAGAAAGCCTGTGTAAGGGGGACCTATGGGACATCTGGAGAGGAGCTTCTTATGAGGGACCTAGTGATAGGAAAAAAGGGAAGATTTAGATTAGATCTTATGGAAAAGTAAATTCCTCAGTGTGAGGGTGCTGAGGCACTGGAACAGGTTGGCCATGGAGATTGTGGCTGCTCTAACCCTGAAGGTATTCAAATCTAGGTTGGATGGGGCTCTGCGCAACCTGATCAGCCAAGATGTGTCGCTGCCCATGGTAGAGATTTGGAACTAGAACTCTGAGGTCCCTTCCAACCCAAAACAATATGATTCTGTGTTTCAGTCTGCTGTTGAGTGTAGTCAGATGATGCTGACCTCTGACTCATTTAGTACTTCTCAGGCTTTCCAGTGATCAACCAATTCTGTTCCTTAATGGGAAACAAGCAGCCGTGTCTGGGCTGTTTCAGCTTGTTTATCTGTCAGTGTCCGTGTGAAATAGTTGGGTTTTGGTATGTGTCGTGAGTGTTGTTGCATCCCAAAATGAGAGCTTTGCCTCCTGCTGCTTAAAAATAACGGGACGTCATGCTGGCTGGCAGCTCAGGGACATCTGGTGCTGTCAGAGCAATCTGTCTGCTGAGATGCTGTGCAGACAGTGCCCTGTCCAGAGGAAGATTAAAATACTGGCTAATAAGCTTTTCAAACAGCTTCAACAGTAGGTGCTAAGAAAAAGGGGTGGAAAGTGACTTTGGAAATTTATTTCTCTTCCTGACTTGTCCTAAAAATGTGAAATTATAAGTGCAGGTTTAATCTAATCTTGACTTTTGAGGGAAGTCCAAAGCAGGAAGAGTTGGAATCTATTCAGTCTAAAGTGGTGTGAACTGGTATAAGGTATCAGTAAATACTTCTAAATCCATTAAAAAATATAATTATACTTGTGGTTATTCCTTTGTTGTGCTGCACAGCATCACGATGTTAATCTAATGTTGTGATTCATTCTTGCTTTTCTTTTAGACTGCTGGTTTCAGAAGCAAAGGTATTTTAGCAGTTTTAGTAAACTTTTCTCATAATCATATTTGCTGTTCCATTGGGATGTTGATACAAAACTGTAACAGGAAAGAAAGGCTGAGTGACTGCTTTTAACAAATCTCTTCATGCAAATCTGCTCTTCCCTTCTATGTAAATTTTAAGGGTCATGGATGTCTTCTAATTTTTCTGATAAAACATGGCTTTTGGGTAGGTCTTGGTGTGATTTTTGGCTTTGTTTTTACTCTCATACACGTGATGTGTGTATGTTGTCATGACCCGCCATTTTGTAAGCTGTCACCATTTTAACCCACTCTGGTAATTCTGGAGACTGTATAATCTTACCCAATGCTGAATGACCAGGTTGTATGCTTAATTTCTTGTATTCATGTAGCTCTTTCCTTTGTCTAGAAATGACTGCTGTTACTGCAGGCAACGTGAACTTCAAATGGGACCCCAAAAGCTTGGAGATAAGAACACTGGCAGTGGAAAGGTTACTGGAGCCTCTTGTTACACAGGTAGGAAAAAAAAGAAAGGCAGTGAAGCATAATCTTTAGCATTGCTTCCCTGAAATAGAAAATGTCTAAAATGACAGTATAAACTGCAAATGGAAAGGCATGTGGATTTTGTGACATCTCTGTCTGATGGAACCTGATACTGAGCTAACAGAGTACCTCGTGGTTGTCTGGCTGCTGGTGCCCAGCACCTAGCAGAGTTTCACTCTAGAACACAACCCAATTTATGGGTTGCTGGAAGGTTATGAGAGTTCAGTCTGGGTTGTTTTAGGAAGTTGTCTGTGTTCAATCCATTTGCTGTTGTACTGGTTTGGCCTACAAAAGATTGTTGCTAGATTGTAATTGATAAAGGCTTCAGCCTTACTTGGAGTCTTTCATGACTGGGTGACTATCCCAAACTAATTATCCACAACTTGGTTTCTTTTTATGTGGTGCCAAGTAGCTCTCATCTGCTCAGCTCATCATCTCATCTGCAGTTTGTCAAAAATACAAATAGATCTCAATCCTTAAAATCAAATTTTCAGGTCTGCAACTGATAAGAAAAAATCTCCTAAGCAGTTTAGCTGAATTTATAATGCTCATCTAAGGAATCCAGAGGTGTGGTCATGTGCAAAGAGATGTGAAAAAAACTTAATTTGTTTTGTGGGGTTTTTTTTCCCCTCCATTACTGCCTTTAGGTAACAACTCTGGTGAACACTAGCAACAAGGGCCCCTCTAATAAAAAGCGAGGACGTTCGAAAAAGGCCCATGTTTTGGCCGCTTCAGTTGAACAAGCAACAGAGAATTTCCTGGAGAAAGGAGACAAGATTGCGAAGGAGAGTCAGTTCCTTAAAGAGGAGTTGGTGGCGGCTGTGGAAGATGTTCGTAAGCAAGGTAAGGGCTATGTAGCTGGTAGTGTATGTCAAGAACTTCTTCGATATTTGAATATATACAAATGAGCTTTGTAGGAGGAAGAGCTGAGTGTTGACTTGACAGAGCCGGGTGTCTTGAATATGCAAAATGTAAACAGCGACAAACAGAACACGAGGACCTTGATTAAATATTCCAGGCTTCCTCCCCCACAGTTAGTGTTGGTTTTTATCATTTTCTCCTTTACTTACTTGGAGGAGACCTGCAAGAAAAGCCTATGGAGCTGGCTTACTGTAAAGTAAATATTGTTGCTCATAAATCATTTATCATTCTTCCAGTCATAAGCCTTTTGTATGCTTCAGTGAAACCCAGTCAACTGGTATTAATGGTGATGGCTGCTGCTGCAAAAAAAGGGAAGACTCATTAGCATTAATTACTTGTTTGTAGCTGAAGTTGCACAGTGATGAACTATTAGTTGAAGATGGTTCTAAGTTCTGGATGAGCATCGTTGACAGACCAAAGGAAGATCAACATAAGAAGGCGGCAGTATAAAGGGGCTAATTCAGTTGGCTTCATTTAACAGCAACAAATAGTGGCAAAAGAGACCCCTTTATCCTGAAGCCTCTAATTTATGATGCTTGCTTGTTTGCTGCTTGGAGTGGAGAGCCAGAGCTCTGCTCTGAGTACCTTCAAAGTGTTGTTATGGAGTGAGGGAGCTGTACTCTGTCCTTGGAACCTGGAAGTGCCATTAGGTGCATCTGCAGTTGCATATTACGTTGAGAAGCTGCTAGGAAGGGGAGACTGATCTAAAAACCTTCAGGTGGAGCCTTTCACTTGTTTCTTGGTTTTGAGACAACACATGGACTTGATGCCAAAACCTCGCTGGTCTGCTGGCTTATGACAGAGACCTTTGAGCAAATGAGAAACAAATGATGAAGAATGAGATAGAGCAGGGGAGAGGACTGTGGTTCTCTGTAGCATTTCCAGTACTGTGGTAGCCTGGTTGAATTGATGAACTAGAGAAATGAGACGAGGGTAGTACAAAGCCTGTGTGTGTGCTTGGCAAAACTTGTACGTGTTGGTACATTTTATTTACCTTTGCAGTTGGGGCAGGAGTGGAAAGGGATGTCTCAGTCAACAGTGGGCTGAGCATGGACTGCAGCATCCATGTATCTGCTGGCAGCAGTAGGGTTATGGATGCAGAGCACAATTTATCTTCAGTGGAAGACAGGAAAATAGAATTAATAATACCTCTATTTAGAGTAGTGAGCTGTTTAGTTACCATAATAAAAAAAGATGAATGAATGTAGACAGAGGTTATGAAGATGATTAGGACAATAGATAACTCATCAGAGAAAATTAAAAAAATTCTTTTTGGTAGCCTGGTAAGCAGATGGAGAAGGTACACAATCTTAGTGAGCACACTTCTTCATAAAATCTCATTTGTTGGGGGTAAAAACAAAGAAGTGAAAATAGCTATTTAGAGTGAATGATCGTATGGCCACATACTAAATCACTGTGAGTGGAGATGCAAAGTCTTCCTGATTTTTACAATGGAAGAATAAATTACAACTTGCTTGAAATATTAAACAAGTTCTTGAAATACCCTGAAGTAAGATTCCTGGCCTTTTAAAGCATTGGGCTTTTGACTTCTTTTACAGCAATACCACTTCTTAAAATTTCTAACAGAGTAGCGGAGACAAAGAACTAAAGTTTTTCTGAAAAGCTCCTGCTGGGGTTATAGAAAAGACTCAGTACTGGGAAAACATCTGATGTGAATATCTGTGCTTTCAAAATCTTTACATTATTTGTTACATCAATTAGTGCCTTTGGAGCTTTGCTGCGTAATAGATGGGACAATAGTGGTCTTGCCCAGCCTTACTAAAGGGTTTCATCTGCTTAAGAAGCAGTGAAGATTGTCTGTACATTGAAATGGGCAACATTTCTGCTACTCTTGGGAGCTGTTTTGGAGCTGAACCAGTTTCTTACCCAGATGCTTGGCCAATGGGAGAGGTTACAGATGCCAAGGTCAAGGAGGAAATGTCTTTTAGGTCAGGCTGATGAAGCTGTTCTCAGTCTCCTGGAGTACTGATGGAGTACCACAGTTCACTGCCTCTCTGCAAGAGCTCTTACTCTTGTTTCTTGTCATGGTAATTTCACATAGAAGAGCAAGATCTAAAGGTTAAAATTAAAAAGCTTAAGCCTGTGCATGGGATTTGAGGTAAAAGAAAGATGAAGGATCAGCGGTCTTGGGATCGAAGTCAAACTACTTTGGGAAACGATATTCAAGGTCCCTTCCAACGTAAACCATTCTATAATTCTGTGATTCAGTCATGTTTCATGGTTGTAAATGCAGAGAAGTTAACCTCCTGATTTAGTGTGGTGTCTTCCCACCCTGTGTTTCTGAGTGAAGCCTTCTCCAAAAGTGAACAGTGAGGCAAGCTGTGTAAGATTAGACAATTGTCTTTTTCAGCTCTGCTTCATGCAAGATTATGTGGCTTAAAGATTTCCAGGGAGCAGAAGGAGGCCATGTTCTGAGTAACTTGATGTTTAAACACTGAATTCTTTTTCGAAAACTCAACTTAAAAATTCTGTTGTGACCAATCAGCTTAATTTCTCAGAAGGGTGCAAAGAGCTATGAGTTGTTTCCCTGCAAGAAAAATATTGTAGGAGTGTCACACCTGTATTAGAAGTAATCTTCCAACCAAGGACTTGAGATCTTTGATGAGCTGTAACCTGAGGGAGTTCTGAGATAGCTCTTGGCAAACTCTAGGAGTGTTGTGTCAGTGTATGGATTTAATTGAAGCCAAGATTAAGGAGTGCACAGAAGCTCTTGTGACTGTGTTAACTCCTGTGTTTACACAACTTTAGGAGTTATGGAGCCAACTCCTTTAGAGTAGAAAGTGAAAACACCCTGTTGTGATAGTCCTGATGAACACTGAGGTGATATTTGTGGTAAGGCAGGACTTCAGTATCCACAACAGCAAGAACTCTTTGTTTTGTGGTTTTTCTTCATCATGAGGGAAACGGACAACCCGCTGGGTGGAATGAGCAGACTTAGGCTGGCCCTGGCACACTGCATATTTGTAATATTGCTGGCCAAGTGGCTTGGACCTGGGTTTGGACCTGGAAAGTGCCAATTTCTATCTTGGGGGTAAACCTCTGAGTGCCTGTGTGTGTCATAGGTCCTCCCTGCCTTGCCTTCGCTGTCTCCTCTGCTGCTCTTTGCTTCTGGACAGCCCTCTCTGTCATGGTCATCGTGTACTGCACTGCTGAGGAGGATTAATGGTGCTCCCTGCAAGTGCTGTCAGAGCCTGTGGGCATGGCAGGAATGAGACTAGAAAATGGTAATTTTCTTTTGATGGACGAAAATCTTACTATTTCTGAAATGGGCTTTGTTCAATTAGATTTAATTGAATCCTCAGTGCTTTATTGACAAGATCATAGTGTGGCCACTGTTGTCTCTTCTTTTCTGGACTTGGTTTTATTATCTTTCCCTTGTAATATCTAGTGAAAATGTAAGGTTATATTGGAAAAACAGATTACTCACAGAAGAGTTTGTACCAGCTGTATAGTCTACCCATCATGGTCTGACTCTTCTGAAGTCTATTTCTTTTAACTCTTGAAATCCTGCTTTCAAACTTGCTGTGTTGCTTCTAGGTCAGCAAATGAAAATGGAAAATGAGATGATTATGCTGAATCAAATTTTAACTGCTAATGAGCACCCAGAACACAGTAAGAGCACATTTGAGCTGGGACAGAGTTCCCTCCTAGTTTGAATCTAGCTAAAAAAACCCCAGCTACCCCACATTGATTTTTCTTTGTCAGAGAAGTAGGAAAACCAGCTTTCTGTAATTTGCAGAAACATATATATGCAACAACTTTAAATATAACCTGTCTTTAATTCTGGGAAGTTGGTGTATCTTTTGACACCCTGACAAGCTGCTTCAAACTCCACTGAAATCTTTTAAAGTCTCTCGTTAAGGTAAAAAGGAGTAGTGTTTTATTTCAGGACTGGCTTCTAAGGTGGCAATCAAAGAGACGTGTAAAGGATAATTTTAGTTTTCAACCTTGTTAGCAATTTGTGAGATTGAGACAAAATGAGTGGCCACCTCTGCAAGTCTTTTTAAATAGGAAATAAAGGAAAACAGCTCTTTTGGAGTCAGAAGTGTGGGGATTTTACCTGTAAATAAATAAGGGAAGAAACGCAGGGAATTTTTGGTTCCTTAAATCTTGAGATTGTTAATCGATTTTAGACCTGTGGTGCTGACATTAATCTCACTATTATTAGCCTCTTCCAGAAGGAATAAAAGAAGGGTCATGCCAGCTACGTAGTGGTTTTATAATCTCATTGCTGGTGGCAGTTTTTGTCTTTCACCCATGTAGGAATCTGAGGCTCTTGCCACTTGAAAAAGTAAGAGTTGTGTTCCTCACCAGGCTAGGTAAGGGCTGGCTTTAGATTGATATTTATAGCTGGTCTTTACTTGGACAGAAGCTTTTTTCACATGTGACAGTACTGAAGTAGCATATTTTTTTATCTTAAAATGCTGTATGCCACTCTTCGTTGTATTATTTAAGATGATGGAAGGGTGTTACATAGGAGGGAGCATTTGAACCAAATTGAGTATCTCCGTGTAGTTGCTTGGACAGGCTGGCAGCTGCTTTGGGCTGTATTTAGCTGTGAAGGTGTGGGGTGCTCGGGGGCTAGAAACTCTTTCAGAGTAAGATATTAACTGCCTCGTGCTAAGTGTGCATACAGTTAACCCCAGGCTCTCCCATTGTAGTTTTTTCGAGTAGTTAAAATAGTGGTTAAAAGACCCTGAAGTCATTAAGTAAGGGAGAAGGCAAGGCACTGGCAGCCACTGCAGTAGCTTGAGATTCTGGTGCAGACCTTGCCCAGCTCCCTTTAGTAGTTTGCTCCCCAGGAACCACTCAACTTTTCACTCTCCAACCTTCTTTTCTTATCCAAAGCATGTTATTTTTGCTTTGGAATTGGGCCACATTTCTGTACAGGTTTGGGAAGCCTCTGACACAGCAGTTAGTTATAACGCAGCTCTCCTGCTTTCTGGCCGTCTCCAGCTGCCAACAAATCGCTGGCCTTGAGTTCTTAGTGTTTCTAAACTAAATCCTAGCTGCTCACAAAATGCTTCTGAAATGCAGAGAGATCCAAGAATAATAATGTGAATTCCAAAAACTGACTGCTGTATAGGAACTGTGGTACTGGAAGCAAAATGCTGCCCCAGAAAGGAGGGGGAGAAATCAAAAATTTGCTCCTGTCTCTGCAGAAGTTACTCTGCTTTCAGAATGCCTTCTGGAGGAATTTCGCCAGCTGGGTGAAGTGGCCTTTGCATTTCATCATTAACCAATCGCATTGTTGCCATCTGAAACCCAAATTCTTTCCTCCTGCACCAGATGCAGACCCAAAGGCTATGAAAAGCTGAAGCGTTTTCATGAAGTGGTGCCTTGCTCTGAATGCAAACCAGGGCACATCCAGCCAGGTCATTGCTTGGAGTTGTTTACAGTCCCATGAGCTGTGGCTTCCTCATGTGTTTACAGCACTTTGTGCTGCTCTCTGCTTAACTCCTACAAGCACACAAATCAAAGCTTTTGCTTAAGCTTTGAAAGTGCTGCACTTTGTGAAATAATTGCAGTCCTGCCTGTAATAGCCAGGGCAGGTTGATTGTGCCTCTCCAGAGGATTGTGGCACACTAAAACACCAGTACAATTGGAAATAAGGACCAAAGTGGGTTTTCCCACCTCTTCCTCCCCGCACAAGCCCCCTTACCCTGATACCATCTAGTGACCACACTTTGAGGTCATGCAATCTTAACTGCTGTCTGTATTTAAAACAAACAGGTTTTGTTTTTGAGGCTGACTTGGCCAGGAATTCCTAGAGCCCCAGAAGGAATGCTGTGGAATGGTAAAGTTACCTCAGCTTCTCCCCTTGTTGCAGGTGACCTGATGAAGAGTGCATCGGGGGAGTTTGCAGATGACCCCTGCTCCTCCGTGAAACGAGGGAACATGGTCCGGGCAGCCCGCGCTCTGCTCTCTGCTGTCACTCGACTGCTGATTTTGGCTGATATGGCAGATGTCTACAAGCTGCTTGTTCAACTTAAAGTAGTAGGTGTCATTCTCTGCTGTGATTTGCTTCGTCAGTGACTTGCTTCTAGAGCAGGGAGGGTTTTAGAGTTTTTCCTTTGAACAAAGTATGTGTGAAGGATGTTTGTCCCTTGTTTTCACATGTGGTCAGTAGCTTTTGTTTTACGCTTTGTGCTGGACATTTAGTATTGAAACTAAATGCACTCGGGGCTGCAACTGCTGATATTAACCAGCTTTTGCCATCCTAAAGAAATAATTGGACTTTCTTTTCACCAGTACTCCTTTGTAGCTACTAGGATTGAATACCTATGGCAGATGAAATAAAATTAATGTGGAGCTTTTGAGGAAACTTCTTTCCACAAACAAGAGGGTGGGTGGGTGGTTTTTAGAGAATTTAAAATGAAATGAGATTGGATGCTGGACCTTCTGTTGGGGCAGAGGTTTGAGATCACTCTGTGTGCCCTTTGGCCACTGTCACAGCTTTACCAGGGCCCTTGCTCCTTCTTTCAGATATGTGTACTAGGCTGTCTGGTAGCTGGTGACTAGGAAGCAGTAGATAAGTCTTGACCAGTATTAGCCTTTTGAAGTATGTATTTCCAAAAACTCAAAGAGAGCAGAGGAAGTTTGGCTTCTCTGTCTCTGTGGTGTACTTACTGAATTACTTTCTGAACTGTGGTCTGGATTACTTGGGAAAATCTGTAAATATGTTTGTTCTAGGTGGAAGAAGGTATCCTGAAACTAAGAAATGCTGGCACGGAGCAGGATTTGGGTATCCAGTACAAAGCCCTCAAACCAGAAGTGGACAAGCTTAACATAATGGCAGCCAAAAGACAACAGGTAGAGTGATGGCAGCTTTTAGTCTCTTCTTTTTCAGCACGATAGATGGACTGAACAACTGTCCATTGAAACAGGGAGAAAAAGTCATGGCTGGGCACAGAGTTGAACCTCCTTCCAAGAAACTGAGCAAAGGTGCTTGTTAGTCTTGCCCTGAAGTGCCTGCTTGAGCAGGGCAAAAGCCCTGTTTGTTCTGTGTTTGCAGAGCTTGTGCTTAACCCTCAACTGAGTGTAAAACATTTTGTTCAGCAGTGCTGTTGTGACTCATTTTCCTGTAGGTAAGTTCTCAAAAGCAAGCAGAGGTGTGGGCAGCCCCATTTATCAAGAACAGCAAAATTCTTGTTGGACAGTTTGTGTTTGTTATGCTGATAGGTGCAAACCAGAACTTCTTGGGCACCTCTGACACGGCTGGGTTCTTGTGCATGGATTCATCTGGGAAAATAGACTAGGTCTGGTCTAAAATGGATTGCCACTTGGTTATGTATCTAAAATCTGATTGCAGTAAATGGGAGTAGGGTTGTGATGGCAGTGCAATAAATGTTCTTAAACTGCTTTGTGATGGATTGTTCCACACTGTGGGAAGTGGCTGTGGTAAATCTATGAGCCTGTGTGGAGGGCCCTTCCTGCTTACTGTGTGGCTGACAGAGGTCATGTGTTCCCCATTCGTTTGGAAGAGCCTGTCAGATTGCCAGGTTTGGTTTTTTTCCTTTTTTCACTAAGTGTTTTTCTTCATTCTCATCCACTCCTCGTTAGATTTAAGAGGTAACTTCAGAATTATGATACTGTTAATGACTATATTTGTCCTTCCTTTTGTGAACTTGCTGCTCGTGCTGGACTTGGAAGCTTTATCTAATCACTGTACTTCTGTTCCGAAGCGAAGGTTCTGCAATAGAGAATTGCAGCACTGAGTGTTTGGGAAAAGACATGTGGACTCAGTTGCTAATCTTAAATTAGCGGTGGTTAGTCACTGGATTAATTTCGTCTCACTGGAGATGAACAAGAAGCTGAATGAGGTGATACACTTGTTCTTCTAAAATTAAGTACCCAAGTCTCTCGAGGAAAGTAAACTCTGTCTTGTAGGTGTGATTAAAAGAAGATCTTATGTTTTTGTGAGTCTTAGAGTTTAAATTAAAGATCTTGTGTGCAAGGCAGGATGGCAGCTGAAGGAGGAAACCTTGTTCATTTGATTGTTAAAAACTACCTTGATTCTTAAGTTAGCTAAAAATTCAGAAGCTCTGTACTGAGGATTTAAGCTTCTTGGTGATTTTTTTTTTTAATTAATATGTAATCCAAACTGGAAGGAGCAGGGAAAGAGATGTGTGCTTGCAACTTGTGTCCTCCTGCTTTACAGGTGTTACCAGCTTTCAAAATGCTGCTCCTTTTGTGTGGAGAGACAGTGTACAGCTGTTAATTGTGGGGAATGTTCTGTAATGTCTTTAATTTTCCTAATAGGAGTTGAAAGATGTGGGTCACCGCGATCAGATGGCAGCAGCTAGAGGAATTCTGCAGAAGAATGTTCCCATACTTTACACGGCATCCCAGGCCTGTCTGCAGCACCCTGATGTAGCTGCTTACAAAGCAAACAGGGACCTGATCTACAAACAGCTTCAGCAGGCAGTCACAGGCATCTCGAACGCAGCTCAGGCAACTGCATCAGATGATGCTGCCCAGCAGCAGGGTGGAGGCGGCGAACTGGCTTATGCTCTCAACAACTTTGATGTAAGTTTTGAACCTGAAGGAAAAAGTGGCAACTTTGGAACAAACTCTTGTGTTCATTCATCTGATTTACTCTATTTCTTGTGTTTATATATTTATTTATATTGCCTGAAAGACCATTTTCTGCTGAAATACAGCAAGTCCCTGGTAAAGAAGACTTTCATTTTTAAAAAGTCTGTTTTCCAAACTCAAATTGATGGAATACAGGAAGTTATATATGTGCTTCTTGGTGGTTCAAGGCTGTCAAGTTAAACCAGCTCTGAAATAGTAGTTAGCCTACTGCTACATTAGATATAATAGATTAATAATTGCTTTATTTGCAATTGATTATTTCATAATATATTTACAGAATGTATTCATGTGGGTGACAGAAATTACTTAATAAAAGTGAATATCTGGAATTGCCCAAGCTACCTATTGAGAGGAACATGAATCATAGAATCGTTAGGGATAGGAAGTGACCTTAAAAGATCCCTTTCTAGTCCAATCTCCCTGCAACAGCAGGATCACCTAGACCAAGTCACACAGGCGGGTCTCAAACATCTCCAGTGAAGGAGACTCCACAACCTCAAGGGGCAGCCTGTTCCAGTGCTCCATCACGCTCACTGTGAAGAAGCTCCTTCTCATATTTATGTTCCAAGTAGGAAGTTTAATATGATCTTTGGTTTAGAATGGAGTGATTTCACACTGACGTATTGTACTGATTTGTCATAGCCTTTGTCTTGCATTCCATCAGTTGCTGAGGGTAGCCTATGTATTTTTACTGATAACATGTCCTTTTGGAAGCCAATATTTGTCTGCCATTGATTCAGCCTCTGAATTTTTAACACCTTGACACCAACATGCCTTGAAAACCTTAATATTTCAAAGCTGTCACTCAAAAAGTGTTTACTACTTTTCCTTTGCAGTTACAGCATAGTTTGGGTTGGAAGGTTTAAGGTCATCTAGTTCCACGCCCCTGCAGAGCACAGAGACCTCTTCAGCTAGAGTAGGTTGCTCATAGACCCATCCATCCTCACCTGGAATGGTTCCAGGGATGTACCTTCTCCCACCTCTCAGGGCAATCTGTGCCAGTGTTCCACCTAACTCAGCCTAAACAATGTCTTCCTTATCTGTGCTCTGAATCTTACCTCTTTTAGTTTCAAACTATCACACCTTGTTCTGTCACAGCAGCCCCTGCTAAAAAGTCTGTCCCCATCTTTTTTATTGGCCCCTTTAAGCACTAAAAGGCTGCACTAAGGTCTCCCTGCAGTCTTCCTTTCTTCAGCCTGAACACCCTCAGCTCTCAGCCTGGCCTCATAGCAGGTTGGTTCCAGCCAACACATGATTTTTGTGGCCCTTGTCCCATCTCTCTGATCATTCTTGTTGCTCATCTTCACCTTTTTGCTCCTAACTACTCTTGTTCCTCCCCTCTGCTACTTCCTTTTACCAACTAAAGCACTACTTGAGATCTTCCTGTGCTCAGTGTGAAGCCTTTCTGTGTCATCTCTTGGTTATCTTGATCTTTGTGGCTATGATGTCAGCTTTAACTCTGTCTTTTTAAAATTCCATCAGTTATATGCTCAGCTACCTAAGTCTTCAGGTTACCACCTAAGAGCTGGCAGGTTTGAGCAGTTCAGTTCAGGTTCATGGACTGGTTAATTAGTTCAAGCCATTTAATGTGATTTCTGATCTACGGCCATATTTTACTGCATGAACTCTCTAGTATATACCTAGAGACTTTTTTTTTTTTACTGTTGCAGTTCACATGGAGCTTTTGAACCTTTGGTTCTGCTTTGGGAGGCTTACTAATAGTAGCAGGGCTTGTTCAGCAGGCTGGCCTCGGTGCGCAGTACGTGCCATGGTTTTATTGTCTCCTTCCTGCCAAAGGAGACTGACAAAACAAACGTGTTCGGGTTCTCAGCAGATGTTATCCCCACACTTAATTTCCTGCTAACATTTCAGTATTGTTGTGCTCTTGTAATAGAGGCTTTGCTTGTATGTGCCCCCAAACACTCCAGTGTGTTTACCATGAGGGTAAAATATTAAATGGCTATAGAAGAAAATAATAAGGCAGTTGTTATCTCTAGTTTAGCTGATGCCTCTCTGGAGCTGTAGGGTGCTACTGTGGTGTTATCCATGCGGCTAAAAGTTTCAGGAAGAGTGAGGAGTGGTTTACAGAACATGTGCCACAATGATGATCTGCTCTCAGGATGAGCTGTGATCACTCTGTCAAGATAAGCGTTCTGCCATGGAGATGCTGATTTCTGTTGCTGAAACACCACCACAGATGGTTCATTTGAGGATTTTTGAGAATACTGTTGGATTTACCTGTACAGCGGTGAAGAGGGGAAAGACCGCGTAAACTAGGACGACAGAGCACTGTATATATAGGGCTAATTTGGGATGTTTGTTTTCCTTGGTTTTGGTTTTTTTTTTGCTCCTGGTGGGATAATTATACCTGACAAGTCAACCAGCAAAGGCATCTCTGGATTGACACGTTGTTAAGAAGAGTTCTGTACTTTGAACCTTATTTGTACTGGCACATTTGATTATTTTTTGCCATTCGTGTAATGAGGCTTCCTGTGGCCAAGTTGTGTTCAGCTGTCAAAGCAGCACAAGAAATGACTAGCAGTATAATCTGCTTTTAGTGATTTTTATGAAACCACTCATGAAAATCATCCTCGGTGCCACAATTGCGTGTCGCTTACCTTTTATGCCTGACTGGGCTTTACCGTGGTGGTTGGTGATGGCTTAACAGTCTTGATGACTTTAACAGTAACTCACTGCTTGCTTTGATTACCAATTTCTGAAAACCTTATTCTCTTACTTTCTCTTACTAGAAACAAATTATTGTGGATCCATCAACCTTCAGTGAAGAACGTTTTAGGCCTTCCCTGGAAGAACGCCTGGAGAGCATCATTAGCGGAGCAGCCCTGATGGCTGATTCATCCTGCACACGTGATGACCGACGGGAACGGATAGTTGCTGAGTGTAATGCAGTGCGACAGGCCTTGCAGGATCTACTTTCAGAATACATGGGGAATGTGAGTATCTCCTGTTCTGGTTGTTTAGTTTGTGCAGCTTTTAACTCCATGTGATTATCTGAAATTATGGAATCGATGTTATATGCCTTGAAGCTCGTTTGTTCCATTCCCAAAAACAAGTTGAGCAGTAACCTGTAGCCCCAAAAGGTTTGTCAAGAGGCAGGATTAGACAGACAGAAATAATCCCTGATGCTTGTCTTAAAATTGATCTAAAGCCTTTCAGGCAACTGTTATAACCATGAAATGTTAACTCTTTGGCTCTGTTCTTACTTTCTTACTGTTAATATTGGTTTGTGCAGAAATTCAACAGAAATTGGTTGGTATTTCCGCCTCGGTTTACATAAGGTAGCTTGGCTTATAGAAGAAGTGTACTACTTTACTTCTGAGGGAGCTTGGAAACTTAACATCCTTTTATCTCAGAATCACATCAATTTCTGTGCAACTCAGTTTGAGTAGAGATGATACATGTGAGTAGATTAGTAAGAAATCCTGAGAACAGCTTGGTTGTGAGTATTGGACTCTGAGCAGTGTTTTCCGGTATTTAGCCATTTGCTGTGCACACAGTGTTTGAAGCCTGAGAGTGTTTCTCCAGTTGGAGTGCTCATGCGGATGAGCTTCTGTGTTTGAGGGCATCATACATGGTTGGATTTCCCTACCTCCATTGCCTCCTTGTTCTTATCCTGATGAGTTTTAATCTGAATAATTTACTGTGTTGGCAGAAGAGGTCAGATTATCATAAGGGTTAGACCAGACGTAGTCCTTAAGCTTAAGTAACGTTGATTGCAGAAATAAAATGGCAGAAAGGGCAACAACTCAAGTGAAATACATGGCTTAGCATTGCGGCAAATAAAATTGACTGAAGAAATCTTAAGGGGATGAGGCAAAGACTTACTGATGCTTTTGAGCATGTTTGAGGTGAAACTTAGCTTGTGGAGAGCAGAATTTATTTAGTAGAGTTCCTGTGCTGCATATCTTCAAATCTTTTGGTGAAAACTACTTCAATGTTGATTAAAACTGGTCCAGAGGTGTGGATTGAGGATGCAGCACAGATGTGGGTTTGTAGTAGAGGGTAAATAAAACAAGGATTTCTGTTTACCGAAGACAAGGACAAAATAATTGAACAGAAGTGAAATCTGACTATTACTTAGCCAGTGGGCCAAGCAAGGTACTTTACAGCATCTGTTTTAATTGCTTGTGAAAATGCCTTGCACTCAGCATTGATGTTGTGTAGAACTCAGCACTGCACTGGGACGTGAGCAGCTATACTGTGCCATTTCAAATCCCTTTCAGAGCAAGGCATTCGATCCATGCATGATGCTTCTGTAATAATCCCTCAAACGAATGTGCTGCTGGATTGGGTGAAGCCCTGTCAGCATGATTCAGAATAAAACATCCACCAAATACTAATTGAAAATGCGTGGGACTGAGCTCTTACCTCTTCTGTAAGAGCTGGTGGCATTTCTATGATGGAAGGCTGGTCATTGCCCATGTCAGTCTGCAGACCTTTGGCTTCCTCTTGAGAAACACTGGTCCTGCTCCTCAGCTGGGGACTGTTGCCTCAGATAGGGAAGTTAAAGCAATCATGCCGAGATGGAAAATAATGTATTTCCCTCAGTTATCTCTTTTAACACATTGTGAAATTAGTGGAGCATACTGAATTTTTTAAAGTCAGTGCCATGTTGTGATTGTAGGCAGTGTAGTTGGGGAAATGAGATTAGAAATTCAGTGAAATGGAGTGGAAAAAGCAATTGATAAATTATGGTGAAAATGGTGGGATGGTGTGTAAGGAAAGAAAAAAAATCCACAGTGAGGGTTGGGATGGTGGAAAAGCCTCAATGATTACACTGAAGAATGAATAATAGTTTGGAATCTAAACAGTGGAAAAGGTTTGCTGGATCTGCAGGAAGAGTGAGGATGTGCTGACTTAGGGTGTCATATCATGTATATGTATGACATACCCACAGCCGCCTCACTCAGCCTTCTGTGGAGCTTCTCTCTTTAGAGAAGGAAATGAGTTGGGCATTAAACCTGTTAATTGCACAGCACTTGTGGTGCGTTGTAAATCCTCTGAGTGCTAGAAGAGGAGGTGTTTATTGGCTGAGTGTAAAAATTCTGAGAGAAGATTGGATGAGGAATACACTCGAAATGTCAGCCACAGGAATGTCTTGAGGCAGTTTCCCTTTTAGTTTTACATGCTTTCTGCTTTAGTGACTTCCTTCACCTTTTGGGTTGGCTTTCAGACCTCTACCAATAAAAAGGCGGTTTTCTGGACATTTCATAACTCAAAGTTTAGAGGTTTGCACCTACAGTTGATCTTTGTGGGCCTGTCACTAAGAGTCTGTAAGTCTGCAAGTGTTACAGGTTCTTGACAGTGGTCAGCAGTGTATCCTACAAGGCAAGGGACAGTAATGAGAGAGGTGTGTGATTCTGCTTACCCAGAGTACCTACAGCTCAAAGGTAGCATTGCTGACTCCATTTAATGACTCTTGATGCAATTTCCCTCAATGAATCTCTACAGTTGCTTTCTGAATCCTAATAAACTTATGGGATCCATGATCTTTGTTAGCAAGGAGTGCTCCTGCTGAGGTAAATGCTTTGTGAGGAAACATCTTTTTCTATTTTTTTTTTAATCTTCTGCCTCTTACGTTGGATGTTTCCTCCATCTCATTTAGGAAGAGACCCTGAGTAGTTAGTCTTTGCACGTCCTTTTCTGTGCTTAGGTTGTTTGAGTGGAGAAGTCCAAGGTCTTGGGTCTTGGATGCACTGCCTGGCAGGCAATAAACTGACCACACCAGTTATGGCTGAGTTGGTAATACCATTAGATGATGGCAAGAGATGAATCTGTGTGTGACCTGTTGCACTGGGGCATTCTTAAGCTGTGGTTTATTAACTAAATGAAAAAATGTTGAAGCACATTTGAGTTTAGTGAGACCTTGATACCAGACTTGTACAGGGGAAGAGGAGAGCTGTGATGGGTGGTGTTTCTCGAGGGTCAGTACTCAGATCAGTGCTGTCACCATCTTTGCTGGTGACATGGACAGTGAAATTGAAGACACCCTCAATCAGTTTGATGACAACATCAAACTGTGTGGCAAAGTCAACACACTGGAGGGAAGGGAGGCCATCCAGAGGAACCTTGCCAAGCTTGAGGAGTGGACTTGTGCAAACTGCGTGAAGATCAACAAGGGCAAGTGCAAGGTTCTGCATCTAGGTTGAGGCAATCCCATGCACAAATACAGATTGGGAGGAGACAGGATTGAGGACAGCCCTGAGAAGAAGGACTTAGGGTGGTGATGGAGCAGAAATTTAACAGGAGTTGTCAGTGTGTGCTTGCAGCCCAGAAAGCCAATCATGTCCTGGGCTGCATCAAAAGAAGCAGTGACACTTGGTCGAGGGAGGTGGTTTTCCCCCTCTGCTTTGCACTTGTGAGACCCTAGCATCTCCCTTATGAGGAAATGCTGAGGGTGCTGGGTCTCTTTAGCTTGAAAAAAAGGAGACTGAGGGGTGACCTCATTAATGTCAGGAGAATGGAGCCAGGCTCTTCTTGACAAGGGGCAATTGGTGTAAGCTGAAACATAGGAGGCTCCACATAAATATGAGAAGGAACTTCTTAACAGTGAGGGTGACAGAGCACTGGAACAGGCTGCCCAGGGGGGTTGCAGTGTCTCCTTCTCTGGAGACATTTAAAACCCGCCTGGCCATATTCCTGTGCGACTGGATCTAGGTGATCCTGCTGTTGCAGGTGGATTGGACTGGATGATCTTTCAAGGTCCCTACCAATCTCTAATGTTCTGTGATTCTGTGTACTGTGTCCAGTTCTGGAGTCCTCAACATAAGAAGTACATAGAGGTAATGGAACTTCTCCAGCGGAGAGCAACTAAAATAATCAAAGGGCTGGAGCACCTCCTCTATGAGGACAGGCTGAGCAAATTGAAGTTGTTCAGCCTGGAGAAGAGGAGACTCCCAGGTGACCGTCTAACAGCTTTCCAATATCTGAATGGGGCTACTAGAAAGCTGGGGTAGGGCTTTTTGCATGGGTACATACCGAGAGGACAAGGGGAAAGAGTTGCAGGCTAGGGAGATTTAGGTTGGACATGAGGAACAAATTCTTTCCTGTGAGGGTGGTGAGATGTTGGAACAGGTCACAGAGCACTGGAACAGACTCCCCAGGGAGGTTGTGGAGTCTCCTTCTCTGGGGACTTTCAAGGCCCGCCTGGATGTGTTCCTCTGTGATCTGTGTTAGATAGTTTTGGCCTACTCCAGCGGGGGGGGTGGACTCGATGATCTCTTGGGTCCCTTCCAACCCCTAACATCCTATGAGCCTATGAACAGGTTGCCCAAGAAAGTTGTGACTGCCTCATCCTTGTAAATCANTACTGTGTCCAGTTCTGGAGTCCTCAACATAAGAAGTACATAGAGGTAATGGAACTTCTCCAGCGGAGAGCAACTAAAATAATCAAAGGGCTGGAGCACCTCCTCTATGAGGACAGGCTGAGCAAATTGAAGTTGTTCAGCCTGGAGAAGAGGAGACTCCCAGGTGACCGTCTAACAGCTTTCNGTTGCAGTGCTCTATCACGTTCACTGTGAAGAAATTCTTCTCATATTTATATGGAACCTCCTGTGTTCCAGCTTATGCCCATTGCCCCATATCCTATCACTAGATGACCTTGAGAAGAGCCTGGCTTCATCCTCCTGACATCCACCCTTCACATATTTATAGACATTAATGAGGTCATCCCTTAGTCCTCTTCTCCAAGCTAAAGAGAGTCAGCTCCCTCAGCCTCTCCTCATATGGGAGGTGTTCTTTTTCCTTCATCATCCTTGTTGCTCTACGCTGGACTCCCTGCAGCAGCTCCACATCCCTCTTGAACTCAGGTGCCCAGAACTGGACACAATACTCCGGATGTGGTCCCACTAGTGCAGAGTAGAGGGGGAGAAGAACCTCTCTGTCTCCTAATCAGCTCCCTTCTGATCAACCCCAGGAAGCTGTTGGCTCTCTTGGCCACATGAGCACAGTGCTGGCTCGTGGTCATCCTGCTGTCCATCAGGACCCCCAGGTCCCTTTCTCCCATGGTGCTCTCCAATAGGTCAGTACCTGGGGTTGTTCTTGCCCAGATGCAAGACTCTACACTTACCCTTGTTATATTTCATTACATTTCTCCCTGCCCAGCTCTCCAGCCTGTCCAGGTCTTGCTGAATGGCAGCACAGTCTGCTGGGGTGCAAGTGACACCACCCAGCTTTTGTCATCAGCAAACTTAGTGACAGATTACCCTAATCCCTCATCCAAACCATTAAGGAATAGATTGAATAGTACTGTGCTATCGTTCAGAGAGCGTGCCATTGACCATTGTGTTCAAGACCAGTTTCAGTGTGGCCTAGAGTAACCTAATCTAGTGAAGGTATCCATGCCTCTGCAGGGAGTTTGGAACTAGCTGATCTTTAGAGTCCTTTCCAACCCCAGCCATTCTATGATTCTGTGAAATTCAAGATTTGTGTCAGGATGTGTGCTCTGTGCCACAAGTGTCTCGTGTAGAACTAGTGCAATTTGCCTTGATTTTAGCTCTGTTGCTAACTGTGGTAAACACAAGAGACAGTAAGTTTTGAGGGTGGGGTTTTGAAGCAGTGATTTAGTGGGTTAGAAGGTGTAGGTCATTGGCTGGAGCTTTACCCAGAAGCTTCCAGTCCACTCTTGACTCCGTTGAACTTGAGAAGACATCAGTTACCCAACTGACATGGAAGGCTGGAAATTAAAAAAAACTTCCTTGAGCTTTTGACAGTCCATTTTTATTGCTTGATGCAAGTGCCCTGAGGGATGAGGATAGTTCAGTAAGAAAAAGGTATCCAGTTCTATTTTGTATGCATGGAAATGTGTACAGAGCTCTCACTTAAATTCTTTCCTGTACTCTGTCCATTTGTAATACACATAACTCCCCTCTCATACACAGCCCAGTAACTCCTCGGGTACGTACCAGTATAAACTTGGTCAGAAAGCGTAGTTTGGCTAGTGGAACATGAACCCAGAGCCCTGTTGTGCAACATGCTCTTGTACAATGAAATCCCTTGTTACTACATTTGGGAATGATAAATCATGTTACATAAAGTAGCTTGACAGGTCCCATTTCAACGCGAATTTTAATGCTTTCTTATTAACATTCTGCCTGTGTCCTTGACTGTCTGGATTGCTTTAGAGATGCTTGGCAGCACATGGAGAAAAACCTGTGGGGGCTGGTGTCAGAGCAGGCATGCTAGGCACAGGTTATTTCACAGGTTCATTTATTTCCCCAGTTTCAGTCTTCTGTTTGGCCTCAAGTAGTTGAGTTTCATAGCTGTGTGTGTTTGGGGCTGGGACTTAGATTCAATTCTGACATTAAAAGGAATAAAATTCACAGTTATGTAGCATAACCTGAAGCTCAGTAAGGTACTTGAACTGCTCTACACTGCCTCGCAGGCCACTGTGCCTGATCATGGTGGTTTGGCTCTTGGGATATCAGAAGTAGGTCTCTAAAGCTTGAGAATGAGTGACCAAAAAAAGCAGTTAGCTAGCTTATCTGATTCTTGTCTTTGGGGAGAAATAACTTTTGTCTTCAGACCTATCAGTGAAGGGTGTTTCTGCTCCTGACGTGTTTATGATTTACACAGTGGAGATGAGTTTTCATTATAAACTTGCCAGTTAATAATGGTGATCGAGAGCTTTGTGTTCCTGCCAAGGATCCAAACTTGGAAAGGAGCATGTGTGAATTTTCACAACCGTAAAATGTCTTTACAGCAACTCTCTATATATTTGAAAGGGCTCTTGCACAACCTTTTAATGAAAGAACTGTTTCTGTGGAAATCGGAATTAAAATGGCAGAGCAATCTGTATTTATGATAAAGATGCTGCCAAAAATTGTGCCTTGAGATAATCTGCACTTTCTTTTTTAATATTGTTTCTGTCAGCATAAGATGCTCAAGTGCCAAGGTAATGGACGGCGTTTGAAAGTCTCGATGGATTTCCCTGTCATGGACTTAGCTGTGCTGTTCTACTGGGCACTCATTTCCATAGACATTATCAGTTTGACAAAGATGCTGCCTTTAAAAACCAAACACTTGTGAAGTGATACAGTTTTTAATGCTTACAGGCTGATGTAGGATGAATAATGCAGCCTACTTGGAGTGAAGCCTGATGAACATGAGTATTTCACATTGCATCAATTGGGCATTTTCAGGCTGCCACAGAAAGGAGCTTCCAGGTTGCTTAACCTGCATTATCCTGGTTGGGTCTTAGTGTGGGGCATGTTTTTAGCAGACAGTCTGGGTATTTGTATTTCTTCGGTGATAATGCATAGGCCTGTAGAAATAAGAGTTCATACAAAGCCTCATAGTCACACCTGAAGACCCAGCACAAGTTTATCAGGCTGTTGAAGACCTAAATCATCGGTCTAATTCATCCACTACCTTGAGTCTTAACTGCTTGTTTGGCACAAAATTGCTTGTAATAACTTTTACATTGACTAGATTTGACAGCAGCTGGGACTTAGTCTGAACTCTCTTACACAGCAGTACTGAACCTTGCAGCCTTTCCACGCTTTTCAGCATTTTCGTTGCAGGCTCTTAATCTTTGTAGAATCACAGAATCACAGAACATTAGGGATTGGAAGAGACCTCGAAAGATCATCCAGTCCAACTCCACCACCACAGCAGGATCACCTAGACCAAGTCCAGGCGGGTTTCAAACGTCTCCAGAGAAGGAGACCCCACAAACCCCCTGAGCAGCCTCGTCCAGTGCCCC
>VXBP01010829.1:0-33034 GCA_013400115.1 Rhinopomastus cyanomelas | reverse complement strand
CACCCCCAAGTCCCTCTCCTCAGGGCTACTCTCCAGCCAGTCACTGCCCAGCCTGTATTGGTGCTTAGGATTGCCTTGACCCAGATGCAGGACCTTACACTTGGTCTTGTTGAACCCCATGAGGTTAGCTGTGCCTACTTCTCCAGCCTGTCCAGGTCCCCCTGGATGGCATCCCTGCCCTCCTAGCCTGTCTGCTGCACCACACAGCTTGGTGTCGTCAGCAAACTTGCTGAGGGTGCACTCAATGCCTCTGTCCATGTCACCAACAAAGATGTTGAACAAGACTGGTCCCAAGACTGATCCCTGAGGGACTCTGCTTGTCACTGGCCTCCACTTGGACATGGACCCATTGACAGCCACTCTCTGGGTGCGGCCATCAAGCCAGTTCTTTACCCATCTAGTGGTCCACCCATCAAAGCCACGTTCCACCAGCTCGGAAACCAGAATGTGGTGCAGGACAGTGTCAAAGGCTTTGCTCAGGTCCAGGTAAATGCCCCTCATCCATTAATGAAGAAGAAAGGTTGCTGCTCTCACAGTGCTTTTCTGTTCTCATGTGCAGCAGAACTGCAGGCTAAGGCTATCACTAAACTTGAGAATTGAGTCCTGCTGGTACCCTGTGTGGCAGCAAGTGCTTACATCCCACCCCACCCCTCCTTTCCTTCCCTAAGCCTTTATGTTGATTGATGAAATACCTGTCTTTCCTTTCTTGTGTCTGTCTCCCATATTAACACACTCCTAATATTTTGTACTGTTCCCTTATAAGCCCAAATCTAATGCTGATCAAATAATATCTGAGGGTGGAAGAAAGAGCTGAAGGTGTTCACACATGTTTGTGGGGTACAGCACTTGGCATTTAGCAGTGTTTTACTTCAGCTGAGCTGAGAACAAATTTGCATTAATATGCCTGTGTGGATTCTGCTTTCAAAGGCTGCGCTTTGTGACTTCATTTGTCGGAAAAAATTTGAACTAAATCTCTGTAAGATTAAACCTAGTCACCCCTAACAAGGCTACATTTGAGGGCACTTTAGTACTCTGAAAGCCAAAATCGAGGAGTGTGGAGATGGAGCAGAGCATGTAAGAGTGCGTGGTGACTGCTGAAGAGCCTTTTAGCTTCCAGCAAGATGTTGCTCTCAGTATGCAGAAGTATTACACAACTGGGCTTTTGGATTTCTCCTGTTGGAGGAAAGGGCTGATGGAATTGTTATGGAGTCGGAACACCACAGTTCCAGTGTCACAGCTAAACCTCTTCTGCTTTTTTTTTTATTTTTTGCTTTCTGATAACTTCACCTTTTGTATAGATGCAAGCTCTGGGTGCATCCTCAGAATTTCTGTTCTAGATGTAGTGCTTCCTATCTGTACCATGCTCCTTGCTTCACCTGTTTTATCTTGTGTGAAAGCTAATGCTGTTTAATACTGTCTGGAGCTTTAGACCTGCTTTGTCCTAGAAAAATAAGCTGTCAATCAGATTAATACAGAATAATTGGTGTTTGTGGTTTATCCAAGTAGTGGCAGCCCTCTAGAGTGTAAATAGAGGTGAGTAACTTCATTGTCCTCATGTCTGAGGAGGAGGAGGCAAGTTAAGCTGTGTCTTGAAAAGCTACTGAAATAGACAACATTTTGCCTTCCTTCTGGTCTTGCTTGCCTTCACCTGATGCCTTTTCTAACTGCAGAGTTTTTTTTTTTTTGAACGTGTATGTGTTTCAGATTGAACATGAATGATGTGCAGCTGTCTGTGGGTTATCAACTTATTCTGCAGATCTGTTAACCTCTGACTGCCAAGGAAAAAGGGTGTTTTGGTGTTCACCAGGTGCTCTGCTGCTGCCATATGTGGCAAAAAAACAGCTTCTTGTCTCCACGTCTGTTCTGTGTGCATAAAGCACTATCATCTGTGGCTTGCTCAGTATGATATCTGGAAACGACGTTATCAGTTACTTTATGAAACCTGTGGAAAGAACTTGGGAAAATGAAGCCCAGTAGCTCTTAGAATTAAAAGCGAAATTTAAATTTCTAAAACAAGAACCTTCTGTTTTTAAACTCTTTAACTTTGTACATAGGGAACCTTGAGAACTAAGTATCCCTGTGGAGCGATGGCACAGGTACGACGCGCAGTGGAACAGCTGCAGAGAGCTGAGGTTCAGCTCTTGTCAGGGCCTACAAGCTGCCTGAGGCAGCTGCAGCTCTGCTGTCTAAGGGGGCAGCCTTTGCGTTGATGGAATTTTGGAGTAAGGTTCCCACCTTACAAGCCGGGCAGCCACCTTTTGGGGTTGGCATTTTAAGAATTTATTTTAAAAATAGTAATAGATTAAGATTTGTCCATGCAGGCTCCACATAGGGACAGTTTGGGCATTTCAGGGCATTTACTGTCTTAAACTATTCAAGACTTCAGATAGTTTAGATGCTTTTAGATTATTTTATTGGTGTTATCTTGATGCATGAATATAGTTGTAGAAACACACATAGAAATACTAAGGAATGCTGGAAATCTTGAAGCATGTTTCTGTGGCTTGAGACATCCTGTGATACTGTGATCCTTTGTGATTTGCTTGAGACTTCTCCATATGCTGAAGGCTTTTCTTTCTTAATACCATCTTGTGACTGTTTGTGTTGAGAGGTTCATTCCAGATGTAAATTGGCAACATTAGTGTATGATTCTTTTTAAAAAATTCCTATTCCCAAGTGGAAGAAAACCCTTCTTTGCAGCACACATAGTCTGTTCTGCGTCTAGTGTTGGAAACTGTTTATGGCTATTTCTCCTTTCCAAGCTTCCTAGTAGCTGAATTACAGCTGAGAATGGCAGTTCTGGTCCAAGTCATAGAATCACAAGAGTCGTTTGGTTGGAAAAAAATAATTTTAAATCATCAAGTCCAACTGTTTACCCAGCACTGCCAGGTCACCAGTAACCCCAGGTTCCTCACACCACATCTCCATGGCGTTTCAGTCCCTGGACAACCTTTTGGGAATGAAATTGTACCTTATGTCCAACCTAAACCTCCTCTGACACAACTTGAAGCTGTTTCCTCTCATTCTGTCACTTGTTCCTTAGGAGAAGTGACCAACTTGATGATCTTAGAGGTCTTTTTCAACCTCAGTGATTCTGTAACCCCCACTTTGCACCAACCTCCTGAATTGCAGGGAATTGTTGAGCCTCCTTCAGGTATGTTCCTCCATTTCCATTTTTAAGCTTATACTCTGCACTTCTCAGCTGCTTGGACTGTGTAGGGAAAAATTTGGGGGTCTTGCTTGTCCTTCCCTGCAATGCTTTTGAACGTGACCTTTGAGGACTGCCTTTACTGAGTCACTTGTGGGGAAGAAGGTGACATACAGCTCTGATGTCAAGTACAAAATAAGTCTGCAACTCTTATCATTTGATACTGTTCCCCTTAAATGCCAAACCCTGAATTTCTTTTGAGGCAGAATGAGTTTTTGGGCACCTCTCCAGAAGACAAAGAATCCCAATTCCAGAGGTCAGTGGAATGAAATAAAAGCCAAGAAAATGAGAAGTTGATGCAGAAATCACTGAAATGCTTAAAAAAAGAAAAAAAAATGGAAAGTTCTTCTGTGCTGTTGATTTCTTTGGAGCTAACGCCCTCCAAGATGATTTCCAGAGATGTTGTGTATGCCCCTTCCCTGGAAAGTGTTCAAGGACAGGGTAGATGGGACTCTGGGCAACCTGTTTTAGTGAGAAGTGTCTGCCCATGGTAGGGGAGTTGGAATTAGTTGAGATTTGAGGTTCCTTCCAACCTAAGCCATTCACTGGAGGAAGGCCGGGTATTCACGAGCATAGAAGTATGTGTTCTGTTGGGAGAGCTGGTTTGAAGGAGGCCTTGGAAGGGACCTGTAAGAAAGCTGGGAAAGAACTGTTCACAAAGGCGTGGAACGGTAGGATGAGGGGTCATGGTTTGAAGCTGGAAAAGCGTAGAATTAGGCTGGACATGAGGAAAAAGTTATTTAATCTGAGGGTGGTAGATCCTTGGAACAGGCTGCCTAGAGAGATGGTGGAAGCTCCATCCCTGGAACCATTCAAGGTCAGGCTGGATGGGGCTCTGGGCAGTCTGATCTGGTGAGTGATGGCCCTGCTTGTTGGAGGGGGAAGTTGGGCTAGATAACCTTTGGAGGTCCCTACCAACCCAACACATTCTGTGATTCTTGATTCTGTGCTGTGGCTGCAGCTTGCCTTAGTGCAGTAATTTCCTGCTCATCTCTCACCTGTGATCATCACACACAGGTTTTCTCCCCTGGGAGGCTGCCCCTGCATGTGCAGGTGCTGTGGGACTTTGCTGTGAGAGCTGCACCTGAAAAGAATGAAGACATCCCATGAGGAGGACATGTGTGGATAAGGGAGTAATTAAGCAGCAAATCTTCATGTCCTGATACTCCCCCATACTCTGTCACAAAGTTTTATTCAGAGAGAACGTAAAACTGGCTTTTTGGTGTCTGGTGCTGAAATCTCCAAACTACTTCTAAATTTTAATGCTCAGTCAGTTTTATAGCGCTGTGGGAACATCTCCTCCCCGCCCTTCCCCCCTGTACACACAATTCCTTTTTTTTTCTGTGCCAGATTGTGCAGTTCTGTATGTGAGTTCTGTTTGTTTTGAGTAGCTGCTGCTTTCTCATCTATGTACAGCTTATTGAAGTAATCTGAGATGATGATTTCTTTACAAGTAGAGACTCATATACCAAAACCACCAAACACTTCTGCACCCTATTGCTATCTGCTTTGCTTTCCTTCTTTCTCCTGACCATAGAGACCTTCCCACTCCACCTGGGACTGCTAACTGTTCCTAAACACTTGATTCCCTCTGACATTTGTGCTATTTTGAAGATGGGCAGCTGCTCTGGATGTGTGGGTCCTGTGCTGGAATTTTGAATACTTCAGTGCATTCTCATTATCTGCAAGGGTGGCTGGCTAATTACTTGGATAAATAAATAATGGCTTGATAGCGTCTCTGAAGGATGGTGCTGGTCCAGGCTTCTCACCAGTGGTTCTGGTAAATGGCTGTTATAGGAATAAGGCTGTTGGCTTTAACTGCCACCAGTAGTGTCAGCCCTCTGGTCAGCAAGAGCCACCTTGTGCCAAGTAGTTTTGTCTTCCACAGAAGTCAGTGAAGATACTGAGAAGCTTGTGTGGGAGAAAGAGGAGCTAATTCTGCTGGTGGGTGCTCGGGGGACTGGTCCCTTGGCAGTCAGTCAGCCCATCACTTCCATTTTTTTCTAATGCCTTTTACTTCTTGTCAAAGGCAAATTCCTATCTAGTTTTGTGGTTGTTCTGCTGCAGCTTAAGGCTGTTAAAACCCTTCCTGCAAGAAGCTCTTATGTCTGTCACAAGCTAAAGCCATCTATATTTCTAATAATGTCTAAAGGATGCGTTAATTCTAGCTCTGAACAGCTTAGTGCTCCATGGGTAGGATTGTTTCTCAGTGCTGTCTTGCCAGCCGTTAGGTGGCTTTATTCCCAGATTTATAATGCATTCTCTTCCTCTTGGAAAAGGGCATATGCTGTCTTGGCTCACTCTTTTTTAATTTGAGTTTTGCAGGGGTCTATGTTGTTCCAATTTTAGTTGTTCTATTTCTAAAGCCTTTCCCGTCCATGTAAAATCTGATAAAAATGACAATATTTCGAGGCTCTTACAATTACCATGGGTGTAAACTTCAGGCTGCTTTTCATATTTCTGGCTAGATCTATTAGTTCATGTAATTTTCAGAGGGAAAACTTGAGATACTCTTAGATAAGGTTACTAATTAACATCAAAAAGAAAAATAAAGCCTGTAAAGGCAGCTCCGAAGTAGCAGATTACTCAGCAGCCATAGCAGCTGTCTGCAGACTCTTGCCGAAGCGTTTTGTCCCTCTGGTTTGGTATTCCAAGATACTCTCCAATCTATCCTGCTGCCTGCCATCCACCCAGCCATACTGAAATGGAAATTACTTGACCTGTGGCCAAGCTTTAACTAGTTGTCACTCAACTGAATCACCTGGGAGGAAACAGCTGTAAGTACTGACTAAACACTGTGCTGCCCTCCTAACTCAGCCCTGGCACTAGGACTGAAAGGAAACTGGGGAAACTTGGGTCCCTAAAAACTGGGGTTTGCTCTGTGGTATTGATTGCACTTTCCTTTTGAGCTCTTAAGAACAAGATGCCTGTTGTTGCAGGAGGATTTTCTTGGCACCCTGGTACTTCCATGGTGTTATTTGTCTGTAGGAATAGATTTTTTTGCCTTGGAGGGAATGTGGCGCAGAGGTACAGAACCTGCCTGCTCTGTAGCATGAAATCTGTGCTGCTAACTAACTTAGATATGGGAACAAGCCTAAGAGAACACAGGTAGCTCCATTACTATCAGTGGTAAAAAAGTATAAAAAACGCTTGAGAGTCTTATTTTCCAGACCAGACAGACCAACTCTTTTCATCCCATGCCTTCCTGCTGCACGTCAGAGGTGAAAATAATAGTGACACAAAATGACTTGGTGCCACTGCATTGCCTTGGAGTGGGAAAAGGAATGGGGTTTAGCCTGGAGCAGTCCTGAAGGTTTTGGTCAACTGCCATTAGAGTTAAAAGATGTTACGAAATTTGGAAGAAGCCAAATTGATTTTCTGTTTGCCTTTTTTTTTTTTTTTTTGGTGTTAGGGAACAGACTAGACAGAAGAGTCTAGTTGCAAATTCTAGCTCTCCTGTGAGGAAGTAAGACATTTGGAGTTGGTTTTGATATTAATGAAGAGACTGGAAATCTGTTGTTGATTTGAAATACCTATTTCAAAGGCAAATGCTTTTGATAACACACTGGTAAAATGGGAATTTCCTGATTATAACTGCACTACACACACAAAAAAACCCAGTAATAACCAAACCACTTGTTGAAACAGAAATCAGGCTCTGTAATGGCTGTGGTAGAATGCCTTAATAATCACAAAAATCCTCTTTTCTGCTCAGAATGGGTGGGGGTGGTTTTTTGGGTTTTTTTCCTGGCTCAGATCACTGAACCCTGTTCATGTTTGTATCCTATTTTGCACCTTGGGTCTGTGAATGATCAGCATCAGGGATGTGGACTTGTCGTTTGGTCCTAATCCTGCCAAGAGTTTCAAACATTTGCTCTTATGTGAGTAAATTTAGGGAACAGTATGTAGTAATTATTGAACTCCAAAAACCAAGAACCCAGGCTAAAAGTGAGTGATGCTTTTAGCGTAGTTGGCCCGTTTAAATCAGTTAATGGCAACTGAGGCATACGTGAGTTAGTATAGGTGCCAGGAAATACCCAAAGTGCAAGACAGATGCACTGGTAAAGGGTGAAAAGCTCAGAAAAATTTAACTGTGAAGCAGTAGGCACAATTTAAAGATTAACAGGTATAGGCTTGGGTGATGTGCTGTGGTCAGAGTTGATATTCTATGGTCGGAGTTGATGTACTTCTGTATAGATCAAGGTGGCATTAAATAATTGCTTAACTTGATACCAAGTCTGGTGCTAAAGGTAGTATCTGTATCTTTAGAACTGTGTGAGAACCCCATCTGAAAACCCTTCTTGAACTGAGTTTTTACAAGTTTTTCTGCCTTCTGTAAGTGAAGTTCCCCTTAATGGGGTGCTTTTTTTGAGATAAAACATAGGTTTTAAAATTCTGCTTTTCGTAATTAACCCAGGATCACTTGTATTTATTTCCTTGTTTCAGGCAGGTTTAATGTCACATTGCTATTAATTTTTCTTATTCGTTGCATATCATGTGTGCAAGGAATGTTTCAGTAGAATGAGGCTGGGCAGCTTTGTTATTTGTATAACCACATCTTTTTGGGGTGGATCACTTATATTTTTATGGTTCCCAGCGGGTGTCTAATGTTCAGTGAGCGTAGAGAGTTACGGCACAGGTTGATGTTGGGAGCTGTGGTGAGTGGGATAGGCTGCATCATAGCTCAGTTGATGTAAACAGTTGAAGCTGTTTTATAAAGCTGGTGATCACTTGCTAATTTGCCTGATAAAGATTACCAGTTTTTGAATAGAGGCACCAGTAAAAGAAGGTATCAAAAAGTTCCTATCGTGATGATGCACCTTCACCGTGATACATTTAAGTGATAAGAGTGCCCACTGAGAAGAGGAACGTGAGCTCAGCTTCATCGTGTCGCTTCATTTGAATGTAGCATGAAACTAGTGGATGTGTCTCTGGACACTCTCACTGGTATCCTTTATCAACTTAATTGTTGTCCATAGACAGCTGTAGATATGAAGGGGTAATATCATGGAAATTTATCTATATGGTGTGCCAGAGTTGTTCTCTGTTGTCAGGCCTGGCGATATTTTATGATGGTGCTGGCAGGCAGGGCTTCGGCAATGATGCTGAACATGTGCATGTGCCAGGACTCTGTGTGACTGCCAGGTCTCGGTGGTTGTCTGCAAGTTTCAGAATTGTCAACAAGTACCTTCATTGCTGACAAATCCGAAACTTGGAGTCAAAGAGTCTTGTTCAGTGATGTTGTCTAGAAATTGCAGCTGGATTATAAATACCTGAAATTCCTTTGTCCTGATTTCACTGTTACTTTCTGTTATGGGTGGACTGTGTGGGTGTCTTAATTATTTTAACTATGGGCAGCAGATGTCCCTCATCCAAAGGACTTGTGTATTTTTAGCTTGTTTGAAGACTAGTCCCCCACTCACAGTAATCATAAAATAATACCTCTCTAGAATGTTTGGGGTTGGAAGGGCCTTTTAAAGCTCCTCTAGTTCAACCCTCCTGCAGTGATTAGGGACTTCTTCAAACAAAGCAAGTTGCTTAGAGCCCCAGCCACTTGTGATGTGTGGAACGTACTAGTTCAGTTTCAGCAAAGGATGTACAGACTTCTCAGAAAAGTTAACTGTCATGATGGACTGCCATGACCAGTGGAAGGGATCTGTTACTTTTACTTTGCTCAGGGTGTCACGTTAGATCTGTGGTACGTGCGAATGCTTCCTGTGGTTTTTTCCTGTGATTCAACCTCATCATCTGTCCAATTGTAGCCTTTTTTGAAAGTCCTGTTGCCTTAGCACTGGCTGCTAATTGCAGGCAAAAGGCATCTGTCATGTAGTCAGAGCTCTCTTACTTCCAAGTTCCACAGCTGCGGTGCTGCTAATAGACATCCCAGAACTAAACTGCTTGTCCATAGAGAAGAGTGTCAAGTAGAGATGGCTCTTGGTGCCTACCTGCCCTGTGGCTGTTACATTCTTGAAGGCTTGGGCCCTACAGATACACATTTGTCATTTAGAGCTACCAGACTTGGCTGCCTGTACTGGGGGTCTGCCTTGCAGCACTATGCTGCTCCCCCGGCTGCTGAGCTCCATTTCTGTCCTGTCTGCAAACAGCAACACTGCCTCTTCCATCTCAAAATGTATCTGGGTAAGATCAAGGAGGAATTCCTTAACCTTTAAATATTTCAAGTGGAATTTCAAGCTGGAGTTAATCTGAAGTCTCTGCAGACTTTGCTAGAGCAGATGTTGCTGCTCGCGCAGGGACAACACATGCTTCAGGGCTCAGCTCGATCAATAAGTAGCTCCATGTCTTTACTGCAGCATGTTGTCTTGTCCTGAGGAAAACAGAGCTGATGCTTTAATATCTCTTGCTCTTTAACTGTGAGGTGTACGCTGAGGCCCCAGGGGTTTATGCCATGGCCCCACCATGTGCGTAGCTTATTCCTTTGCTAAGCATGTGCTAAGGATCTTTACCCAGTCGTCAGATGTTTTGGGCCAGGTGAGGCAAAATTTAACTAAAAGCCAAGGTTGTTAACAAAGCTGCTGGAAGTGTCTGTGGCACAGGGGAACACTGGTGTGTTCTCCCCTTGTTAACTGCTGCCTGGTGCTTTCAGAGATGGCAGCTTGCTCTAAGTCTGTGTCCCTGTCCCTTTTTCCATGTTCTTGCTGGTAACAGGTTGTGTCATTGTTAGCTTTACTAAGAGCTCGATTAATTTTACATTTTTTTCCTTCTCTGTTACCACCTTCAGTTCTTAATCTTTCAGGGTTGAAGCGATCTATTTGAGGGCAGAAATTGGTAGTCCTAGCTAACACCACATGGCTGATGAGGCAGAGTTTCTAGGTACTTGATGGATTATTTAGGAGTTAGCTAAAGAGAAGAGAGCAAAGGCAGGTGAGTTCGATTACTGGCTGTAGTGTTGAGCTGGATCCTGTGTTAACACTCTTCTCAATATTCTTAGCTCTTTGCAAACATGTAAGTAAAACCATTTTTTGCGCTAAGCCTTTCTGCAGTATTTTGTACACATCACAAAGGATATTTCAAGAATTTCAGTAGCCATACAGCTGAGAAGTTATCTTGGGTAGGACCTTTCTACTTCAAATGCATTTCCTGTATCCAGTGCTGTCTTTAATCTCATGTGGTCTTGCAGAGCCCATTCTACCTATTAAATATGCAGTAAAGCTGTTCTGTTTGGTAGGAGATTGTATGTTTAAACAGCACAAGTCCTCGCTGCTCCTGTATTTTAAGATTAAAAATTCAGCTGCATCGCTGCCTTTAGATTCAGAGCCATTAGAATGGATTTTTCAGATTTATTCTCCTGATTATAATACAGAAAATTAATTGCTTTTGACTGTAAAGATTTAAGACTCATTCATTATTTAAGCACCTTCATGATGGAGGAAGCTTTTCCTACTTACTTCAAGACTTTTCATGCGCTAAGGCTGTGATTTTAGACCAGTGTAAAGCGTAACACACCTCTATGGAATGGTGGCTGTATGACACACTTTTATAGGGGTAAAGACTGGTGGCAAAAGAAAGCAGCACTTTCTCTGTATCTAGTTTGTTTGAGAATTCAACATACAAGTAGTTGAGCCTGCTGAGAGAAAACAGGGTAAGTCTCTTGAACAGCATTTAAAATAAACACTTTGTTATTTAAAAACATGTACTTTCTTCAGATGCCCTGGTAAGTAGAGAAAACTGCTTTGGTTTTGCTCGGGTGTGTGTTGGAAGTGTTTGTTACATACTGCGGAGAAGAGCTTCTGTTTAACCCAGGATAAAACCCTCCTGGTCACTGTTCAGGTCCCAGCTGCCACTTCTGCTGCCAGTTCAGAAGGGCTTAAATGGGTTTCATGTATATTTAAGTCTTGGGCCTCATCCTTTCAGCAGACTAAAAGAGAAGAAAAATGTGAATTTTTTTAGTCCCTGTTGATTAAAACCAGCAGAACTACTACAGGAATGTTTTTATCGCCGCTTAGCCCAGAAACATTTTCTGAATGCCCTTAGCAACTAAATTTCTTTAGTCACAGAGATAAACACAAAATGTTGTTAATGAGGCAATTGTAATAATTTATATTTTATATTTTAATTATTGAATGACTCAGATTGGGAAGGATTTTTAAAGCTCAACCTCCCCTGCCCTGAGCAGGGACATCACTATCTTGAGCAGGTTGTTCAGAGCCCCAGGGTCAGAACCAACCTGACCTGGGATAGAGCTTCTCCTACCTCTCTGGGCAACCTGGGCCAGTGTCTCACTTCTTCCAGAATAACTGCCAGAGCACCTGCTGTCAAGTAGGGCAGAGAGAGCTTTAATTCACTTATAGCACAATAGTTTTCCCAGCATCTTCATGGTAATGAAATTGTTGATTAGGCAACATAGAGTTCATTAAGCTTTTTTTTTCCTGAAGAACAGATTGCAGTAAATATTAACAGTCGGGGTTTATGGTGGATGAGCACTTGCTCTGAATTCCATCCCTGAGCCCGCGCAATCACCAGAGGAGGAGGAGGGGTTGGTGCTTTTCCAGCCATGCTGCACTTTTCATTTCATTTGTGCAGTCCACTCTGGTCAGGCTCTTAGGGCTTGAGAATTTTTGCAGTTGTCTTCACAAAGCCTACATTTAAATCTGAGTTGCTAGTGGTGGTGACATTTCCTCATTGCTAATTGGATGGAAAGGTTTTGCATAGTGTAGTCAGAATACTGGTTTTTCTCCTTACCTTTGCTTGGGAAAACAACTGCGTTTGCCTTTGAGAGGTGCTGGGTTTTTTTGATTTCCAAATGTCTTTGGGAGTTTAAGAAAATACGTATCTCACGTGCTGCTTTGAAGTATTCAGGAGGAATTAAGAGGCAGTTAGCCAACTGACATTTAAAACCCTCGAGAACTTGTTCCATTCAAACCTTCTGCAAAAAACCCCCAGTAGATGCAGCGAAGACTTAGTAACTAAAATTATTTTAGCTGGCAGCTCAGCACTCCTAATCATCTCAGAACATCCTGAACCTTGTTCTTTGGTTCAGCTGCTGTATTGAGGCTTTTGGGTCATGTCTGTGAAATTGTCACTTCTCAAAATCCCAAATCACTCTTATGTTCTATCAGGGCACCATAATTATGAACATTCTGTTCATGTTGGTAGCACTTCTTGTGTGGGGACTGTGTTCCTGACACTTTCAAATGGCTGTGGTTCAGAGCTGCTAGTTTGACCTCTCTAAACGATACGAGTTATACCTGCAGCCTCAAGAACCAAGAGTTTGCTTTGGTTTGCTTTTCTGTCTCTCACCTTGCTTGTACAATTTTTGCTAGTCAGGAGTTGCCCTGTTTGGCAAGAGCCTGCGCAGAGCAGCTCATTTATCGCAGTAGAACAGTGAGGGGTGTATTTGATCTGATGATGGCAGATGGACTGGCCCAAACCTGGCTTGGTGTAGCCTGGTCTGTACATGCTGTGAAAGCATTAGCTGTGGACCACTGTGTTTTGAAAAGGGAGGAAGAAAGAGGCAAATTCAGGCTTACAGTATACACAGTTTTAATAACAAAATGTGTCTGTACACTGCACTTGGTTTTACTCCATGACTTACACCCCCTCCCACCACAAGTTGGCTCTTGAAACATAGTTTAAATACAATTCTTTAATCTCTGCTGGCCGGGAGAATAGTTCACTTACAATGTTTTTATTAGCAAAGAGGAAACTCAGGTGGGTTTAGCTTGGTTTCTTTACAGAGAACTGGTTGCAGGATAGCAGAACTCTGTGCTTACACCGGAGCTGCACAAGCCACGTGGTGCTTTGCCCTGTCTGAAGCTTGCTATATCCCTCAAAGCTCCTGATACCTTTCCCTAGAGACCTCTAAAAAGATTTTTATATTTCATACGAAACGCTGAATTTCCAGCTGCCTCTGAAAGGTTCTTGACCCAGCACCAATTTTTAGTGTATGGCACTTTTTGTAGTGGAGAAAGGAGAGAGGAGGGAGGGGCTGCTGAGATTTGTTCTTTCCTTGGTGCTCCTTTTTTTTTGACGGGGAAAGAAATACCGTATTCCTCTCTGAACTTTGAATTTTTTATGGGAAACTTCATGAGAAAGATGAAATTCAGCTTCTGGGAAGATTTCATGGGTCTGAGCAGATGCATTTTGATAGCTACGCAGATCACAAGATTAAATCAACTTTATTTTCCTTAAAGCAGTGCAGAAATTAAGACATCAGAAATAAGTGTGTGGTGCAGATTTCTGGTTTAAAGCCATTGGATAGTTTGGATTTGACTTCCTGTCTTGCAGTGGGTGGCAGGTAACAAGACATGAGCTCAGAAGCTCATTTGTGCACACAGGCTGGACAGAGCAAGTTAACAGCCTCTTGTCATCATCCTGAAACACAATTAATTTAAACCACATCATCATGGTCCTTGTTCAGTAATCAAAATCATTCTGGTACAGCCAAGTCATGCAGTTGTCTCAATCCTTTCCTTGCCTGGAAGAGTAACAAGCAGTTGAGAATGGAAGACAGTAACTGGTGTTTTCAAAAAAGAATAATAAATAAAAATTAACAGCCTCTGGTCACATCCCTGTGCCAAGCGATGGCTTTGCCTGCTGTTTGCTGTCCCTCCTGGGGGAATTCAGGTTGACTTCACTGCTAGTGTTTGACATTCTGTGAGTTTTATGATACCTGTTATCCTAAATGTAATGTTTGTGGAATTGCTCTGCTTTCGCGTGGAACCTGGCAACAAATGGGTTTGGAAATGGCAGACATAAACCATGGCATTTGGGAGATGGGTCATGGACTAGTGTGCGGTGCACACAGAGTAAAACTGAATGGTGCTGAGCCTGCTGACCCCCTTCTTTGCTGTCTATGAACCAAGGCCGTGCTGCAGGACCAGTGGAAAATGGGCATGCTGCTTTGGGGAGAGAAATTGGGTGCCTCACTGGATTTGCTTTGAGAGATGCTGCTTTAATGCTTGGAAAATGGATGGAGAAGAGGATTCAATCCAGCATTGCTGGAACATGTGTCTTTTCTTGGGCATAATCATAAGCTAATAAAGATGAGAATGGGTTTCTGCACAGAGATGGGGCCTTGGCAAAGCACCTTCAGTCACATGGCTGTGTCTAGTGCCTGTGGTGTCTTCTGAGCTGCCTTACAGACAGGGTTTCTGCTGGACATGGAGGAGAAGGGTGGAGCTCCTTTTGGCAAATGCAGTCAAAGACATCAGAGTTCAATACTGACTTCTGATGGTTTGGTGATGGTGGAGCCAGATTCTTTGCCAGTGTAACTGAGTTCAGTTATAACTTTGTCTCTGCTGGTACCCTCAGCACTGCATGAAAATCATCCCCAAAGCATAAGCTTTCCAGTTCCCCCTGGTGCAGAGCATCCTGTTCATTAACTGGAGGTGCCCAGGACATGCAGGAAAGAGCTGTGAGCACTTCCTTGTGACAAGGCATGAAGCAAGACTTCTTAGAGCAGCAAAATAGCCTTGGACACCAGTAAATGCAAAGATATATCAGCTTAGGTCTGGCTGGCTGGCTCACGTGGGATTTAACCAAACAGAATATTTGCTCTTTGTCCACCTGCCCCACAGGATTTATGGTTTTGGGTTAAAGGCAGTAATTGATTCCCTAGAAGAGGTGTAAATCAGCTCGAGGTGATACGAAGAGTTACAAGGGTCCGGAGGTACCTTTGTGGAAAACCAGTCAGTTCCACTGAGTCTCATCCATTAAAATACAGAATTGCAGGAGGTAACCAAAATATTTGTTTGATCATATGGGCACTGCGTTTTCAAAGTAAAGTGATGCAAATTAATAGCTTCAAAACTAGCAACTGAAAAAAATCTTTACAGAAAATCTGAATAGAAGTCACACTTGCTGTAATTGCTCTGGACAAATTCATTTCACAAGAAAACATCAAACCGTTTTATATTGACACCCTAAATACCTCACAGAGTGGTAATACAGATAGATAAAAGCAGAGCGAAACAGCAAACAGATTTTTTATGCAGTGAGGTTTTTTTTTCCATTGGGAAAATAAAAAGTTTGCAGAATAGTTTAGTACCAACACCGTCAGCATCCTGCAATTACTGATTTATTCAAGATCTCATTGATGCTGTGAGGAATTTCTTCTCTTCATTGCTGTGTGCTGGTAATTGTTTGACACTGCAGCATTAGACACACTTTTTTTAGTTACACATAGATGTGTGTGTATGTATATATGTGTGTGTGTGTATATATATATATATATAAAATTACCATCCCTCTGGTCCTTTTAGCTTTGGTTAGAACGTTTACAATATTTGAACAGTTGACTTAAAAATAATGGAATCCTTTGCAGACCACCCCCCCCACCCTCCCACACCCCCGTGGCATCTGAGTACCACCATCGCTGCATAGATCTGCAAGTATTTACATAGAATTTCATCATAAATAGTAAATATGGTACTTCTGGCTAAATAAATCAAATTACTCCCTTAGGAATGAGGGGGGTGTGTGTGTGTATATATATATATTTATGTAGGTTTTTTAAAAATGACAGACCTGTTTAGGTTTTATCCCAACTAAGACAGGAAATGCTTTCTGGTGAACTATTCTATGAACTAATTATATTATTCTAACTTATCAGAGGGGACACTGGGCTTGGTTTGGTTTTAACTGGTAATTACCTTGACTTTTGGAAGAGGAGGACAAGTGAGAGCTTATCTTACAGGGGCTAATTCTGTCTCCAGAGAAACCAGTGGAGTTTAGTGTATGAAACAGCTTCCAGGCGAGAGGAAGCCTTGGCTGGGGGGGCAGCGGGGGGACAAAGAGAGGCTTCTTTCTGCCTTCCTTCCTCCCTCCCTCTCCTTTCTCTTTAACTTCCCCGTTCATATTTACTTTCAATTAAGAACAACTCGCATTAAGGGTATTTACACATGAAAAGCTGTTGGAACCTAAGTAATTAGCCTGAATTCATGAAAAGCATCAAGTCAGAGCAGAGAGTGAGCTGATAAGAATTGAATGCACTTAATATTTAGAATCAAGTCTGTCATCCTGAGCCTTCCTGTGCTTCCCAGAGAGTCATCCTGATGATCCCTGACCATCCTGCTAATTGGTGACCATGCAGACTGCTACTCTCTCTATGGGAGCCCTAGTAGGGTCCAGTTAAGTAAGACTAACTAGGAGTAAGCAGGTAGTAAAACTGTATTTAGAATCAATGTCCCCAGTGCACTTAAGTCTCCACCTGCACCTTTGTTTCTGCTTTTGTTTCACTGGAGTGAAATTATCAAAGGCGGTAAAAAAACCCAACGAACAACCTTCCTCCACGGCTTCCTTTAAAGTGACTGAAGCCAGCTGAAGCGCTGGGGATCCTACAGCTGCAGTGGAACAAACGGAGCGAGCGTGCGTGCCCCCACAGAGCTCTGTGCTGATCCCCCACATCCTTCCCCCTCAGATTATTGTCATTAGAAAAAAGTAGAACATGGAGACTCAGGTCTAAATGTTTACACACAGTCATATAATTACATAACATGAAACATTTTACATAGGTTTGAGGTGAGCATCTTTTTTGTTTTTTAGACTTTGAAACATGAGGAGTGCAAGTTTATAATGTCATTGCTTCTTTAACACTGAAAATAGTATGGATTTTTTGTTTTGTTTTTTAAAAAAACAACTTAAAAATACTGCACCACTCCATAACCAATGTTTCCATTAAGTAGCTTGGAAAATTAGGCTTTTTTATGTTTGTAAAAATTAGAATCTGACGTAGGTCCCCTACAATTTTAAAATAGGTTACTTATCTGGTGTAAATTTTTGATGGCATGTGGGTATTATACTTCACATTCTTTGTATGGCAGCTGCTGACACTTGCACTGTCCATAGCCGTTGATGATGATGAAGGGTCCTTCATGGGTGGGTTCGTACTCATTATAGGGTCCCTGGTCTGACATATTTGCCATGTGCAGCCGCGTTTGGGACCGGAGCTGCCGGTGGTTTTGAATCATTGAGCACTGCCTAATTCTTCTCAGTGTGGGAGGGCAGCACTTCCTGGAGATGAACACTATAAAAATGATAAAAAAGAAAGAAAACAATAAAGCCATTGTTCCCGTAATTACCCTCTGAGTGAAGATGGCATTGTTTGACTCTGGGAACTGTTCTTCCGTGGTAACGACCATGCCTGCTGTAGTTGGAATCTCTTTGTCTCCTGAATGGAAATGAGAGGAGCTTATTCTTTGCGTGGACTCAGTAGTTGGAGCCGGGTAGGTTGTAGCCACAGGCGTAACAACAGTTGATAAATTCCAGCAAAGCTGAAAACCATACACGGCATCCAGAATATCCTCTCCCTGGGTGTGGTCGGGGCTGTGGCAGAGGATTGAGTGCTCCCACCGACCTTGGAAACCACTCAACCATGTGGCCAAGGCGCAGATCTTTGGGCTGCATTCCCACAGATTGCCCGAGAGGCCCACTGTGGTGAGGGACATCAGCGAGCCGAGAATCTTGGAATCCAGAGTGGTGAGCTTGTTGTTATCCATTAGGAGGATTTTAAGGTTAGGCATAGTTTCGAAGACAGTGAGGTCGATGGCTTTGATCTCGTTTCCCGTCAGGTCGAGCTTTTCTAAGGTGCCCCAGGTCCACTCCATCCCACACGTCAAGTTGCTGATCTTGTTCCACTGCAAGAAGAGTGTGTGCAGGCTGCTCAGCCGGAGAAAGTGAGCAAAATTAATCTTTGTCAGCTGATTGTGCTCTAGGTGAAGTTCCCTCAGCTTGATTAATCCCGCAAATCCATTGCGAGCCAAACTTCGCAAGCGGTTTGTGCTCAAATCCAGGAACTCCAGGCTACGACAGTCCCAGAACAGGCGGACCGGGATGGTCCGCAGGGAGTTGGATCGCAAGTGCAAGGTCTGTAGCTTGCGAAGGCCGTAGAAGAGCTCGGGGTGCAGAGAGGACAACTGATTAAAAGAGAGGTCCAAATTCTGCAGGTTAAGCAGCTGGCTAAAAGTGGTGTTTGGCAAATGAAAGATTTTGTTGGAACTTAAGACTAATTCCTTAAGTTTATACAGTCCTTGAAAAGAATCTTCTCTGACTGTTGCAATTTGATTATGATCTAAGTGAAGCCAAGTAAGTTGACTGAAGCTTGCAAACTGATCCCTTTCAAGTTCAGAAATGGAATTGTGCCTCAGTGACAAACCTAGCGAGCCCTTTTCAGTGGTGTTTGGCACTGAGTGAAACCCCTGAGAGTCACAGTAAAAGAGCAGCTTCTCGCAGCGGCATTTTGGTGGACAAGCCATGCCCAAGGCAGGCAGCATTTTTAAAACCATACTCATTGCATATAGTGCTGCCAGCATACGAGCCCCTAATGGCCACTTGAAATGTAAGCCTGCAGAATATAATTTAGGGAAACAACAAGATAGGACAGCCTGATCAGTACACTTGGAACATCACCACGCAAGAAGATTTCACTGCAGATAACATTGCCATGCATTGCCGACACGCTAATTCTAAGCGCAAGAAACGACTCACTACAGCAAACACAGAGAACACTCAGGTTTTACACTTAGGACGAGCTTTCCTCTCCCTTACACAAAACATTTTTTTTTGTTTGAATTTTTTTTTTTCATAAGGGTCAGTGCAGAAAGATCTGCTTTAGCACCTAGCTGCTCCCTTTTAAAGCACAGCCGGTCACTCGTTACACAAGGTAGAAGAAACGCAGGAACTTACCCATTCTTTTGAGTACATTGGAGGTTGCATTCAGTCGTAGTTTTAGACTCAACGCCGTGAGTCTGTGAAAGGCTCTAACGTGAGACAAGCCTTCTGAATAATTTACTGGGCTTAGTGTCCTTTGATTAGTGCAAAACTGAATCCACGAGGGTCTCTTGGAATATTCCCTTTGAAATCGCTGCCTTGATCTCCTCTGACAGGTTCTGCAGTTTCTCAATCAATGCTTAGACAAGTTTTCATCCTTGGTGGCTGCTCAGCTCACGTTCTCCTTTCCCCACTGCTGTGGCTTCCCTTAGTCCTAACTTGTTGATGGCAGATGGGTGGCTTATTGCTGAGAGAAGCTCCTGTCGTAGCATGAGTGCGTTTACTGAAAAGCTTTTCAGGGAAGTGGCACAAGAATGGATTTGCTTATGCGCTGGGACCACACAGGGCTGTACTTGAGCTGACGTCACCTGGTGACGTTCCTTTTGTTTGGGTTTTCCAGAAGCTTTGCTGCTTTAAAGCATTGTGCTGCATACCATGATTGCTTTCAGGACTGCTGCTGGGCTGGGGGGAATCAGCAGTAGAAGTCCTTTATCCCCACAATGGAAGGAAAAGGGAAGACTTGCCACCACCCTGCTCCCCCCTCCTGCCTCTTGCTGTTCTCTGACTGTGCTGCCGTTAGCAGCAGCACCGAGCTGCGGTTGGTTCCTCAGCGGAGCTGCCGCCAGCTCTTTGTGAAATATAGCTGCATGAAAGGAACTTTTAGATGCAGAGTGCGCAGGGTTCAAGCAGAGGATGCTGCCAGCAGCCACTTTTTGCAGAGGGGAGGGGGACTTGCAGCTCAAAGCTGTGCGAAAGGACTGTGTGGGGCTGCACTCCCCACAAAAGTGGCAGAGAATGATCCTTAACTGAAGGTGTGTGTCCAAGTACAGTGCCCAGCCGGTGAGCAGAGCAGTTTGGAATGAGGAGAAATTTCTGGAAAAGGCGAATTTTGTGTTAGGGTACAGGGAAAATGTAATTGGGATCCAGCTTGACAGCAGGCAGTTACGAAACTAGAAAATCTATTTTTTTACTCCTGACTCCTCCCTGCAAGCAGTGGGTTTTGCATTTTCCTGGGGGCTGGAGTGCAGGAAAGGAAATGGTGAAGCTGGTGCCTAGCTGTCAAGGCTCAGAGCACCTTGAGGGCTTTCCTGTGGTCACCAGTTCTGCTCTGGTGTTCTGAGTCCCCTGTGTAGGGTCAGGCTATACAGTTCTCCTGTGCAGTTTAGAGTCGCAGCAATTTGCATTTGCAGAACCGGTGACCCCAAGAAGCTACTGCAGCTGAGCCGGGCTGTGCCTGAGCATGGAGGAGGCAGATGTGCTCTAATGGTTGCTTCTTTTAAAAGTTCACTGGCTTTTTATCCTTATCCACAGCAAACTCTCCTCTGGGACAGCTGGTAATTGAAAGGTAAATGAGCAGAATTGATTTAAATTGGTTTAGGAGTTTTGTGTTCCTTCAGAGCTACTGCTCTGGCCTTGTCTTGAAACTTCTTTGAAACACACTTGTGGCTGAGGCAGGGGGTGTTCCTTTCCTGCTCCAAACAACCTGAGAAGGCTTTTGTATTGTCACCTGAGACACAAAAGGATAATGAGACAGAAGGCAGTTGAAAATGTTTGTGCTATGGTGTGACTTGAGCATCACAAACTTATGTCCTGATGGAGGAAGAGAAATTGTGTTAAAAAAAGATTTTAAAATTACATGGCCATTTGCCTTTTTTAATTAAGCTTTGGTACTTAGTTAAAATACTTCAGTTTAAACTAACTTGCTGATATCTGCTGGCTTCTCTCTTAGCTGCCCCATGATGTAACTGTAGTGGGTTGTCCCATCCCCAGCAGACTAAAGAGAAGTGTGAAATGAAAAGTAGAGGGATGGAGAAGGTGAGCGCTTTAAAAACCAAAAGAAAACCTCAAACCCACCAAAAAACCCCAAAGTAGAACCAAAAAAATTAGTTACTTTTCTGACCTATCAGAAAAGTAACTAATGGTAAAGCAAATGAGGAGGTGCTAAATAAACTTGATTGCTCTGCCAGTGTAAATATTTTCACATTTTCTCTAGAGTGAAAGAAATACATGGTAAAGAAATTCCTCAAAACTATTTAAAGAGTTTCTTCACATGCAGTGTTGACTGCAGCTGGAACCGAGCCCCAGCTGTCAGTTGGGAGCTGGCTGAGGGAACTGCTGCTGCTGGGCCCAGCTACCTGTTCTTGGGCTTCCCTGGGCAGCTCAGCTGGTGCAAAGTCCTAGTATGAAGCCCTTGTTGAAATGTCATTAATGTTTAAACACAGTAACATTTAAAATCATCATTCCAAAGGGCATCACTGCTCCTCTCTTTTCAGACAGGAGACTGAAATCAGGCACCTTTTGGAAAACATTTTGCTTTTCTGCATCACTGTCTGGTAGTGGGTTCCTCTGTGTCATTTGACACAGGACTCAGGAGTTAATGTTCAAACATGGGAACTTGTTCCCTTTCTGTAGCTCTTCATGCTTTGGCCCATCACCAAGCACCTTGCCAGCAAGTTTCCTGTTTGGGAAACAGTTAACATGTACTCCCTGGGCACTTGTCTTAGTGAAGCAGGTTCGATGGGCACTTGTCATCAAATACCAGATACTACTGCACCTGATCTGCATAAATCTGGACTTCTACAGTAATACTCGTGTCATTCCTTGGGAGCTGGGAGCTGTCTAGGGTGTGGAGGTACAACAGGCTGGGGATGGACCCCAGCTGCCTGCAGACCTCACTCAAGCATGCTCTTCTGCTGAGACTGAAAACTCGCGTGCCAAGGAAAACCACGTATGAATGCCATCTGGGGACTTCTCCCAGGATGGGCACTTCCGGGACCCAGCCTGGACCATCATGTCCCCAGGCATGCAACCCAGGCAGATCTGCCTCAGGAACAAGCTTGCCAGGACCAAGTAACCCTTTTGGGGGCTTCTCCCAAACCCCGCTCATTGAATAGCAGAACAGCAGAGATGGTTTTCCTGCTAAAGAGAAGCAGAATTGCACCCTGAGGCTAGCGCTGTCATTTAGTTAGGCTGACATCTTGTGGAAGCCTTCCTAGCATATTAAGAACAACAAATAAGCTAATTTTGCCTGATTTTCATGGGGGCTGTGGGACTTTGTTGCACTATGGGGGATGGCAAGCCCAGGAGCTGCAGGTGATGCTGGGGTGGCCAGGGTTCAGATGTGTGGCACTGTGCAAGATGTGCCTGAAGAAGCAAGTGTGATCATTTCTGCTGCATGTTGTTACATTGGGTATCCCAGGATCTTTTACTAAGAGAGTCTTTGTGCCATGTCAGACTGTGAGGGGAGGGTGGCGAGCACAGATGGGTGGCTGTAGCAGTACCCTGTATGGACTGCCACTCGGATGTGCTGCAGTGGAGCTGTGTTAGCCCTAAGAAGTGGACACATGAAAAAAAGAAAGGCACATCAGGGTTGATGCATCATCAACAGACATGTCCAGCTCTTGAGGCTTGCTACAGAGGTCCCTTGGGTGAGGGCAGTGGGAGGAATGGAACAGAACACTACAGGTTGGGTGTCTTTCTGTGAGCAAAGAACACGTGTGCTGCAGCTTTGCACGTGGATAGCACGAGGACTGTCACCTCTGTGTCTGGCAGCTCTCTGCACTTGCCCTTGCCACTGGTTGCATAGGCCCATAGAATCACAAAGTTGTATGGTTGGAAAAGACCTTTAAGATCATTAGGTCTAATAATTCTGCCAGCATTGCCAGGTTCCCACTAACCCCTGTCCCTCACACCACATTTCCATGGCTTTGCAACCCCTCCAGAGGCTGGGACTTTACCACTGCCCTGGGCAGCCTGAGCCAGGCCTGGACAACAGTTTAGGGGAAGAAATTATTCCTCATGGCCAGCCTAAACCTCCCCTGAGGCAACTTCAGGCTGTTTCCTCTTGTCCTGTTTCTTGTTCCTTGGGAGAGAAGACCAACCCCCCACCTCACTCCAACCTCCAGTCAGGTTGTTGTTGAGAGCAAGGTCTCCCCTGACCTCCTTTCCTCCAGGCTGACACTCCCTAGTGCTCCTTAGAACATTTGTGCTCCAGACCCTTTTCCAGCTTCATTACTTTTCTCTGGACTCACTTCAGTCCCTAAATGTCCTTCTGGAAGGGAGAGGCCCAAATTTTATTACTTGAATTCCTCTTTTTGCTGTGAGCCACAAAGACAAACCCTGCTGGGGATGGCTATGGGATTAGAGTGCAGTGGTGGTGGCTTGTGTGGCCTCCCAGGCAGGGAACAAGGATGATGGAAGAGCAGAGATTAAGGGGGATGGGGAAAATGAGCAAATTTTAACACCAGTTCCAGTCTCTTTGATAAAGAGCTGATTTAATTTCAAGTAGATTTGTGCCACGGCTGGATTTATTATCCGTGATACTGGGCAGAGCTGTGGTATCATACTGCAAAATGACTGACATGGTCAACATGACCCTGTTATAATCTAGTGAATCTGTTAGCTAAAAATCCTATTAGTAATCTGAATATTTGGGTCTCACTGTTCTGAGTCCTCCTAATCCCATGGGTAAGAGAAGCTGATAGCTGGGAACCTGGGCAAAGTGTCTGTCATGGTCAAGAATGATCTGCAGTGGTTTTATGTGCCCTGAAAGGTCTGTTCAGCCGCAAGCTCTTTGCCTCTTGGTGCCTTCCAGTGACTGCTGTCCCACTGACTGCCTCCACTTGGACTCAGCAGGGCGTACTGGGCCCACAATCAGGGGTTTGTGTCAAAAAACTTGTGATGGGTTTAGCTACACGTTCCTAATTACTGCAGTTAAATGAGCAGGATCTTTTATCACAGAATCATAGAGTCATTTAGGTTGGAAAAGACCTTTAAGATCACAGAGTCCAACCATTAACCTAACTGTCCCAAGGCTAGATCTCTCTGACTTGGAAGCACATCCAGGGATAGCAATTCAGCCAGCTCCCTGGATGGCTGTTCCAAGGCCTGATGGCCCTTTCCATGAGGAAGTTTTTCCTAATGGCCAACCTAAACTTCCTCTGGTGCAACTTGAGGCTTTTTCTTGTCTTATCACATGTTCCTTGGGAGAAGAGACCAACTGTTACCTCCCTACAACCTTCTTTTAGGGAGTGGTAGATGGTAGTGGTGCAGTCTTCAGAAGGAAGTTCTGTTAATGCTTTTGATGAGTTTCTCTACTAAAGTTTCTGAATGCCAGCAGGGTGGAAATAAACTGGAGCTGCCTTGCTAAAATCTAATGGGTTTAGTTTATGAGGCTGAGACATGGGGCAGCTTAATAGGAACAGATCAAGAGCATGAAGCTGGTGCTGCTCAGGCTCTAATGTCCCATCGTGTACTCTTCAGAGCATTGCCACGACATCGGCTCAGGGCTGCTCTCGTGAATGCAAAGTCCATTAGTGGAAGCCATCTCTTGTTTTTCCTCTCATCTGGAAGGCATCCTGGCCTCATGCACTAACACTGCTCTGGGCTGTAATGCCAGGGCCAGCAAAATGAAAGTGGTGGGTGGACTCACTTCAGAAGCACCCTTCTGCCTTGCGATAAATTGGTAATGTGGGGGCACCCAGGGGCAAGGGAAGTGGCACTTTTTGGAGCAGGTGACTGTTTGGCTCTCTGTATAATAGATGAGTGTAGATCTTAGATCCAAAGATATTCCAGTGGTGTAGTTGGAACAAGTGCCCGGTTTTAATTTCAGTCACTTTTCAGTTACGTTTTGTGATGAGAATCAAATTGCTTGAATGTGGGAGGTGACAAATCTTCAATAATTCGTTAAAGTGGAATGACATTACAACATCCTAATTTTTTCCCCTCCGATTATGTTTAATTTTTATTTCTGCTACAGAGTGGACTCCCACGTTTTAGATTCAGGGCTGCTCAAACCAGCCTGTCACCTGGAGAATTGAGAGCTTCCATACCCTCATTTCAGTGCTGCTAAATGGGTTTTTTTTCCTTCTCAACAGGATAATTATATTGATCATGACTTAGAGTGTTAGAAATTGGATTGTGGTTGCATAAAGTGTGTTTCAAAACTTGAACAAAGGTACAGAAACTCCTAGCAAAACTGGATCACCACCAGTGTTTTAGCTAACACTCTCAATTTGATACCAATTAGGATATTTTCGTCCTAGTGTCTGCTTAAAGAGAGAAAAGCCACCCTGTGCTTGGCCCTGTGTCCTTTCATAACAACAGGGCTACTGTGAAACTTGGCTGTGTCAACCCTTGGCGAAACCTCCATGGGTTGGCTGCATACTGGAAACATTGGATTTATGGGGGAGACATGAATTCTGCTGCACATAATCACTTCTCAAAGAGAAAATAACAAAAATAATCCAACATTCTACTTGGAATTGGTAATACTGTTTTTACTTTGAGACCCTGAATACCTGTTCTTTATCTCATTTTTCAGGCTGGACGCAAAGAAAGAAGTGATGCGCTGAACTCTGCAATTGATAAAATGACCAAAAAGACCAGAGACTTGCGTAGACAGGTAACAAACAGATGTATTTGTTGGCCCACGAACCAACAGATAGCATGTTTCCTAGAGGACACACAAGGAAAGCAAGGGGTGAAAATGCAATCCCCTCCTAACTGAATAGTAAAGGTGATGGATTCTTAGTCATCCTCATGGCAAAAGAGATTTAATAACTGAAACCAACTCCTATGTTATAGATTTTGACCATAATCAGGGCTTTGTCATTCTGATGGTTCATCATTCTGATGTTATTCATCTCAGCCTGTTTTCTTGAGGGCTGTATTTATGTAACATGAATCTTTTGTCTGTTTGGTTGGGTTTTTTAAAGCCACATATTTCCCTCTTCAAGTGAATGTGAATATGGATCAAGTTTGTTGAAAAATGTTTTTATTGCAGGAGAAAAATAAAAGCGTTCAATCAGTATGTTGTTTAATCAGCTGAGGGAAAGCAGTGAATTTACTCAGACAAAAGCAATATGAACTGCTAAATCAATATTTGTGGCCAAACTGGTGACTTGCACTTACATAAGTAATCCAGTTTTTTAAGGAGATTGAATATAAATTGACAAGATATAGGTAGGAGTTAGTGTGGGGAAAGCCTTGACCACACGAAGAGAAAAGGATCAACGATAGAAGTCCTTGAGCTTTACGTGTTCATGCAGTAAAAGCAGAACAGCCGTGGAACACAACTGAAAAATATCTTGTTCTGTTATTTTTATCTTAGCTCCGCAAAGCTGTTATGGACCACGTATCAGACTCTTTTCTGGAAACAAATGTTCCGCTTTTAGTATTGATTGAAGCTGCCAAGAATGGGAATGAAAAAGAAGTTAAAGAATATGCCCAGGTTTTTCGTGAGCACGCCAACAAATTGATTGAGGTAAGATGGTAGAAATTCAAACTAAATTATCACCAAGGCAAGACCGAGCAAAACACTTTCAGCAAGTCTGTTGAAACAATGAGCAGATTTTGTAATTTGTTTGCTTTCTAAATTTTATTCTAATTTCATGTTTATATAATTAAAAAGATGAGCTTATCCAAAAGCATCAAAAGTACCATTGCATACAGACTTTGAAGTATCATACAATGTGTGTCTGTGCTGCTTCCTTTACTTGATTTGTTAACTGGACATGGAGATGTGGAGTAAGGGGGAGGGCTGTGTCATGACTGTCCCACTCTACAGCTTGACTGTCTTAACTGAAACATATCAGAGGTCATTACTGTTCAAGGTAACGGTTTTAAAAGCGCATTCACAAAGAGCAAGGTGAGTTCGTACCCTGTGTGCAGCTTGCTGACCTTGTCCTTTTGCCCTTGTTTGCATGTGAGTTTTATGCTGCCTGATGCTAAATGCCAAGGAACAAACATCTACAGGTATTGTTGAAGAAACATGCCACTAGGAATAACCTTCAAAAATCCTTTCTGTGCGCTGCAAGACTCTTGGAGGCATCAGCTGGCTCCTGTGCTTGACCTCAGCAGCTGCCTGGGAGCAGCTCCACGCTGGTTAAGCTGGTTTTGTTCTCTTGGTATCGCTGTGTTTGGTAACCAAAGTCCAGGTGTCTCCTGGGATCATCAAGAATACTTTAACACACCTTGACAGATTGAAATTACTCAAGACTTATAAAACATCGGTCAAAGTAATTTCTGATTCTTGCTTAATTTTTTTTCTCAGTTTTTATTTTTTAAAGCCTTTGGGTCTCCAAGTACAGTGAGCAACCACCCTATAGTCTGGGGTGCATCAGGCTAGTGCAGCTCTTCAGAGCTACTGTCTGAGCAATGAAAATCTTTAATCCTTCGAAGTTTCTTCACTTTGGGTATAATTGTGCTGCTCCATCTGCGAGCCTCCCTCCTGCCCGGGCTTGGTGAGCCCTCATTCACTGCTCCAGGCCCTGTCTGACAGGCTGTGTAGGAGCAGTTTTCACTGACCTTACCTTGTGTGCAAAATGACAAACTGAAAATGAGTTTTAGTGAACCTTTATTATGTCAGCCTGTCTTTCAGGAAAGACTGTTTCCCTGAAAATGTGCATTAAACCATGTTTCTGACGGGCGTCAAAAGGTTCTGCTAAAATGATATGCTGTTGCAACAACTTTCTGAAGGCTTGTTTATTGCTTTTGCTGTCTGAAATGTAGTGATAGCTGTAGAGTAGCATGATCTAGGTGGCTTATAAACCTCTTCTCTGAACATAGATGGGTTACTATAAGTGGGATAGTACTTCTACAGAGCCCTTGCCTTGAGGGGATGGAGAGCCACTGCAGAGTCATATATGCAGTGTCAAATTTACTGTGAAGACAGATGGGTCAGGGTGGATTGCACTTTCAATGTCTTGATGTGTCTGTGCTAGAATGGAGAAGGATGTTTGCAAGTTCCCATACGATTCTGCTCTCGGGGAGAAAATCTCAACTGCAGGTATCCAAAGAAACAATAAAAGATTGTGCAAGAGCAGAATCGAAGATGTTCCACTTGGCGAGATGAGGAGTGATTGCTGCCCCCTGTTTCCAGTGAAAGAGAAATTCTGCTGAGTGACTCAAGGCATCAAACATGACCAAAGAGCTGCGATGCAGCATAGACCTGCATTGTGTGTTGCATTGTGACTGACGGGCTCCTGTGTTTTAGATGTAGAAAAGAGCGTGTCCTTCCCTTTAACACTGAGCAATGGAGAGATACATACCTGATGAGAGACCTGCTCTGCACTAGGTAACCCACAACGTCCCTCACTGAGTGGGAGAATTTACAACCCACTGGAGTGGGCTGTTTCATATGTAGACCTTCATTTTTTGACAGTGAACTATTGCATTTTTTGGCTTGATGGGAATGGTGGTGGTGCTGGTCCTGCCCTGTTACTTCTTGCTTCAACAGTGCAGACATGTTTGCAGGCCTTTTGAGTAGCTCTAAAGAGATGCAAGCACGTGATTTGAGTAATTTTATTTTGAAACATTCTCTTCGTGGCAGCAGAGCACTGTCTGCTTTGTGCTTCCTAAAGGCCAAGCAGCCACATTTAACCCAAAGTTGCAGTAACCACAAACATCCTGTTAGCCTGCTGGGTCTATACCTTCTGGAGAAACCATACCAGAGGGCTTCTATCTGATTTGTTTCTCAAGTAGTAAAATGCTACCGCCCTCAATCACACCTTCTGACAGCAGAGTAATGGTTAAATAGTAAAATGGAACCCGTCTCAGATGAATAATATGTTTCAGTGCTAGCTTTCAAATTGCCCTGTGCTAACAGCCCTTTCCCAACTGGAACTCTGCCCGAGTTCTGGGTCGGGAGTTCAATTCAGGAACCGAGAAGCCAATTAAAACGCATCACACAATAATAGCAGAAGAGACAGTATTTTGGGAACCAGTATAAGAAAAAGTTAAATTAATTTGTAAGCGGTGAAAATCTTCCTGCTCTCCAGGCTGTAAAGTACATATTTGCCTTCCAGTGGTTTTTATGGTGCTGGAGACCCATGACTCTCCAACCTGTAGTGTTGCTCTTGAGGAAAGAGTGTTGATGTTGGCATCCTTTGGTTGAATATTCCTCCTAGGAGAAACTTGGCTGGCCTGCAACTTGGTGCTCATTGGTAATGATGTCACTTAGCACCATGCTGCCTTTTTGTTGGTCCCAGTCTTTGTGCACAAGCTGCCTTTGTCCCGTTAAGAAGAAACTTTTGATACCCTATTGAATGCTTTAGAAAAGTAGCAATTAGGTTGCCAGTTTGTTGCCCCTGTACTGTGTAGTTTGAATGGAAAGTTTCTCAGAACTTTAAGAAATGAGGTGGTTGAAAGGCAGATGAGGACAGAGTCCAGGTTAAAACCTTCCAGTAGCTGTTTGCTGACTGAAAAGTGGTTTTGGAAAGGGAGAGTTTGATTTCCTTTGAAATGGTGAATCATCTGCTCTTATTCTACAGCCCAGTACCCCTCTGTCATTTCTCCCAAGTTTTATTTTATTGTCTCTTTTTCAGAAAAGCTGTGGTGAGACCAAGGGGAGGTGGAAGCTCTCAGTGATGTTTCATAAGCATCAATTTTTTTCCCCAATTGCTTTAATTTGTCTTAAAAGACTGCTCTGTGCCTTTTTTTTAATGCACCAGGTTGTATCTTGCATATGGAGAGATGATTTTCTCATCTTCAGTGAAAACACATGGACAGATGCAGACTGCAAATTTATTTGCTTGGAAAGAATTGCATTTGGGCACTTAGCTCCATAAGCTCTCCATAGCCTCTCACACTGACATTTTCCCCTTCTGTCACCCGATGTCCTGGAGTCATTCTTCAGACCTTGCTCTAAAAATACTCCAGAAGCTCAATGACTTGCGACATTTTTATTGCAATTTATCCTCAGTCTCCCATACTTGCAGCCTCTCTGTTCTTCAGAGAGTCCTAACAGCTGCAGGTGTTGTTTACATGTGAAAGGCTTTTAAAAAAATCCAAAGTGCATAAAACAGGGGTTTAAAATAATCACTAGTATTCAGAGCTCAGGCACAGCAAAGGTTTTGAAAACCAGAGGTTTGTGTGTCAGCACTGAAAGAGCTGATGGATACGGGAGGGACAGATGGGCATAGACAGCCAAATACTGACGTGGGATGTTTTTTTCAGCTTCAAGCATATGAATCTCTCAAAACTTGGTGTTTCCCAAGCTAGGGTCATTACCTGTCATTGCATGGGGTACCTGAGCACTTACATTTTCTGTTGGGTAGCTGATTTAGAGGGGAATTAAAGCCTGCAAACTCAAGTTTGTCTTTGACTCACTTTTATTTTTAAGGCAATTGTGTATTACAAGGGAAATGCCCTTGTGCTGTCGTCTGGAGAAGAAAGTCCAGCTCGAGACTAATTTCCATTTTAAGATGGAGAGCAAAAAGCCTGTTCCAAAGAACATGTTTTCTGTAATTTGCCTATAGATAACCTTGGCAGCAATTGAAAACAAATGTTGTCAGCAAATGACCAGTGTAACTCTAATGTGCCCTCTGAAGTCTGCCACTATGCAAGAACCAATGCACTTTCCTTGTAAGTTCATTTTATTAGTCAACTATTTCATAAATAAATCAAATTCTGCTCATAGAACATGCTTTCCTTACATTCATAATCAGTAAAGTAGAAAAGCCTCAGCAGAAATGATCCTTCCGTTTTCCAGCAAAGCTGGGAATACAGATTTAATACATCGTATGTAAGTAATGCCGAAGGACCTTCTAATAGGATAACTTCTGTTCCTGTAAGGTTAGGATTGTTTTTGAGGCCAGTCTTCTAATGCTACACCAAATTATGTATTGAAGAGTTGGTATAATGCTGGTAGAGATTTAAAATCATGTTGGAAGAGGAGTACAAGTCTTCAGGGTCATCTTTCTATCCAGATTTTATTGTAAATACTTGTAGGAGAAGCTGGGTAATACAGCAAGGAAACTGATGGAGAGGTGAAGTGATCGAAGGAGAGTTTGAACCAGTTTTTCTGCATGTGCCATAAATGTTTTAATTCTTGATCTGTAATGGAAAGGTTAAGCTACCAGTCTGGGCATAAAAGTATTCCTCTGCTTACTCTGGCTGTAGTTTGCATTCTAGATGTATTAGTCCTTTCAAACACCCACTGAACAGAGCTTTCATGGGACAGCTGTACCCAGAATGGCACCAGGTAGCTGGAGGTAGCTCAGTTAGGTTGAGAGCCAAATGCAAGGTTGTATTCCTTAACTAGCTTTTTTGTCACATAGATGCAGCTTGGAAGGGGCAGGTTGTGAGATTTGATGCCAAGAGGAAGGTGATTGCCCATTAAAATATTAAGCAGTCACCTCAATACTGCAGAGAGCAGAAAATGTTCCTCTTTCCTCTTTGAAGCAGCCTGTTGAAATAAAAACCCCTGAAACTACCATTTTCTCATTGTCTAAAACTTCTGAATCAAAAATGGAAACGTGTTGTGTGCCAGTTCTGTTCCCTCCCGCTGTTTATAACCAGACAGGAGGTTGCAGAGCTCTGGAAATAGCACTTATCTCCATTTTAGTCCATCATACCCCTCAGTGCTTTACGTCTGGAGTTTTTCTGTTTGCAGCTTATTTTAGTTAAAGACTTTTACTATTTTAAGGTGATACATAGGGATTCTCTGGCCAGGGTGTTCACAGGATTGGAACCGTAATGCAGAATTCTCCCTTATATGATACCCGTTAGGGCTCACGTTAGAGCACTCGGGCTTGTCTTGGGTACTTGGGCATAGTGTGCAAGCGAATTCATAAATATATGGACTCGGTGCTTAATAAAAGCCTTTTTCTCAGAGGGACAGAAGTTGCATAATCAATTGACACGTCTCTTCTGAGAGTCCTCGGTTGCCACTTAGTTTTGCCAGGACAGTTGTTTCTGCAGATAAATTAATTTCATGGACTTTGATCCTTATGAAGTGAATCTGGGCTTTCATATGGGAGAGGAAGAAATTATTTGAGCTGTGTCTTCATTTTGGGAGACTCAGTTACACTTTTCTTCAGCTGGTCCTCGAGGAAGATGTTGAATGGCTGCCCATCCATTTTTTATTTTTATTGTGCTTTTAACAAGGGTGATTTAAAGCTGCCTAAAAGTGGGACATCGCATTCCCAGAGACACTGTAAAATGTAAATGAAAAAGAGAAAAAGAAGCCGAAGTTTTGAAGTTTAATCAGAAATTAAAATGCCAGAACACCTTTGGAATGATTTGTTACTTGTCCAAAGGGTTTCTGAGAAGACACTCGTTAGTGTTAAACTGGAAAGTAATGTTTTTCAAACATAAAACCCTCCGAAAAATCCTGCAATGCCATTTTTACAGCAGCAGTTTGAAATGAGCATAGCCAGGCTCGTAGAATTCAATTAGCGTGTTTGTCTTCTGCCATGTTTCTAACAATGGAGGTGGCAGAGGCAGCTCTGGAATTGTGAATTATGCAGCAATAACTGCACTGCAGAGCCTGAATTGTCTGGATCACACTGTTGCTAGAGATGCTGCCTTTGAACCACAACCTGTAAACAGGGAGGAAGAACTGAGTATCCCTTCTCCAAAGTCAGTCCAGTTGCTTGAATGAAGACTGTCATACAGACTTCCAGCGTCAGCCTTTGAAATTCTGGAAGAAGGAGATGTAATGTGCTAGAGATTTTAATTCCTTTTTTTTTCTCTTGTGTTTTTTTGGTCTCATCTTGAAGCCATTTATGGAGCCTTTAATCAAGAGTTCCATGTGAAGTGTAACCCTCTACCTAAGCGAGGGTGTCGGTGCGATGGAGAGTTTTCACAAGCACAAAGCTGTCACACTGTTTCTTGATGATTTTCACCGGTGTAATTTAAGAAACTGAGCAATGACCCCAAATGCAGAGAGTTGAGGCTGCCAGAGTCTTTGAGTTGCTAGAAGATGTGGCTCCTCAGTCATTATCTCAACAAATTTCAAGTTAAAAGAAGTGTGTTTCAAATGAAAAGGGTAGAAGCAGCCTGTTGTCAGAGAAGGCCCTTGTCTGCAGCAGATGTCAACACAAATTGTCACTGACGGAGGCAAAAACTGATTTAGAAATGACAACATTTTTCCTGATTTAAAATTAGTAAATTCTGAAGAATCAAAATAACTAGAATTTGCGATGCAATCGCTTGGTGACAGATGGTACAGTGCTGTTTTTTCTGTTGGAATTACACCTTCCTGCTAGTAACCTCTTCCTGGCTGCCCCTGTGCACTGCGATGGCACAGAAGGACGGCCAGAAGGAATGAGGACACTGATGTGGTGTGGAGCTTCTGGAGAGAGTTCAGCGTAGGGC
>VXBP01010826.1:0-58567 GCA_013400115.1 Rhinopomastus cyanomelas | reverse complement strand
TCCTGTCCACCCCCTGAGAACCATAGGATACAGGCACCTCCTGAATATGACTCTTATTTATTCGTTGTCCAGACTGTTGAGCCTGACTCCACCTGTCTTCATCGGTTTCAGCCTCTCTAGTTCTCTTGAGCTTTCCTAGTTCAGCCTGTAGCCTTTCAACCTCATCTTGCAACTGTGCCACCTGGTCAAGCAGATAATCTACCTGCTCACACCGAACGCAGCCAGGAAGATGAAAAAAACTCTGCATTCTTGACAGCCTGTTACCTGCATGGTTCCAGCCATGATGATTCTGTGATTCTATGATTCTCTCCAGCAGCTCCACATCCGTCTTGAACCGAGGAGCCCACAACTGGACACAATACTCCAGTTGTGGTCTTACCAGGGCAGAGTAGTGGTGGGTGGGAATCAGGCAGAGAAGCTGCTGTTGATAAGCTGCTCACAGGGAATCTTGCATTACAATAAGTTTCTGCCTGCGAGTTACATAACATCAGGAGTAGTATAGAGTCAGGTAACACGCAGTGTGGTGACTTGTGGCGTGGAAGATCCACACATAAAATTGTACCTGTATCGTGTCCTTATGAAACTGCAGAGCTACTTCTGGTGGGTTCCCCCATACTTGGTTTCCTTTACTCTGCTGTGTCCTAATATAGAAGTTCTAACAGTATTGATGGCCAAAGAGGTAAGAGACAGCAGAGGAGCACATCCCACCATTTCTTGACAAAGCCACTCTTCTTCACAACAGCCACACAGATGTGCCCTCTCCTCTGCATAAAGCACTTGCACAACTTCTCTTTGTGAAGTAGCCACGTAAGGCTTTGACTGACAATTGGGTTCTGCTGACAAAATGATGACAATTGGCTAATATTTTGAACTAGTATTATAACTTTTTGTTAGACCCTATCGAAGCCATATTTTTGAAAATCTAGAAGTGCAGCTCTAATTCACAATTTATGAGATATAACATGCATTAGGATTATATTATCAAGATCATATAAAAATGTCAGTAATACAGAATTAATGGAACGCGGTGCAAATTGCTAAATTATATCAGCAGCAAGTTTGTCACTCCAGTGTGGGTTAGTTCAAACCCTGCAGATCTCTGTAGATTATTATGGAACAATTGCACTTGTGGAAAAATCACAAGGTGAGTACGTGCTGGAGCAGTCATCCAGGCTGCCATGGCACGGGTTTTGGACTGCAGGCAAAGGCAGAGCACAGAACGCAGCCCAGCAGAGCAGAGAATCATAGAGTCACAGAATCACAGAATGGCCCAGGTTGGAAGGGACCTCCAAAGATCATCTAGTCCAATCCCCTCCAGTGAGCAAGGACATCCTCAAGGGTCCAAGGGTCATGGAACATTAGGGATTGGAAGCGACCTCAAAAGCTCATCCAGTCCAATCCCCCTGCCACAGCAGGGTCACCCAGACCAAGTCCAGGTGTGTTTTAAATATCTCCAGGGAAGGAAACTCCACAACCCCCCTGTGCAGCCCCCTCCACCACCCTGTCACCCTCACTGGGAAGTAGTTATAGAATCATAGAATCAGTCAGGGTTGGAAGGGACCACAGGATCATCCAGTTCCAAACCCCCTGCCATGGGCGGGGACATCCCACCCTAGATCAGGCTGGCCAGGGCCTCATCCAGCCTGGCCTTAAACACCTCCAAGGATGGGGCCTCCACCACCTCCCTGGGCAACACATTCCAGGATCTCACCACTCTCACGGTAAAGAACTTCCTCCTCACATCCAGTCTGAATCTACCCATCTCCAGTTTTGCTCCATTCCTCCTAGTCCTTATCATTACTGTGATACTGCAATACTGTGATTAGGGACAGTCAGCATGGCTTCACCAAGGGCATGTCATGCTTGATCAATGTTAGGATTACTGGATTTAAGTTGGACTGGATGATCTCTAAGGTCTTTTCCAACCTTATCATTACTGTGATACTGTGACACCTGACATCCTAAAAAACCTCATAGGAGAGGTGCTCCAGCCCTCTACCTGTTCCAGTGTTCCACTCTCCTCCTGCTAAAGACCTTCTTCCTAACAGCCAATTTCAATCTGCCCTTCTCTAATGTGAAGCCATTGCTCCTCATCCTATCACTCCAGGCCTTTGCAAACGTGGGTCCCTCCCTGGAGCCTTCTCTTCTCAAGGCCAAACAACTCCAGCTCTCTCAGCTTGGGCACTTTTCATTTCTTTTCCTGAAAAATTCCAGGTGTTAAGTCAGTGCTTTGGCAGGCTCCGCAGTAGGAAAGCAGCAGTCTGCTTCTGCAGAGCTCTGTGTGATCCTCCCCACAGGGATGTTTCACACACACAGTGAAAAGAAAGCTCAGAGCTGAGATACCGAGGCCAGGAAAACCCTTACAGTTCTACTAACTTCACTGTGTGAAAAATCCACTGTGGTGGATTTTTTTTCACCATTTGACCCAAAACACACACTCATAACACTGAAGAATTACCTCGTGTTGTCCTCACTTATCTGCACTTTCAAAAGGAAGCCCGAATGCATTGTCAGACTCCTAAGTCGGCAATAAGGGGTCACATTTTTAAAAGTACTGGTATAAAAAACCAATCAACCTTAATTAATCTTGTGTTCTTCATTTCAGTGGAGATTCTTGCAATAACTGCTGACTAGAAGGCTGGAGAAGAGGAGGCTCCCAGGTGACCTTATTGTGTCCTTCCAGTATCTGAAGGGGGCTACAAAAAGGCTGGGGAGGGGCTTTTTAGGATGTCAGATAGTGACAGGACTAGGGGGAATAGAGCAGAGCTGGAGATGGGTAGATTGAAAGTGGATGTGAGGAGGAAGTTCTTCACTGTGAGAGTGGAGAGAGCCTGGAATGTGTTGCCCAGGCAGGTGCTGGAGGCCCCATCCCTGGAGGTGTTTAAGGCCAGGCTGGATGAGGCTCTGGCCAGCCTGGTCTATGGGGGGGTGTCCCCGCTCATGGCAGCGGGTTTGGAACTGGATGATCTCTCTAGGTCCTTTCCAACTGGAACTGTTGTCCCTTCTAAACCTGACTGACTGTGTGACTTGGTCTGGGTGATCTTGCTGTGGCAGGGGGATTGGACTGGATGATCTCTCTAGGTCCTTTCCAATCCCTAATGATTCTATGACTCTGTGATATTATTCTCTGTCACAGCAGTGACCTGGGGGACAGGAGGTCAGCATTAAAGCACCACATGCAGTGTGGCACCTACACACTCCATCAGGCAGCCTTCAAATCCCATTTCAGCCTCTGCACAACTTCAACATGTGGTACACGATTCTGAAGTCACGTGTTCAGAATAACCTGCTCCTAGACTCCCACCTGAACCTGTAGCTCTATTCAGCTTCTAACACCACCTTCACTAAAAGACACTCACACCAAAAACAGTATTTCTCTGACAGTTGCAGTTCCTTCTCTCTGAAGTTGTGCTCTGGGTGTTTCTCAGAGGGCAGATGACTGAATTTAAGGTGGCACACTGGTTTGTGTTCATAAATAAGCTCCTGAGAGCCTGGTAAAGAAGAGCCACACTTTTTTTGTACCCGAGGTACCCAGCATAGGGCTGGCCTATGTGAAAAAGAAACTTGGAAAATTAAATTAAGGAAAGCAGAGGGGAAAGCCCCGAAGAACAGTAACTGATACTTCTTAATTATTTGTTAAAAGATTCTGTTTGAAGATATTAAGTAGAAGACCTCATTGTCTGCAAATGTATTTTGACCTGTTTCTGCTCATCTTCTAGCCTACACCGGGAGGTATAACGGAGTGGTTTGTTTTTTAAACAAAGCAGCAATTAGGGAATGAGGTGACTGAAATGATTGGAGAATAAGGTTGAAATACCATGCTCCTGTAGCCTTAAAATTAAACTCCCCATCCAAAAAGTAAGCAATCATGCAAATTGGTCCGAAGAGCAATCATGCAAATCAGAATACGCAGCAATATAGCAGTGTTTAATAGCATCCAATAAAGGGATAGGAAGCAATGAAAGGACTTGTTTACCCTTTTTGAAGTACAAAGAATTATCAGCATTTCATTCACACTGTACAGAGACTTTCTTGGCCAGTGATTTTTACCCAAAACTGAGCAGGCCTAACTGAACGACTAACTTCCTCAACACATTACTTGAGCATTGCTACCAAGATGTGTTGTTACTCTTGGACAATCCATGATGCCCTGCATCTTCACTCTGGCTACCCATGAAGTCTATTAAATTACACCGCAGTTTATGAAGAATTTTTTGTCTAATCCTTTAGCTAATCACTTCTCATTAGTTAGTGAAAGCTGAGGTAGAGAGGTGCTAATTTTTTAATCATGGAAAATTCCATACTCGCTAGAAATAACTTCTTTATTTTATATCTACCTACAGTATGCAAATTAATATATTTTGCTCTTCAATTTACTCATTTCTCTAAGAAACATCCCAGCTTATTCCACAATTAGTTAAACCCTTTCCAATCAGCTCTTCTGTACTTTCTTTGATCTTTAGAAAATTTGCACTAAATGACCTTTAATGTTTGATGGTTCGAGACTTTCCCATTGGAGTTCCTTCATTTGGTGTTGCTTCTGCCATTGATTTTGGCAGAAAGAAGAGGTTTTGTGGGTTACAAACCAGGCACATAATTACTGTATGACTTGGTCTGGGTGATCCTGCTGTGGCAGGGGGATTGGACTAGATGACCTCTCGAGGTCCCTTCCAATCCCTAATGATTCTATGATACCCACTTCTCCCTAGCACCTCCAGCTCTCTGGCACCCGCCTGTCACACAAAAACCTGAACTGCATCATTCGGGACAGCACTGTTAGTGACAAGGGGAAGCCCACCAAAACGTCCATTTGATAACAGACCTCATGCCCGAGAACCACAATACACAGGACTGAGAGTGGTTGGTGTCTATTGTAGTGCCTGTTGTCGTCTGGGGAAGGTGCCTTCTTTCACCAGTGCTTACAAGTACCGCTGTACTGACCTTTAAACTCTTCAAAGCCATCATAGGCTTCTGCATCCTGCTACACAAGAAACTCCTCAGCGTGCTTCAGAATGCTTTGAAGACACAAAAGCGTTCAAATCATATGTTTTTGGCTACAGGTTCTCTTCAAGACGCAACACACTAGGCTTGTCGGAGCCGGGTTGCAAAAGGGCTCTGAAGCAATGAATGTATAGTCTACGTTGCCACAGTGGCTTTTTTATAACAGGGTACAGAACCACCGCAGTCACTCTCTCCGTTCTCTCTCTTTAATTGCACTTGTACATATACTTGCACTAAAGGAATTGTCTTAAAAACAAGGCAACTCAACACTACCATTACTCTATTTAACACTTGATTCCACTCCAGTAAAAGGTGGCAATTTGTGCATTAAACACACCATTTTTCTTATGAAGTAAGTACAAAAATAATGTAAAAAGAAAACCCAATAAATTAACTTCACCTAGCAGCTCTTTGGTCTCCTGAGCAGTTTGACTACCTGTAACTTTGCAGCCTATTTCCAGCAATGTGCCCTTTGCAAAGCAGGCCAGACAAGAAAACACCTATAAACTGATGCTTATAACATGTGTCTGCACTTTAGGTTTGATATCCCTGAACACCATCATCCAGTTTGAAAGTCCTTTCCAAAATCACTTGTTCACTTTGTTCAAGTTTCTACAGGTTGAGGTTTTGCTGCACATGATTTTCTGTCACAGACAGAACAGTACCCTACTGGACTTCACGTACTCGGACTGCATTGCAGTCTGCAGCTCTTTCTAGGAGCAGACAGGGCTGAGCAATACCAAAGTCTAACAGCTGCCTTGGATGCTCCATCCCTACGTGTTCTTCATTTGGAAAACCAGGGCATCCACTGAACCCACAGCCCCAATCCCGGACAAAACAATTAGTAGAATGATGCCATCTATCAGAATCATGAACCTTCTTTCCCCTGAAATGAGGGTCTGTGAGATTTTCCCGAGATCAAAACCTATCCAGTTGTGGGGGGCTGATAGCAAAGGCACCAGAGAAGACTTTTAAAAAGGCATAACATTTGAAATAAGGTCTTGAAACAAAACCAAAAGAGACCAACTAACCTACTGAGAACTCACACATAACCATTGTCCCTGAAGTATTAAAATACAAATTAAAGCCTAGGCACCTTTTCCTTAATTAATTAAGCTCTTTCTCTCCTACTTTTCTGTGATGCACCTTAATTTCTAACAAGACTATGCTGCTTACATTTTCCAGACAGCCTTGCATCTTACCTTCCAGAACCAAGTGGTGTGCTCCTGATGACGCCAAGTGATCCCGTGTATGTGATTTATGCTTCCTACCCCTTTTTTAGTCACTTTCTTTTCTGGACATTTATTCTCCTCAGGCAGGAACCAGCTGTTTGTCTTGTTGCTCACAAAGCAGCAGGTGGTGATGCACGAACACTGCTGTGAAACTTCCTGGGAAGAGCCACAGCTCTGTGCTAGTTATCTGCACAAAAATCCCTTTGTAAATAGCATCTAAGCAAGCAGTAGATGTTTTGGTGTAACTAGACTATCAGGATATCACACAGGGTTTGCTTTTCACCCCATCCACCAGTTTAGCTTTTTCTAGGCTGCACCAGCACAAATACAGTTCTGCCAGATGTGGCTGAGCTTGCCTGTCCATTCTCCCCTTGCATTTGTTATGCCCATGTGTGCCGTGTCCCACACCTGACCCCACCCCCTTCACCAGCAGGTAAATAATTCCCAGGAACATTTTCTCGAAAAGCGTGTTTCCCTGACAGACTCAGAACATGCACAGAAAGTGTTTGTCGCTCGGTGAAAACACAGGAGAAACACCACCCACTAGTGAACCTGTGGTGCATGTGTTGATCCAAACATACTCTGCTTATAGGTCTAGAAGAGGCAATGCTACGTCTCTTCTCAACTTCAGCACTTCTCGATGGCCAAGTATGCACGTGCAAGACAAAAATCAAATGGAACCAATCATTCCAAGTTTTTTCAAATTGTGGCAGAGCATAATCTATCACAATAGAGTTTAAGAAAAAGAAATCATATTTGGCCTCAAAAATGGCCCAGTCCCAGAAGGAGCAATTTCAGATTTTCATTTTTCCTAAGTGTTCTCAAAGCCAAAAGACAGAGGACAAGATCTCCTAACACAGTACCATTGCGGGGTCGGACTGGATGATCTGTCGAGGTCCCTTTCAGCCCCTGGCATTCTGTGACTCTACAAAAACGTAATTTGAGTGAGAGTGGTACAGAGTCACCTTTGAGGTTTGCTTTGGATTATTTCAAAAGACTATCCAGGAATCCCTGCGCAGGGCTCCTAGGCAGTCCGTTTCCTTCCTCGGGCTTTGTGCTTGTGTCCCAGTAAAGCAAATCAAGAACATATACTTACATTTTCCTAATCTACTCTAATGACAGCTACATTCATTCACGCTGAAAATCTTTCTTTCAGTGCTAATCAGTATCTTAATTTATGTTGTTCTGCAGAAAACAGTTCCATTAAACAAAAAGGTGCATAAGAAATTGCGTTAAAACTCGCCTCTTTAACTCATTAACTTGGAATGTATTTGATTTATGACACTTACGCTGTGTCAAGGAGTACCACAGCTGTACTCCCCCTACAAGTCTTATAAAGTAATTTTGATAATTTAAGTTAATTATAGTTCGTTCCTTGATATCCATTCCTTGTTTTCCAGGGGCACCAGGGAACAGTTGAGATTCCGACTGCTCCCTTCCAGCAGCAGCAGCACTGAGTTTATAAAATGCCAGTTACAAGCTTATGAAATGCTAGCATGCAGGGTTTGATCTCTATTTGTCAGCCCTAATCTGACAGAAACCTGCTTCTGCTGAGCTCTTCTGGAAAAGCTTCCCCGTTCTTCCCAAATGGGCCGTCTCCTACTGTGACAACTGGTTCCACCACTGGTTATTACAACTTCCTAAACCACTAATAAATCTTTGTCCTCTAAGTCACATTGCCATATATTTGTTCCCATGCTGTAACCAACTCTTTGCTTATTTAAAGTCATCTCCTTTTAGCTTCTTTGGATCCATGCAAGTTGCTACCACTCACTAAGTCTTTGAGGTTTTTTTGCCCTTTAAAGTAATTTAGGCAAATTCTGCCAAATAGTTTTTAAAAAATCAAGATATGTTTTGATTTCTATTTTGTCCAAATTTTTATTTTAAAATACAGATCCTTGCTTAACGCTGTGGCTAAGCAATACTGCTCAGCAACACTGGCTCAGGACGGGGTAGAACGCTACAATGACTTTTGCCTCCAGGAATCCTGATGCTGAACCCTCCTAATTTACAGAAACTTAAGATCTAGGGTTGAGATAGACTGTCATGGCCACACTCTCTGCAAGAGATCTGGGAGGAAGACAAAAGACTGCTTCTGTTTACAAAGTGCTTCTTCTGGGGATGATCATGGTTTGTATATTGAACTCTCAAGAATTCAAGTCTTTGAGTCACATGAAAACTAGCCCCCCAAAAGTGACACAATTTACAAGTCCTGGATGGACCAGCACACAGAATTGGATCCCGTTGCGAATCATCACGTCAAGGCAAATGCCTTCCTACCATTGCTGCCATTCAGCGAGATCTGGACAGGCTGGAGAGCTGGGCAGAGAGAAATCTAATGAGCTATAACAAGAGTAAGTGCAGAGTGTTACATCTGGGCAAGAACAACCCTAGGTACCTGTACAAACTGGGGACTGACCAGTTGGAGTGTAGTGTAGGGGAAAGGGACTTGGGNGAGCACTGGAACAGGCTGCCCAGGGGGTTGTGGAGTCTCCCTCACTGGAGATATTCAAGACCCGCCTGGATGTGTTCCTGTGTGACTTGGTTCAGGGGATCCTGCTGTTGCAGGTGGATTGGACTAGATGATCTTTCGAGGTCCCTTCTGATCTGTAATGATTCTATGATTCTATGATTCTATGATTCTATGATTGCAAGGCAAAACCCTCCCTCATTTATAAAGAAGCAATAACTTTCTAATTCAAAAAACCACTGACATTTAATTCAAAACACAGTTTTTAAGGGCACTCTCCTTTGTAGAAGCACACATCAGGATTCCATGAACCTGCAGTGATTAGCAGCAGTGCAGAGTGTTTGGCTTCACAAGATAACAGACTGTAGTAGCTTAAGTCATGTCTGCATTCATGAGCCACAGCTGTTGAGGGAAAGAAGAGTAGGATGGATTCCGCCCTGACATTCCTGTAACCTCGGTTTTCAGTCCACCTTAAGCCATCAGGAGATGAGGAAAGGTATTTGCTTGATTGCTCTAGCAGTTCCTAAAACCAATAACAATTTTCCCATTCTTAGATACAGGGACAAAAGATCAGTAATTCCCTGCGTGTGAATGACCAGGTTAATGTGACTTGTGTTTACAGAGAAAGATACCCAGTGTTTTTGGACCAGGCAGACTTCTTTATAGATGCTATAAGGAATTCAGTCTGTTATCATTTCTGGCAGGCTCTCTCGCTCACAGGGCACAGATCCTTGCTGCAGAATGCAAACATAACCATTACAGACTTGATTGGATTTAGTGACGACTTGCGCTCTTTCCAAGCACAGACTGACACACCGCAGAGCGTGTTACGTAGCCATGGCATTCAAAGAATGACTTTGATCACCATTTCATGGGTCTCACTTCTACTTATTTTCATCGTGCTGCGCAAAAGGAAAGCAGGGGGGGAAAGACCAACCATGAAAAGCCCCAGAACCAACCAACCAACAAGCCCTAAACATCCCCACAAACCTACCCAAACTAAAAAACCACTCTCACTTTCTTCCGGCAGATAGCCTTCCTCTGTGTGCTTGTGAAAATGTAAGGAACAGGAAGCAGAAACTAGTCACTTGGGCCTGAAGTTAAATTTCATCTTGAATTCTAAGTAAAGGAAGAAGGGTGCTGCCTCCTGAAACACTCTATAGAGAACTTTGGACCAAAGTGTCTTTTAGTTTGTGGTGAATGTGATTGTTTTTGGGTTGCCTGCAGCTGGGGAGGTGGGCAGGCTGCGGTGTGCAATCAGTGATTCATAGAATCATAGAACATTAGGGATTGGAAGGGACCTCGAAAGACCATCTAGTCCAATGCCCCTGACACAGCAGGATCACCTAGACCAAGTCACACAGGAACACATCCAAGTGGGTCTATAACATCCCCAGTGAAGGAGACTCCACAACCACCCTGGGCAGCCTGTTCCAGTGCTCCATTACCCTCACTAGGAAGAAGTTCCTTCTCAGATTAATGTGGAACCTCCTCTGTTCCACTCACATCCATTGCCCTTTGTCCTATCACTACATGACACTGAGAAGAGCCTGGCTCCATCCTCCTGACACCCACCCTTCAAATATTCATAGACATTAATGAGGTCACCCCTCAATCTCCTCTCCTCCAAGCTAAAGAGACCCAGCTCCGTCAGCCTGTCCCCATAAGGAAGGTGCTCCACTTCCTTCATCATCTTCGGTGCCCTACGCTGGACTCCCTCCAGCAGCTCCACATCCCTCTTGAACTGAGGGGCCCACGACTGGACGCACTTGCCATAACTGCAGTTTAGGAAGCTTAAACTGACTCTGTGTGTGGCTACAGGTGTAGAGCATTTCTGTTAGTGTGTTGGTGCACTCCCCTCAGTGCGTGGATTCGCACTCCCTGAGAGCACAGAGCCCTCGTGCACAGCAGGCTGCGAGGGTTTGTGGGTCTCCTTTAGGTTTACAGTAGGACATCGCTGCACTTTGAAGGAGCTGATTGCTTCAATCTTATAAAAACATAGGTTAAGTGAAGTATGTAACTTTAAGGTGAAAACCTCAATCCCAGACAAGAAATTGCCAAAAACAGAGGAAGTTCGTAGTAAGAACTATTAGCAGCTTTAGTCTCCAATTAAAATATTCCCAAGATTTGCATAGACGATTTTCAGTAAAGTTTTCATTCCAAACACACGATTAACACCAGGAATTCAAGCAAGGGGTGTTTCTGGGCACACTGGCCACAAATAAGTCCCGTATTTCTTAGTCAAGAAGCTGCTAGACAGAAGAAGACTGCAGAATGTCATCCTCAGAAGCTCAGCCCACTGACATGAATGGAGGATTTGCACTCAAAATCCAAAGGCAGCCTGCATGGAGAAAGAGGTCTCTATAGAAAATCAGTCTTTGGTCTCTGGTTTCCAAACGTGTGGCCTTTCTCTCAAAAGTACTTTCTGCTACCTATTTGTAAGGTCAAGCACAGGGAACATCTGATTCTGTTTGCCAAGCCTACTCTCAGCAATTTGCTTCATCCTTGGTTTGGATTTTCTCCCAGGACTGATGAGCCCTATGTGTGCAATGCTTTGGCTTCTCTGATACCCAGTGGAGACAACCTGAGCCAGAATCATAACAAATGCAAGTATGATCATTGACTTAGTCTGTGTTACTCACCCACACAGCTCAAGAGAATACAGTAATCCAACATCTCTTCTATGCAGAAACTACTACAGAGTCAAAAAAGCAAGGAGCCTCTGAAACTTAGCTTTGAGATATCTTTTATTCTAAATTCCTATGTGGAAATTGAGTGGGCTTCACCAAGGTAGATGGGAAGGCAATTGCAAGCTTCATAGCTCATTAGGGACTTACTTATTTCATACCACTTTTTTTACTCCTAAAGGAATGTGGATTCTGACAGCCAATATGTATCTTCCATGGCTACACAGACCACCACGAGTTTGCTGTCATGCTTCAGTTTCAGTACATTATATTTTTTGCATTTTTTTATTTCATCTTCACTAGCTTTCAAGTCCTTTGACACCTGGGAATATATTTTTCTTTGTATTTAATTTGTCTCAGACATCTTCTGTAAAAAAACAACAACAAAAAGACAAATAACTTCCAAATCACATAATGACAGAGTCATTCAGATTGGAAAAGATCACCGAGTCCAACTGTTAACCCTACTCTACAAGTTGACCCCTAAACCAGATCCACCAACGCCACAACTAAGTATCTTTTAAACTTATCCAAGGACTCAACACCACCCTGGGCAGCCCATTCCAGTGCCTGACCACTCTTCTCCATGAAGAATTTCTTCCTTATAGAATCATAGAATCACAGAATCATCATGGCTGGAAACAAACTCTAGGGTCATCGAGTCCAACCTTTTCTCCTAGTGTCTAACCACTAGACCATATCCCTAAGCGCTGCGTCCACCCATTCCTTAAACACCTCCCTGGGCAATCCATTCCAATATCTAACCACCCTCTCAGTAAAGAATTTCTTTCTAACATCCAAGCTAAATCTCCCCTGATGCAACTTGAGGCCATTTCCCCTCATCCTATCATCACTAATTGGAGAGAAGAGACCAACACCAGCCTTGCTATAACCTCCTCTGAGGTAGTTGTAGAGGGCAATAATGTCTTCTCTTCTCCAGACTAAATAACCCCAGCTCCCTCAGCCTCTCCTCATAGGGCATGTCCTCTAGACCCTTCACCAGCTTGGTTGCCCTTCTCTGGACTCGTTCCAGCACCTCAATGTCCTTCCTGTACTGTGGTGACCAAAACTGGACACAGTACTCGAGGTGCGGTCTCACAAGTGTCGAGAACAGGGGCACAATCACCTTCCTACTCCTACTGGTCACACCATTTCTGATACAGGCCAGGATGCCATTGGCCTTCTTGGCCACCTCGGCACACTGCTGGCTCATGTTCAGTCAGCTGTCGATCAACACCCACAGGTCCTTCCCCACCAGGAAGCTCTCCAGCCACTCCTCTCCAAGCCTGTAGCGTTGCTGGGGGTTGTTATGACCAAAGTGCATGACCTGGCACTTGGCCTTGTTAAACCTCACACAATTGAGCTCAGCCCATCGTTCCAGCTTGTCCAGATCCCACTGCAGAGCCTCCCTACCCTCCAGCAGATCGACACTCGTGCTCAATTTTGTGTCATCGGCAAATTTACTGAGGGTGCCCTCAATCCCCTCATCCAGATCATTGATAAAGATATTAAACAAGACCGGTCCCAAAACTGAGCCCTGAGGGACCCCGCTTGTGACTGGCCGCCAACTGGATTTCACGCCGTTCACCACCACCCTCTGGGCTTGGCTGTCCAGCCAGTTTCTAACCCAGCAAAGAGTCCTCCTGTCTACACCATGAGCCGCCAACTTCTCCAGCAGAATGCTGTGGGAACCGGTGTCAAATGCCTGACTGAAGTCCAGGTAGACAACATCCACCGCTTCTCCCTCATCCACTAGGCGGGTAATGTCCAAGCTAAACCTACCCTGTTGATTTGTTGGTTTCCTGAACTTTACCAAGTGCTTTTATGAAAGTAAAATTATAAGATCGATAATAACAATCGCTCTGATTATCAAAGTACTTCCTACTGCTCTCACAGTAAAGTGATCTGTTATGTTATAAGCACACAAAAAATTCACTGAATTGCTGCAGTAATCCTCAGCCACAGTGAAACTAAACCACCAACCCCAGTGACCTGAACCTCCCTACAGCAGGTGACCTCTGCACGAGTCCTACAGCCTGAGGAACTTGTCGGCAATCCAAGTTTGTGCAAGACAGTGAAAGCAAAGCAATTTACACACTCATTTGTGTGGCACTGCTCTATGGCTGTGTAATAGAAATGTTTAACAGATTAATATCAGCACCTCCATTCCGATACAGGAAAGCGTGTAGCGCATGCCTGTGCTGAAAGCTTCAAAGGGAACCGTGCTCATACATTTATTTTCCTTCTCAATAATAATACTCCAGTTGAGAAAGAAACTCCAGCTGTCTCTTAAATACTGATAGGATTGTCTTTGTCAAATGATATTTTAATAGGTTCTAATTGCTTTATTTAGCAGCATATTTCACTCTTGATTATTCTTACTGCTTCTGTGCTGTTGCTCAGGAGATGATAAGCACCTTCTCTTCCAAGAGCAGTTGGTTCAATTCAGGTGGCTTTTTCTAACACACGGGCTCGCACAGCTATGGAACGGGATCTCAACTGCTCCAGCAGCTGTCATTCTCATACAAACAGTTCACACAACAGTCCTCAGAAAGAACTGAAAGAACTTCTGTCTTTGGAATTTTATCCAACATTCAAGTTGGACAGTTGGAAGACCTATCACAGCTGACCTACTGTTCATACACACTGATCGTTCAGTTATCATCTGTCCTAAAACACGAGAGAAATCTTTTTGCTTTGAGTAAACTCTTCTTTGATCTAAATATCCCTCTTCTGGGGATTGATCATATCATGATGTAAAAAAACCAAACAAAACAACAGCCCATAAATCAAATCACTGGACTATAACCAGCATTAAGGAAATCACAAGCAGTTAGAGACCTGCAGAAACGACTGTTACTCAGGATATTCCCTCAGCTGTTACCCAGGACATCTCAAAGGGTTGGACATCTCCAGCACTTCTATGTCCTTCTCGTAGTGAGGAGACCAGAACCAAACACAACATTTGAGGTGCAGTCTCACCAATGCTGAATGCAGGGGGGCAATCACTTCCTTACTCTTGCAGGCCACACTATTTCTGACACAGGCTAAGACGGTTTCTTGGCCACATTGCTGGCTCATGTTCAGGTGACTGTGAATCAATACCCCCAGGTCCTTTCCTGATGAGCAGATTTCCAGCCACAGTCTGTAGGCTGCCATGGGGTTATTATGACCCAAGCGCAGAACCAGCACCTGTTGAACCTCATACAATTAGCCTTGGCCCATCGATCCAGCCAGCCTGGATTCCTTCACAGAGCATTCCTACACTCCAGCAGATCAACAAATATCCCCAGCTTGGTGTCATCTGCAAACTGAATGAAGGTGCAGTCAATACCCTAATCAAGACCATTAATAAAGATTTTGAAGAGGACAGGCTCCGGTACCGAGCCCTGGGAACACCACTTGTGACTGGACACCAGCAGATCTAACTCCATTCCCCACCACTCTTTGAGTCTGACATCAAGACAGTCTGTTATCCAGTGCAGCCTGTATTTATCCAAGTCTAATGCTAGTTTCTGAAGGAGTGTGCTGTGGGAAAGAGTGTCAAAGGCTTTACTGAGGTCCAGGTGGACAAGTGCACAGCTCTTCTCTCATCCACTAGACAGGTCACCTTGTTGCACAAGGAGATCAGGTTAGTCAGGCAGGACCTGCCTTTCATGAACCCCTGCTGGCTGGTTGTCCTGTGGGTGCCATGTGATGGCACCTCTAGATGAGCTGCTCCATAAGCTTCCCCAGCACTGAGATGAGACCAACAGAGCACAGATGTATCATCGGATGTCTAAGAGACAAACTTGCATAGAACAGTGGTTCAAATTCAAATTACTGGACAGGATCTTGGTGTGGATAGAGTCTGCATTAAAACAGTAATTTAGAGAGTTAATTCAGAGAGCTAATTCAACAGTCAGTGTATTTTCTTGAGACTTAGAACAGCAGAGAATTTCCTTCCTGTACATCTTTGAGCAATCCGTCCTTTACATTTCTATCTGAAGCAGATTTCTTTATAGAACATTGAGATCTATGCATTAAAAGTGCTATAATTTTCCCACATTAGTCATCCTCTTCTGCTCGTACTTCTGAGAAATATTATTACAGCACACTTGAGTACAGCTGGCTCTGAAACAAATTTTCCATCCCTAATATGACAGTAAGAATCTAAATGTCTTTCGTTCACTATTTCAGGCCATGATGAAAAATTTAGATGAAAGCAGAAACAAGTTAAAAATTTCCACTGGCAATTTTTCAGGAAGTTTGAGTAGAAGATACAATTAAACTACTGAAACTAAGGAAATTAGGTCTAGTTAAAAACAAAACATGATGGAAAAGGACTATATATACAACATGGACACACAGAGAGAAAAACAAACAGAGAGACAGAAGGAGTTAAAAACCCAAACAAAACAACTCTGTAATGTTCATCAACCCACCTCTTGAGTACTGTGTCAGTTGATCAGAGAGGGTGCAGATAACATTTGTGGTTTTAGCTGATTCTGTGGTGCAGACACACTAATGACTAATTCTGCAATTCAAAGACAAGCTAGTACTAGATGATCTTTCGAGGTCCCTTCCAGTCCCTGTGATTCTGTGATTTACTAATTTTCCCCAAAAACTTCAGGGTACAACAGAGGAAGCAACTATTGACTCTTGCAAAATGGCAACAAATCACTTCATTTTCCAATTAAAGAGGTATTGGTTTAATATTCAAATTGTGTGTTAGTAAAAAGAAATTATTAGAAAGATTCATTTCCCTTCCATTAAATACAAAGGTAGGTTCATTCTGACGTCAGTACTGCAATCGCTAAACTCACAACATTTTCATGGTTAGAGATTGTTTCTACGTTTCCATGAGTTACTCTTTTCAGTACTGGGGACGTGCGGTTTTGGTTTCATTTTTTATTAAACCCCGGTAACCCAGCACATAAAACAAATCCTATGGACACAATCATAGAATTGTAGAATCATTACGGATTGGAAGGGACCTCTAGTCATCTAGTCCAATCCCCCTGCCACAGCAGGATCACCTAGACCAAGTCCCACAGGAACACATCCAGGCAGGTCTTAAACATCTCCAGTGAACGAGACTCCACAGCTCCCATGGGCAGCCCCTTCCAGTACTCTGTCACCCTCACTGGCCACAATACTCCAGATGTGGTCTCACCAGTGCAGGGTAGAGGGGGAGAAAAACCTCTGTCGATCTGCTAACCACGCTGCTTCTGACCCACCCCAGGATGCTGTTGGCCCTCTTGGCCACAAGAGGGAGACATGCTGGCTCATGGTCATCCTGCTGGCCACCAGGACTTTTATCCTGTTTGGTTAAATTTTCCCAGGAAACACAAATAGTTCTCACTTCCACCCACTACTTCTGATACATTCACCAACTGCAAGAGTGACTCATGACTATCTGTAAAAAAGAGGGGCCGATAGCTCCATAGAAGCACAGCAGTCAGGCACGAGACTCACCTTACCCTACAGCCAGGAACTCTGCTTGATGTTACTGGGGCCCACATGCGTCCCTTCACTTCACTTCAGTTGCCAGAAGCCCCTTCTGTCATACTGTTCCCTAAGGAGCATCAGGCTGGTTTTGAGGGCAAACTTGCCTGGCACTGTGTAGATCACAGCTGTTTCTGGCAGGAGTTCAAATCTCAGCAAACAAGCCCTTCATGCTGCAAAACCTGTCTTAGACACTCCTGGTTTCAGTCACTGCCCCGTCGCTGCCCAGCGCAGTTACGAGAGGATGATCTGTATTTCTCTTGTCATTTTAGACTTCCAGGTTTTATTACACTCTAGTTTCAACCATCTTTTATACTTATTGCACTGTTAAGAATAGTTTTGGGTGGTTGCTTGGTTTGTTTGCTGTGTTTTGTTAAGACAGTCAGTAATAAATACTAACTCTAGTTCCTGAAGCCAAATCCTTGTACAAAAAAATGGCAGGATCTAAAGCTCCTGCACTCTGGCAGCTTCCTGGAGTAACAGCTACCTGGAGAAGTGCCCTGACAGCTAGCAAGACTGAAAAGCTCCCACTAAGTCACTGTGAAGAAACATTAGAGGGTATCATCCTGCTACAACTCTTTAGAATAAAACAGACTGGAAGACAACAGAGTTTAAGAACGAAAAGGATACTCAGAACCAACCCGCTTTCTGTGCTGGGAACAAGTGGTTCTGAGCTGCGGCCTGTTTAGCAACGTAAGTGTGTCAGCCTTGTGTGGTTACCAGCTTGCACAGGGTTCCGCAGCACTCCACTCACTCTTCAGCGCTCTGCTTATCCATCTGTGAGTTGGATACGTCACTGAGTTCTGCTTTCCTGCTTCAGCTTTAGAGGTTCATAGCTATTTAAGTATTAGAAAAGCAAAAGAGACGTTTTTTAAGAACTCAAGAGACGCCTGACATTGCTTTACCATGTGCTCTAAGCAGCTTTCTGTCCTTTGTCCAAAGAGGAGGAAAGTAAGCTTTCTTTTCATAAACATTTGGACAAGACCTTCCACTCACTTAAAATAAACCTGGATGTGGGAGGATTTCATTTACAGAAAGCTGCCACCATGACGTGTTCCTTAAATAGCTTCTGCATCAGCAGTGGAGCACTGAAAGGCTTCCTCAGGTATCAGACTGTTAAACACTTCAGCAGCAGCCTCCAAAATGAAGCCGAAACCTTGATGACAAACCTCTTGACAAGCAGTCACCTCCCTTGCTAGTGTTAGTTGAGTGAACTCAAACTGCTCAAAAAGAACTGGCTTCAAAAGAGCAAGCAGAAAGATTTACTTCTGGCCTTAAGAGATACAGCTGTTGGCCCATGGATCCAACTAATGAGCCGATTTTCATCAGCAGTGTGCTGCATCAAAGGAGAAAACGGAAATAAGATGTAGCCAGGCTTCTGAATGCAAACGAATTCTTGAAGGTAACAGGTCCATTACAGTGCAAAATGTATGAGGAGTGGCAGCAACTGTCACGGTTACCCAGCAATGTTTTAAGAGAACCTGCTGATGGGTGTGGGAAGTACGACATGAGTCTGAGTAACGCAGATCTCATCCTGCTTCTTAGATAGCTGGTGCAGCATGAAGTGTTTGAGATCAAAGTCTTAACAGGAATTAAGTCAAAACATTCTGTCACAAGAATAACATCAAAATTTGAAGGGTTTGGCAAACTGTTTTGCCTTTGCACAGCACACTTGGGAAAGTACATCTCCAGAGATGTCACCTAATGTATTCCTGGATTTCCAAGCTAACATAACAGACTCCTTACACCCTTAGGTGTGGGAGATCAAACTCCACGCTACGAAATAAAAGAGGAAAAGTGCGATTCTGTTCTTTATTCATGTCGTCTTTCCTCCCACAAGAAGAGACCCAGAAAACAGAAAGCAGCTTAACCAAACTGCCTGACAGTTACTGTGGTCACCCCATAATGAGCACTGCCACTGGGATAAGGATTCAAAATTCTGCTAAAGAGTTCTCAGTTTATGGTTGAATCTCTCTATTCAGCACTGAAGAACTGATGTAACAGCAAGGTAAAGAATAAACCAAGATAACCCCAAAATCCAGCATAGGTGTATAAAATCTGATCATCATCAGAAGATGGACTATACCGGTTTCATGGTGCTTCACATGTAGGCAACCACGTGGTACCTTCTGTTGTGCATTTTTTACGGTCCTAAAAACATGTCTAACAGAAAAAGCACCACACGATAACTTTTTGAAATACATATTCCTCACTAAAGGGTGCAAAATTAAAGAGGGGTTTTTTAAGGGAGTTAAACAGGGCTAAATTTTCTTATATGACAGCAAATGCAGAGGTTTCAGTGGATCACCTCTACCATCCATTATACTTACAGTTAAATATCAGAACCCTTCACAAGGTGGTGGGTTACTCCTCCCCAAAGCCTCCCTCACCTAGAAGCATATTTCCCACACCTCAGCACACCCCAGTTGGTAGAAAGCTGAACACTACTGGAGTGCAGCACAGCAGAGCAGAGCACAGAACAGACAAACTCTGAAGGCCACCTCTGATGAAGACTTGGTGTGAGCTTCTTGTTTCTTTTTTAGTTTAGACATCTGCAACGTATTGAGATGCACAGAGCATAGACTGAGACAGGGCTCTCAGCACCCAGTCTGCAAATCACAGAACAAGCGAGCACTTCACAAGTACAAAAAACCCGAGGAAGGTAGATTTGGAAAGACTTTGAATAGAGACATTCCACCAGGCTGAAAAACTCAATGCTTCATAAAAATAGAAGTGTTGAATTGGAAGCCTCTCCCAATTAAAAGCAATGTCATTCTTTTTTTTCTTTAAACTACACTAGAGCCAAAAAAACAGTATTGAAGGTGCGTAACAAAGAACCGAAGGTTGGTTTTGGATGCCTAACCATTCCTCCTTTGCCTCCTTGCTTCCCAACTATTCTAAAAAGTGTTAAAATACTACTAGAATAGATAGGTAGTCAGCACTTCAATACAAGCAATATAATAAAACTGGAAAGGAAGTTCCCTGCTCATTGAAGAACCACAGAATGGTTTGGGTTGGAAGGGACCTCAGAGATCATCTAGTTCCAAACCCCTGCCATGGGCAGTGAAACCTTTTACCAGAGCAGGTTGCCCAGAGCCCCATCATCCAGCCTGGCTTTGAACACTTCCAGGGATGGAGCAGCCGTAGCCTCCCTGGGTAGCTCGTTCCAGTGCTTCAGCACCATCACAGGAAGGAATTTCTTCCCAAGATGTACTCAAAATATACCTTTTTTAACCTGAAACCATTCCCCCTTGTCCAGTGACTAGAGGGACACTGGAAAGTAGCTATAAGGTCTCCTGGGAGCTTCCTCATCCCCTGGCAGAGAAGATGCCATTCTTGGAACAGCATTTGGTAGAAAGAAGAATGAAATCATTTTTGCAGTATGACTGATGGAAAGGTAGTGAGGGGATAGGAGCTCAAATACCTAACAGCTTAGCTTTCTTTCAGCTTCAAGTAAGAGACCAAAGCAAGGACATAAGTCATTAAAAGGAGATTAGCTTCTTCAGTCTAATGAAGAGCAAAGCAGCAAATGCTTCACTGTCAATTCTGATGGTAACGATTTCAAAGCCTTTGAATTCAGTGAAGTGATCAACTACAGTCCTAAGCTGTCAGCTTACCAGAGCACTGTGCAAGTTGCTGGCACCTTGCATCCACAGCACAAAACTCATCGGCATAAAGGGGAACATCCACACTTTGTGCCAGCTACTGAAATACTGGGTTTCCTTGAAATTTAAATCCCATTTTGATCAACAGAGCTCAAAGCAAACAGTAGAAAAATGAAATGTGGCAGAGGGAGGGAATGGCAAGAAACATACGAGCTGTGGTGATCTAGAGACTACAACTGTCTACAACTACCTGAGGGGTGGTTGTGGCCAGGAGGAGGTTGCTCTCTTCTCTCAGGCAGCCAGCACCAGAACAAGAGGACACAGCCTCAAGCTGCGCATGGGGAGATTTAGGCTTGAGGTGAGGAGAAAGTTCTTCACTGAGAGAGTCATTGGCCACTGGAATGGCCTGCCCAGGGAGGTGGTGGAGTCGCCATCTCTGGAGCTGTTCAAGGCAGGATTGGATGTGGCACTTGGTGCCATGGTCTAGCCTTGAGCTCTGTGGTGACAGGTTGGACTTGATGATCTATGAGGTCTCTTCCGACCTTGATAATACTGTGATACTGTGATACTGTGATACTTTTGATAATATATGTATATCTAGCAAAACTAAGCAAAAAACCTCACCAAAAAACAGAGTCAGGGTGAAGAGTTGTCCTAGGAGATAGAGGCTTTCATGAAGAGGCACATGCCCCGGCGAACAACTGGAAATCAATGTGGCATGAGTTTCTGATCAAATGCTTCTGTTTTGCCACCAGAATTGTGTAGGGTGGCTCTAGAAACACTGGGACACTTCAGAACTCCTGCGGATTTTGTTGTTGTGCATCAGGAAAAAGGATCCTGCCCCCAACATTGAAAGTGCAGAGAGCAGCGAACCGCGAATGGAAGTCATTCTGCCTCATCCAAAAGAACTAGAGACTAGATTTATAATCAAATTAAGTTCATAGAACCATAGAAGATAACAAAAGAAATTGTCCAATTCCAAAGCACCCCTGAGCTTTCTCATTAAGTTTCTACCAGCTAGAAAGGATTTGGATTCCCTTCATCATAATGGCAATATTGAAAACCACAGAAATACTAAGGTTCATCTGTCTGTTTTTAGTTTAGGATTGAAGATTTGGTCCTGCCTTTGGGAAATTCCCGTGCATCTCAAGTTCACCTTGTTTTTGACAGCAGCCCTCTAGGACACACTTCAAATACATCAAACACTGTACCATGTCTAACCCCTTTTATACATACGGTATGCTAACTAGCAGAGTAATGTAGAACAAAAAGTCCCCAAAGCATAACACCCTGAACAATCTGCCAGACTTTCACTTGCTATTTCAACATGATTAACATCCTTTTTATCATATTTTTGTTTTTAAAGTATCACAGTCTGGCTGTGTGCTGATAGGAAATCCTTTGCATTTAGCTAATTAAGACAGTCTCAAAGGCTGTCTAATGGAAAATGTCTCATGGAAGTCTAATGTCTCACGTCTAATGTCTCAAAGGAAGTCCAATGCACTACTCGGAAGAGTTGTTCATTAATCATCCAGTGTCTCCTACGCATACTGGGATTCCTCATCCCAGCCCAGCTGGGGTAAGCTTGCTGAGAGAAGGCTGGAAATCGCAAAGGTGCTGGAAGACAACAACTCTTAGACATTATTATTTTGATATGTAGGATGAGCAACAATTTGCACTCCTTCTCTAATGAGCAGTTCTCTGAGTTTCTGACACAGGAAAAGCTTGAGTTGTAGAGCTACGAGCCACTCAGCCAACTAGCTGCATGTTGATACCGCTTCAGGGTGAATCATATGGTTGGTACAACTTGGGAGGTCTCTAATTTAACTGATCTTCTCAGAGTTGCTTAGGGTGGCTCAAACCTTATTTTTAAAAAATCAACACAACAGACTTAATTCCAATTCTTAAATGTAGTTCTCTAATAGAGGGAGGGCAGATACAGCGAGAAAGAAGTGTCAACAACAAAATGTGGGTTACAGTTAGGCCACCTCAATGGAGGGTTATTTCTGAAGGTGTCAGCTAGACTGGCATTTCACTCAATAGTCATCAAAACTTCCTATTTATTATGTTCATCTTTACAATCTTATCTTTTATAAACACTGAGGACACACTTTTTGCCAGAAGCTGAGGACACTTGAATCTCATGTCGACTCCCAGGAGACCTTCATTTAAGTCTTTATACAGAGGGAAAACCTACTGGAACAATGACTTTGAAATGCCCGATTTGTACCCAGCAAGCGCTTCCCTGACTCTGAATTCCCACGATGAATTTACCACAATATAACAACACCCTTAGAAACTATTCTTCTTTTTTAAACCAAGTCATGTCCTTCCGGACATCATCTGGCAGCAGAAATACTATTTTTAGACCTATTTTATCCAAGATGTCAAACAATGTAGAGATGCCATATTTCAAGTACTTTGAAAGACATACACAACCAATACATAACCAACAGCTGGACCCTATAAATAAGCTGTAAAATTCAAAATATAAGTCATTCTAGTAGGAACATAAATTTTGGGAAGCAAAAAGTACCCCTCTGTCACTGAAATTAATCTGGAAACAAGAATGTCCCCAAGGATTACTTAGAAATTGTTGACAGTTTTGAGGCATGGTTTCTGCAAAGTTCTCTTCTGTACCTACTCAACACTATCAGCTCACACCACGCCACTCAAAGGAGAACTACAGCCAGTGACTGTTAAATAAAAAGGGGGAAGCAGAAGGAAAGGACCATTTATTAAATTAATTGAAAATAAAAAATGTTCATTAACCAAGACTTGTTCTTTAACCAGATCCAAAAAGGAGCTGGCATGCATCAGAAGATCCAGCACAGTTCATTACTCAGTAGAACCTTGCCGAATTGTTAATCACTATCTCAATTTTCTTGTCTGGCACCACTGTACAAAAGGAGCAGCTATCACCAGCTTTAAAAGACTTATTGGCTATGCTGTCCCAAGCTGGGATTTTTCCTTAATATTCCTTCCCAGACCTTCTGCTTCCTGTCATTAAAATGCAAATTGTAGAGATAAATGGACTTGAAGCCCCTTATTACAGAGGTAGAAAACACCATTACCAAGGACTTCAAATACAAGATTAATCTGTCAGGATGTTTCCATTATTAGCAACAGAACTTTTAACACTTCTGTGATGTCTTTGCTGAGAAGAACACTGAGATAGTTTTTACAAAAGCCCAGAAAGCTACCTGCTGATATGCTCAGCACCTGAGTCAGCAAAGTAATTATCATGAAGGATCAGGCCTTAACAAAATTAAGCCTCACAAAAATGCTTTAAAGATTAAAACAGTGGAAGGATTTTATTCTGTTCACCAGTGAAGGCATCCACCTCTCAAAACACAGACACTGTGAACAAAACCTATACCGTGGTGGCTTAAAACACATTAACATTAGGAACTTCTGGGTGGATGGATTCTTCTTCCAGCAATGGGGACTTTAAATTACAACATAGAATCATAGAATCATTAGGGACTGGAAGGGACCTTGAAAGATCATCTAGTCCAAACCTCCTGCAATAAGACCCAGACCAAGTCACACAGGAACACATCCAGGCAGGCCTAAAACGTCTCCAGAGGAGACTCCACAACCACCCTGGGCAGCCTGTTCCAGTGCTCTGTCACCCTCACCGTGAAGAAGTTCCTTCTCATATTGGTGTGGAACCTCCTATGTTCCAGCTCAAACCCATTGCCCCTTGTCCTATCACTACATGACACTGAGAACAGCCCAGCTCCATCCTCCTGTCACCAACCCTTCAAATATTTATAGACATTAATAAGGTCACCCCTCAGTCTCCTCTTCTCTAAGCTAAAGAGACCCAGCTCCCTCAGCCTCTCCTCGTAAGGGAGGTGCTCCACCTCCTTCATCATCTTCGTTGCTCTACGCTGGACTCTCTCCAGGAGAAAAGATTGGGCTCGATTACCCTGGAGGTCCTTTCCAGCCATGATGACTCTATGATTCTATGATTCTCTCCAGCAGCTCCACATCCCTCTTGAACTGAGGAGCCCAAACTGGGCCACAATACTCCAGATGTGGTCTCACCAGGGCAGAGTAGAGGGGAAGAAGAACCTCTCTTGATCTGCTAACCACTCCTCTTCTAATCCACCCCAGGAAGCTGCTGGCCCTCTTGGCCACAAGAGCACACTGCTGGCTCATAGTCATCCTGCTGGCCACCAGAACCCCCAGATCCCTTTCTCCTAAACTAGTCTCCAACAAGTCAGTCCCCAGTTTGTACAGGTACCTAGGGTTGTTCTTGCCCAGATGCAAGACTCTACACTTGCCCTTGTTATAGTCCATTACATGGGATTTGGCCACTGTAGAGGACACACCTGGTTGCCTGCGAGACGATATCACTTACATTACAACCCTCCTCCCAGTTCCGTTGCAGCCACCATACACCACACGTCATTGTAAAGGAGAGAAGCAACACACATCCCCTCCATTAACTCGTAGAGTAAGGGAGAAAGTCTTGTTTTTGAACGAAACAGTTTACGCACACCCCAGCATAGCTGTAATGTTCAACTCAGTTATGTTTTCCTTCTTTCAGACTTCTGGCAAACATTTCCCTGCCTGCCTGCTTTCAGTGGAAGGGAAGCCCTCTGTGAGGAGAGGACAGCATGGGAAGTGGTCGAACGTGCGAGAGCTGCGAACGATATATGGCGTGACAGCTCCTCGGACCAGGAGTCCACAGCGCTCTGCTAATGCTGGCAGGCTGTGGAGCTCAGACCTTCTCAGACTGCAGAATAAATCAAGAGTTTGACAGACATAAGTATGTGGTAGGGGCAGCAGCTTCCCAATCAATGCTGTGAAAAGAAAATTGAAGGTGCAGGCTCAGCTGCCAGAACTACCAAGAAAAAGAGGAAATTATCAAAAAACAGAGATGGGATAAGTCTTTCTACATAGAAAACAACATCCAAACCAACATCACTAACATAACATAATGTAAGAGCTTTTAGGCATCTGTGCTGGGAAACTAGAACTATCAAACACTGTGATCTTCTGGCTGTTCTTGGGGAGGGGAAACAGTACAACAACTTCCTGTTCCTCTTGATGCTCAGAAGGAAACGCGAGCATTTATTAGCTGTGCACAGAGCTGCATTTGTTAAACAGCAACTGAGACAGTTATGTGTTCCCAGCATTTTCCTTCCCAGTGTGTGCACACCCCGTGACACAACCCTACATTTTGCAGAGGAAAGCCCATGTTTTACTAAGCAGTTACTCACTGATTAAAACCCCAGTTCGGACACTTCAGCTAGCAGAAGTCAAAGTGGCTAGAAAAGGATAAGAGTTGAAGGGAAAAATGAGCGAAGAAAACCAAGATAGATAACGTGAAGTGCTATTGATTGTAAAGAAAAAGTACCTGTCCCCTGCTCCCCACCTGATGTGGTCGTGCCTACTTACGTAGCAATCACTGAACACAACCAGGACGAGCTGCGGAGGCCATTGTGAGAGTCTCAAGTATAATAGCAAGGTCAACTCTATTCCTCTTGCTCCAAAGAGGAAATCTATGATCCTGAGATTCACATTGGCTCAGTGGAGACTTTTATATTATAAACACCTAGAGCTGAGTCTGAATCCTCCCCAAAATCAATTCAGGAAAGCAAAATAAGTCTCCATTCACACTACACTGACTCAGGATCAGATGTTCCATTTTCTAGGGTGTCCCCAACCCTGTATCAGGTATAATCAGCTCCAGATGGCCGGCACTGACAGAGTTCTTCGCACTGCAGAGGTCAAAAGTTTAGACTTTGACAACTGGTAAAAAAGCAGCTCAGCATCAGACAGCACATTGATTTTCCATCACGTTTCTATCAAGTTCAGCTTTCCAGGTCACACTTCATTCACTGAAGAGCAGGGTTTGTATTGCCTAAGAAAACAATAGGTGAATCATAGAACCAACAGTACCCACGGTGCTCAATCACAGATTTGTGCTACTCCTTTCATTAAAAACGAGAGGCTTGACACACACACACATGTATATATGTACAAATATATATACATAAAAATGTATACCATGTGATCTGAACAAGGGTGAAGTACACCACTTGTTCAGTTTGCTGCTAGTGGTGATGCACATGTGAATTATGCAAAAATACAGCAAGACTGCCCAGTGATACAGCTGGAAGAGCTCAACAACATTGTGAAACCCTTTTGTCTGCCTCTGCCATCACGAGAGGCATAAAGATGGATGGATCTTCACTGCATCTTAATATTCTGTAGGAGAGGGTGTTATCTGGCGGTACGTTTACATTTCCAGTGTTGCAATGAATTCAGAAGTCTCTTGCTCCTCAGTCACACTCCAGAAAAGTCAGATATGTCCTTTAACAGTTCCCTAAACGAATAGGGCTCTCAGACATCAGGATCCATCCAATAACTCCAGACTGTCTAGAAGATGCATTGAGGGGGGTTTCTGCAAATTGCACCTTGAATTTTCAATTTTACTTCAGTTCTAGAAGTCCCTAAGCACAGCTAAATGTCACATAATTTGGATGTTTCTTCTCCATATTCCCTAGCAAAGCTTGGATAAATTCATTTAGATAAAGACATATCTTCTCCATAGACAAAATATTGAGTTCTTCAAAACCATCACAGTTGATGACTTTTTTACTAAGTTTGTGTGCTGCCACTCATGAATAATTTGAAATTATCTTACATTTCGTTCACACAGATAACTTAGAAAATCTGCTCTACAAAGAGAAGACAAGGTGAATCACAATGGCTTCACTCCTAAGCCTAGTGCTGATGAGTGCTGGTAGTCACCACTTTTAAGCCAATGCTACATTATGCTTCTCCATCACCAGTCATAGAAAGAAGACTGCTCAGAAGGCTACTGATGAACAGCTTCAGAACACCAGAATCTCTAAGCCTTGGCAGTCAGTTTTGTTCTTCAGCAATAAGAAGGCCAAAAACTAATGGCTGTGAAAAGACTGCCTCTGAAGTTGCAGCACACAGCCTGTAACACATTCCAAAACAAATCCATGTATTTTACTGGTTCCTACAGTATTCCATCCTCCTATTTTAAGGAGAAACCATTTTAACCTGACAACACATTTTCTACCTCTTCGAAGTTCTACTTAATTTTCACTCCAGCTTTCTTGTTCTTTATTCAACACATATTCACACTTTCCAGTTGGTTATCCAGCTTCTCTCTCAGAGAGTTACACTACCTTTACTGGCCTGGAGAGGTTACTCTGGTCTCTAACTGCCATCCAAATCACCCAGTCCAAAGCACCCAGCATGTATGGCAGATCTGTCACAACCCCTGCACTAGGGAAAAAAAACCTCACATCAATCCTCATACAAAATACCCTTATATGGGAGACTTCATATTCAGTAGTGTTGAGATTGTGAGTAAGATATTGTCTCAAAATAAATTACTACATGGACTAAAACTGTCACCTCACCCCCTCAGCTGTGAATCTCTCCAAACCCAGCATGTGAAGTCATCGATCAGTGTAATCACTTTGAAGAGGGTGACTTGCACATTCTGTCATCAAACGCAGGACTCCACTCACCGTCAGCTGGTTTTGTTCTGCAAAATGGGCTTCCACTGGCCATTTTCTACTCTTCTGTCACAGCCAAGCTCCAGCCAAGACACTAAAGATGCAGAGCATGCCCATGCTTGTTCTTTAACATTGTCACCCAAGAAAGTTCTAGCCCACGTCCCCAGTTTTGTTCTGTTTTCTCTCAAAAAAGGGTTTTCCCTAATGCTGATCCTTTCTCATTTTTCCATTCGCTAAGTTTCCCCCCAAACATTCACTTCTTTTGTCACTGTCCCACAACACATCTTTGTTCTTTGTGCCAGTGACTGGCTGATCCTGTCTTCCAGTCACTAACAACTACTGGTTTAGGGAAGGAAAAAGAATGTAAAGCAATCAGCTTTTGATTGAAAACAGGAGAGGACAGAAGCATCACTTCAATTCCTGCTTCTCTACTTGAAGAGCCAGAAAAAACCACGCAGAACTTACTCTCTGTTACGAGCACGGTGCTGCTTCCACAGCAGAGAAAAAGAAATAACCAAGAAATGGCCAAAAATGCCTTCAGCAGTGCTCAGCAGGGCTCTAAGGTAGACTCACAAGCTTTAGCTGTGCAATCCAGATAGTCCTCAGGTTCAGACCCTCTAATTTCTAGAGCACTTGTTTAGACACAACCTTTATTTTATTCACTACCGCTCCTTGCTCTGGGGGAATTTATGACTGGTTCTGGCATCTCGCTCTGATTCCCCTTTGCAAGCACCGAAACAGAATTCATTTCATTTCTCAGCACTTTGCTTGCTTTTGTCAATAAATTACCACTGCCTCTGAACAGAGGCCGGGTCTCCTCCTTCGCTGACCTTTTGTTGCTTATAAATTTCTTATTATTTACCACAACCTTTTCTGCAACCTTCTTCTCATCTTTCAGCTTTGCTTTCCACATTTTCATCCTCCCCAGGTCTCCTGAGGCTACAGTATTTTTAAGTCCTCTTTAGCTGTTCTTTTCCACCATCCATTTGATTCTTTTGAGGTGTGATTCTCACGCACACACTCACACACACACTCACGTATAATTTATTGCTTGTTCAGCTCAGCTTGAAAGCCCCGAGCATGGCAACACACTGACCAAGAGTGAAGGGTGAAATGTTTTAATCATAAATGCAATGGTTTCTGGTCAAGGGTGCTCCTGCACTCAGCAATTCCGTTTTATCCCTACGCTGCCCACCGCAGACTCCTTTGGTGCTTTAAACTGCGGTCAAAAAGAAACATTCACATTTCATGTGAAAGGTGAAATCACATCACAAGCGGAGATATCGGTCCTGGGGATTAAAAATATGTCCTCATGAAGAAACAGTGCAGGAGCAGCGCCAGATCTCCATAGACAGTGTGAGACAGTTGGGGTTGTTTAGCCTGCAGAGGAAAAAGCTACGGGGAGACCTTATAGCAACCTTCCAACCCCTGAAAGGCTGAGAAAGACTGTTCACGAGGGCAGGGAATGATAGGATGAAGGGTCATGGTTTTAAGCTGGAAAAGGGTAGATTTAGGCTGGACATCAGAAAAAAGTTCTTTAATCTGAGGGTGGGAGATCCCTGGAACAAGCTGCCCAGAGAGGTGGTGGAGGCCCCATCCCTGGAGCCATTCAAGGTCAGGATGGCTGGGGCTCTGGGCAATCTGTTCTAGCCAGAGATGTTCCTGCTTGTTGTAGGGAGATTGGACTGGATGATGTTTGGAGGTCCCTTCCAACCCAACACACTGTATGATTCAATTGTTAATATCAGTTCTGGTATAATAGCTAAGTCTGCTCTTTTTCTTGACATCCACTAGCACTGCGTGTTAAGCTGGTAGCCATCCACAAGAGAACAGAAGCACTAAACTAGAATGGCCTGTGACAATTGCATTGAATCTCTCACAGCTGCTGGGAACTGTCTAGCTGTCAGAAGCCCCACGAAGGCCCATAAGAGCATCTGACCGTTTTAGACACCCTCCAAAGCAGCAGCAAAACGCGTGCAATGGAAGCTAAGCTGCCGCTGCCAGGCTTTCATTGACAGCCTCAAAGACTGCAGTTTCAGCCTGGCTGTTTAACCTCTCACAAACATGAGTACTTCTCCTTTGCCACGTGCGCTGAGGGAAGCTGATGTTTGGCTCAAGCGTGCTAAATAAGAAAAGGAAAAAACAGAAACAGGCAGCCTGAGCCGGGGCTGTGTGGATCAGCGGCAGCCATCAGTCGTGTGCCTTCACTAGACCACTGCTCCTCTCTCACTCACTGGTAAACGTCTGTGTTATCTCTCAGTGCTGACTGCACATGCTAGTCCTGCTGCTGGGGCCTTTTTATTGCTTCCTAATTTAGGCCACATTCAATTCGGGACATCTCTTGCATACAAATCACAGATTGTCTATGGACTGAATAGACTCTAAGCAACAGAATTGTTCCAGTATCCACTCTCAAAAGACAGAAAGGCTTGAAAATTGTTGTAGAATGTCACATTGCAGTTGTGATGCAGCAAAACTGAGGGGCCACAAGGGTGTGTAGCATCAGGCTCTTTGTCTTAAAAGACTTACCACCACCACCTGTGATTAAAAGACACATATACTCCACAGACAGATGATGTAACTTGTGAGCAGTAAACAACTCCATTGTTCTTGTAGTTTTGGCCTTAAAGAGAAAAGTGCTGATTAGCCAAAAAAAAGAATCAATGCTTGTTTAGAGATGTTGAGCAACCACAACAACACACGGTAGAACTACATCAAACTTCACAATTTCTGTGGAAACATCTTTATGCTCTCCACTTGAATAAGAGATACCTGGTGCGTGAAGAGATTCCTGGGACAGACACAAAAGCTTTCTGCTGGAATTCCCACCTTCTCATCTGCTGCTCACATGCTCCTGGGGTTCAGTGCTATGTGAGGCAGCAGCTGCCCTGAACACGATCTTGGGTAAGTGGCACAAGTAGGACAAAACATCTTCACATCCCATACAAGTAGATACAAAAATAGCATCAAGACCTTAAGAATCAGCACTGGTGTTTTTTGCAGACTTGTCTATATGTTTATTCATGACGTAAGTGACACTGGCACCCCTTCAGAGAAACTGGAGAAAGCTGTAATTTAGCACTACCCAGCACACAGACAGCCAGACCATTTTCTGAGGTCCCTTCCAACGCCCAATGTTCTGTGATGCTGTGATTCTGTGAAATAAAACAGCTGCCTCTCTACCTGCAAAAACCCAAACTGCACTTATTTTCCTTTGTCTTACACAGCTGCCCTGACAAGAATCAGCTATTCCAGCAGCATATGTTCAGGTACTGCAGAGCCAACGACTGTTTGAACAACTGCAAAAATATTTCACTGGGAATTGTTCTTCTTCCTTTTCCTAGCGCAGAGTATGCTCTGGGATAATGTGTGCTGCTTATGCACGTTGACTTTTGCACATACGATGATACTAGAGCGCACTAAAGGTGACAAAACACACAGCCCTATGTGTTTGTTGTGCTCACCAAAAGCACAGTCAACAGCATTTCTACAGAAAATAAAGAGCTGCGATGAACACAGCTCACAAAAGAGAAAGAAGCTGATCCAGGTTAAAAAGCTTCTGGGCTACTTTCGTCTGTTTTCTTTTTCCAAACACATTTCAGTTCACTGGATCCTCCTCACTAGTTGGAAGACCTCAAGCTAAGGGAAACAACTCTTAATAGGAAGGAAAATAACAATCCAGTAAAAAAATAGCAACTATGGGTTTGATTCACAAAAGCCTGAAGAGCAATTAAGGATCAGGTTGTTCTCGCCTGATAATGATGCACACTCCGATTTATATTGAATGAGAGTTCAACATTTGTTAAAGCTCAGTCAGGAGACCCACGTTCACACTGCTCTACACCCTCAGCCTCATTAAAACCTCCACAATGCATCCCAGGCGAGGCTCTGCTGAGACACAAAAACACCCAGACCAAGGGTACAATTTAAAGTGTTGCAATGGAATGACATTACAAAGGCAATCCAGGAATTAAGCGGAGAAAGGACCTAAGTGATGCTCATTTCCAACCTCTAATTAAATAATACCTTCTAGTTGCTGTTTGGCCTTGTTTGTAATTCCCCCGATGGATCTCTTGTTTCTCAGGAGGACTCTCTGACATAAATGGCAGTTTTATGCCAGCCAGAAAAACCCAAATCCTTTGTGTCCCATTAATTCCCACACGCACAGCACGTACTAATCCAAGCACCCTCTTCCCTGTTGCTGTCTGCTCCCAGAACCTCACTAAGTTCTATCCAACTAGCAAATGGTTAAGGTAGGAAGCATGTGAGGAGGTCAGAACCAAACTGCTCAGAACCAAACTGCTGCACAAAAGCTCCAAAGCAGATCTTGTGTGCAGAGAAAAAGCGGCTGCAAAAGGAAACGCGACAGTGCGAGGGGTGTCGCAGCTCATACACCTCCCCCTTAATTACAGCCTCGAAAAGAAACCTGCTCCTAGCTCCCTGCCTGTTTTTCTGTCTCCATACACCAATGCCAGCCTTGAAAAACCCCTCACACAACGAAGGTGAAGCTGAGGGTCAAAGCTGAAACACAGCTCAGTCTCCAGGTCTGTGTGGATTTGACAGCATTCTAAATAAAAGATTCCCTTACCTAAAGGCTTCCACTGCACACCCCTTGCTACCTTTAATTTCACCCCAATTCACACAAAATTCAAGCATTAGCACGAAACCAATTCAAAATATCCTCTCACAGCTAAGAGCTGTTTGCTCACTTTGTGTTGGCGAGGGTTTGGTCCCGTCTGGGTGTTTTATATCAGACACCTTGATTTATTTACCTGACAAGTTGCATAATCAGAAATCTGCCTGGAAAACTGCTTGTCAGGCAAAGCTGAAGATGGAAACTACCTGAGTAACTGACTGGGAGGAGGAACAGGTGCTAATCACAGCACTTAACCATCTTTGGGCCTTTGCACTGCCCTCCCAAAACAAAACCCGACACCGAATGTGGAAAAACGATTTCCCATGGCCAGAGATCAGAGGTCCCACAACACAGGCTCTTCCTCTGCTGGTGCAGCTCTAACCACCAGTGGAGAGGTTCAGAGTGCTGAGTAGCAAACAAGTTGAGAAGCAAAAGATCGCTGAGGAAAGCCAGAAAGCAGAGGTCCCCTCCCGGTTCAGATGAAGTGGTGCTGTAACATTGAAGCCCGGTCAGAGAGGACCCTTTTGCTGTGATGGAGAGGCGTGATCACCGTGATAACTCCCACCACTGTTATGGATTTCTAAATAGACCCTGAACCATCTTTCTTTCTTTACACTGTATTTGAAAGGCGAGTCAATAAGGAGGTAGCCGGCTTAATTAGCTTGTCGACCATCAAGGGAATATGAATCACTGTTCAGCCACAAAAGTAATTCCTACTGAACTGGGGACACACAGAAAATGCAGCAGCCAAGAGCTGAACTTCTTACAAGAATGCTGTGGAGCACTGAGCAAACAGTGCAGGAATAACTTTGCATTCATTTGCATGTCCCCCCATGTCACCTAAACTCCTAGAAACTGAAGAAATGCACAACCACCTCTAACTCATGTCTGGTTCCCAAGGACCAGCTTCCAAACAGCATTAAACAGGGTTATAGCATCAAAAGGCAGCACTGCCAGGGCCCACAGCACTCAGCAGCACGGCCCAAACCCGGCTTAGAACAGTCATCAGCACAAACTGCATTTTAGAGCAACCACAAGGGTTCAGGCAGTAGCGGTGAGGACTCCCTGTCCATTTGTCAAAACTTACATAACACTTGTGATCTGAAGATTTATAAACCTTTAAGATTTAAAAACAGTATCTTCGCGTCTTCAAGGATGCTCTGCCCCTCCCACCGTGGTGATCACTGCCCTGACTGGTTCGCTATTGCTTCTGCCCTAGAACATATTCCCTAGAACATATTCCATAGGGAAGGATAATCCTTGCCCAGCTAATTCTCACCAGTCCTCAGATCTCTCCCCAAACTGTGTGTCCCTGCCTGCAAGCAGAGTTAGATATTTTCTGGAACTGCCCCAGGATGGTTGTGTCTTCAGGTATTTTAAAGCAAATGTAGAAAAATTAGCAGCCAACAAAGCAATCTGGTCCAAATTGCAGACTTGAGCAAAAATAAACAAGCAGTCATGCAAATTTCGTATCGAACAATACGTGTGCAAGAGCAGGAGAACAGGAGTTTCTCCCAGAAACAGGTACAGGCATTGATAGATCAAATATCAAGCACAGAGTTACTAACTGACATGATTATTCACAGAACCACAGAATTACTGAGGCTGGAGAAGACCTCTGAACTTATCCAGCCCAGGCCATGACCTACCATCACCACACCAGGCAGACCAGGGCACTAAAAGCCCCAGCCAGTCTGTCCTTAAACACCTCCACAGGTGGGGACTCCACACTGGCCTGGGCAGTCCAGTCCAGTGTCTGATCACCCTTTCCATGAGGAAGGGCTTCCTAACACCCTCCAGTCCCTTCACCAGCCTCGTTGCTCCTCTGGATCCACTCCAGCGCCTCAATCTCTTTCTTGAAGTACCCAGTACTTGAGGGGAGGCCTCCCCATTGCCCAGAACTGAGGCAGAATGGCATCCACTGTCCTGCTGGCGACACTATTGCTGGTCCAAGCCAGAATGCCATTAGCCTTCCGGGCCACTTAAACACATTTTCAATATTTGCCAAAAGAGACTCAAAGAATGATTGAGCTTGCAACAGATCCATAGAGCTCTACTCCAACTTCTCACCAAGAATGGGCCAATGCATATTTACACACAGCCTGCTCACGCTTCCAGGGGTCATTGTCACACTTAATTAAACAGGAATTACAGTTTGCCTTCAACAAAATTTCTTAAAGTCTTTTCAAAGCAACAAACAGTGAAAATTTTCAGGGGAATTCATGCCATAAACCAAGAAATAATCTGAGAAAACAGTGTCTGAGATTGAGGGGACCGGTGCTCTGACAGTAAAGAAATAAATTCAAGTTAAGGGTCAACTCCTGCCCCGATTGCACGGTTTGACCTGTAGCAGATTGATTTGTGTTAGCCTCAGATACCTCTTCTATTGCCTTCTGCCTTGGAGAGGGATCAGGGGGCTTTAGTTTGTGAATTCTTTGGGTGATAGAATGCTTCTCCATTATTTGCATCCAATAGATGCCACTCCAAAATGTGTGTAAGCAGCAGCATGTTCTGTGTTGCATACAGCAAGAGGAGATCGTACCCATACAAAGAGGAACTAGATTAAGTTCACTCCACAACATCCTGGACTCAAAAAAATTGCAGGCACTGCGATGCATGAAAGCTGGGAGGCTTTTCTGTACCTGTGGAGAGCTCAAGAATCACTCACTGAACATTCATTCTAATTGTAGTCCTTTGGGAAGTTACGTAAATTATCCTTTGACACAGGTGGTATGATGTTCTGCTGACTCAGCAGTGGAAGAAATGCTCTGTCAGCCATGCCCAGGTTTTTGTGTTGCAAATGAATGCAGAACTGCAGGCACACTAACAGCTCTTCAGTAACAGCTTTGTTGTTGGTGAGCAAAAATATATCAGAAGTCATCAAGAGAAAAAACTTCCCAGTGAGGGTGACGAAGCACTGGGATGGGCTGCCCAAGAGGGTTGTGAAATTTTCTTCTCTGGAGATCATAGAATCATAGAATCACAGAATCATTATGGACTGGAAGGGACCTCCAAAGATCATCTAGTCCAATCCCCTTGTCACAGCAGGATCACCTAGACCAAGTCACACAGGAACACATCCAGGCGGGTCTTGAACATCTCCAGTGATGGAGACTCTACAACCCCCCCCCGGCCCGGGCAGCCTGTTTCAGTGCTCCTCACCCTCACTGGGATGAAGTTCCTTCTCAGGTTGATGTGGAACCTTCTGTGTTCCAGCTTACAATCATTGCCCCTTGTCCTATGTTTAAAACCCACCTGGATATGTTCCTGTAAGATGGCCTAGGAGATCCTGCTCTGGCAGGGGGATTGGACTGGATGATCTTTTGAGGTCCCTTCCAGTCCCTTATGTTCTGTGATTCTGTTGCTTCAGGTTGGAAAGGACCTTTAAATGCCATTTAGTTCAACCCCACTGCAGTGAGCAGGGACATCTTCAACTAGGTTGCTCAGAGTCCCATCTGGACTGACATGGAATGTTTCAGGGATGAGGCTTCTACCACCTCTTAGGGCAACTGGTTCCAGTGTTTTGCCACTGTCACTGTAAAACATTTATTCACTACATCTCGTCTAAATCTTCAGTCTTTTTGTTTAGAACCATCAACTGCTGCAACATGCCTGGCTAAAATATTAAACACCTTGGAGTCTACTGCTTCTTCATAGACCAGGGTCTTCCTCATGACTGTGCCAGAGCACACTGTAGCAGTTCTGAAACCTCAAGGATGTCTTAAACTTTCTTTTTGCAACAGAGGCCAAGCCTTGGCTAGTAACGTCTGGCTAATAACTGATGCACAGTTTTGCATCACAGCTTTGTCTATGCACGAGTTTGCTTTGTTCCTCTTGCAGCTCTGCTCAACCTGTGCATCCAGGAGCCTTGCTTTCTTTTTCATGTAATCAATAGTACAAATAAAACTCTTTTTTTTTCTGAACTGGTGATATGGCTGAACAAAAAGCATATTGTGTTCAAAGGTACTGCAAATAGCTCAAGTTTTACTGAGCTGAGCAGCATTCTAATCCACTGCTTCTCAAGACCATTCAGTGCCGATATTTATCCCCCTCCTAAAATAAGGAACACCTGTAAAAAAGGCCCATTAACTTTGTGTGAATCTCCTCACTGCAGGAATAGCTTGGACAGGTAATCACTTTATTTCACATCTTAGCCTACTCGTAACAAAGGCTCAAGAGTTCATATCAGTGGATGCTGTGATCTTCTAGTGTTCAGCTAAACCCCACCACAGGTTTGCCAGAGAATAGTGTGCCTTGGCTTCTCTTTGTGCGTGTTTAACAGAGCTATGGTGTTCCACAGGGACACATCAGTGGGAAGATGCCAGGAGCCTTCCCTGAAACTAAGTTTATTCTGTTCTATCACTTCTTACTGTAGATACCTGATAACCAACCCCCTTCTGATCCACCCCAGGACGCTGTTGGCCCTCTTGGCCACAAGAGGGAGACACTGCTGGCTCATGGTCATCCTGCTGTCCAGCAGGACCCCCAGGTCCCTTTCTCCTAAACTAGTCTCCAACAGGTCAGTCCCCAGCCTGTACTGGTACCTGCGGTACTGAAAGTTTACCTGATGTATTTTGATTCAACATGGCTAGATCTTAGAATCATAGCATCATTAGGGATTGGAAGGGACCTTGAAAGATCATCTAGTCCAATCTAAGCAATCCTTCAGATGCCTAACGATGAGTTGGGCAAGTGACAGTACCAACTCACTCGAGAAGTTAATGTATACACTGCCTTGTGTCTGTCACCTGTCAAAGAGTGAACACAGTTTTTAAATGTTTAAAATGGTACTTTACATTCAGCTGATTCTCACACAAAGATCTGCTTACGCTCTAATGGCAAGCTGTAATCACAGAAGGGCTAGCCAAGTCAAATGAAGCCTGTACAGTCTCCAAAATACTGTTCTACTTGTCTGTGACCATGCAGGAAATTTGTTCGTTGTTCTTCCAGTGCTTTGAGAGGTGAGTCACTGATGTGCAGTCATCTGTAAAGCACGAGAGCAATGCACAATTCTAACCTCCTGAGCCAATAATATTTCAAATCTGTTTGGGGAACACCTTTGTGTAGATCCTTGACCACAGATTTGTACTATCCCTGCAATGTAAACTTACTTAAGTCACTGTTACTGGAAAATCCACACGCACGGGAACTGCTCAGGCAGTTACTTCAATCTTTAACTGATTTTTAGCACTGCACATAATTTCTTAGTTCATGTGTAAAATGTGCAGGAGATTTGAAAAATAACTTCCTAGTCAGCTTTAACATGAAGGACTCATAAACTTGCAGCTCTACTTACGTAATCTCAGCCATGCACCAGCAGCTGCAGCACAAGATGTTGCTCTCACTGCTGGGGTACAATTGAGATGTTGGACAGAAGTTGTCTTCATGTTTCAGAGTGCTTCGCAGTGGAAATAAGGGGTCTTTGTGCATCATTGAACAGCATCTACTTTGCTTTCTAACTGAAAATAGAATCTGAACAAAAGAAGAGAAACCAGGGAAATCTCTTTGGCCACTCATTCCTTTCATCAAGTAAGATAAAACCTTCCATCAAGTAAGAAAACATCTAAAGCTAAAGAAAGCAGAGACACAGATGCTGCACTTCTGTGCTTTGTTGTTGGTACAAGGTAGAACACCAAGATGTTAGCACAGGCAAAACACAATCACCCGTGTCCTCACACAGAAAAACCCCCTCTCATACCTCTTGCAATTGATTCAAGAGGTTATGTCTCACCAGCACCACTGTCCTGGGAGCTATAAAATTCCTTATCAATGCAAAAAGGACAAGAGTCATAAGAAGCATCATCCTCACAACTGTGGGCTGATCCAGGCAACAAATGTGGGTGTGATGGCAGGCAGAAGGGAAGCTGAGCTGAGAGACAGCCAGCATTGCAAAGGAAAGGAGGAAGCAGACATGTTTGGAACTTATTTTTGAACTTTAAACACAGGCTTTGACAAAATAAAAAGACACACAAATTGCCCCAATTTAAATAGTCCTGTTTGCCCACTCCTCTTCCCAATCCCTTGAGACTCCCAGCTTTTTGCAAAACTGCCACTCTGCTTATTACTGCAATAACCCAATAGATAAACCAGCCACAGCACTTCCAGCTCTTTGATGCAGTCAAATCCTACAATCCAGGTGAGTGCACTTTACATCTAAGACAACTAGTGACAACAGCTGCCAGCTTGAATCATGCTCAGCAAGCAGACCTCCACGCTCTAGAACTGCTTGTGAGTTGACTATAAAATAGCACTGTGGGTGCGGAGCTTCAACATGAAGGCAGGTTGAGCAACATGACACATACCTCATGTCTTCCTCTGAAGACAGATGTTCAATAAAGTAGGGCATCCAGCAGGAGCCTAAACTTACTTTAGCCTTCTGTATAGAAGAAAAAAAGACCACGACTGCTGACTTCAACAGCCACTGGCATTACCAGCGTGATGCAAATATTGATTTATCCAGACTCGCTCAACAGCCTAGCAACAGCTCTTCAATGAGTTTACGACCGCTGGCTGCTTTCAGACTTCCTGATTCTTTATGTATAGAGAAACAACCCTTTTGCTCTGGAAGAGCAGGCTGTAGCAAGGACATGGTTTAGGGCATCATCTATATATTGCGCATCCATTGCTCATTTTTCATTACATAAATCCTCAGCCAAGCTGGGCATAAAGTTCAAAGGACTTATGGTAAGAAAAATAAATGCGGTAATAACTTCAGCCTAAGTGCAATCACAAATTAGCCAGAAGATGTTCTGGTGCTTTTGTAGGATAATGAAATACTGTAAATCCAAAAACCCAAACCCGACCCTTCACACAAACAAAAAGCCCCAAGCGAAAAAAACACCACATGGAACAAAACCTACAGATGCCAAGCAAAAACATCCAGGAAAACATAACAGGGTTTGAGACTGAGGAAGGGAAAAGGGGTGCCCCCTGTAAAGAAATGCAGGCTGTGTCACCTCAGTGGTGCTGATTCTTCGTGAAAGGCTCTGTGGCACCCAGGCAGACTTTGCTCTGCAGCTCGTCCTTATCTCTTAGCAAAGGCTGCTCTGCAGCTCCACCATTTCTCACAGTAGTTTGACACCTTCCCCTCTTCCTTCTTCCCCTGTAATATTTTTTTCCCCCGTGCTATTTGAATTTTCTCATCATTTAGATGTAACACAGTAGCTTCTTGTTCTGATTCATGAAAGGATACCGAAAAGTTCAAGAAAAGATGCTGCCTTTCAGCCAGCTTCGCCCATGATTTCCCCGCTTTCCCCACAACCGAGCAGGAAGTCATACACACAAGTGCCATCTATGTGATCTAATTAGCGCCTGCAAGTAACATTTAAGCTGCATTTGTTAACCCAGTTGTCATCCAGGGACAAAAACCTCTCCCTTTGCGCAGCAACCAAAGAGCATCCATTCGTATGAAATTAGTGCAATGAGAAAATGTCACGTTTATCCCATTTGCTTTGGAACTGGGCACAGGTACAGATTCACACCCCAGCCTGATGATGAAGTGTAAGCAGTTTGTGAGTTGCCAAGGGGTACAGACTCCAGCAGACGCGTGACATGTCGACATCAAAGCTACAAAGACCTCTCTGCCTGTGGGTTATGGGCATAAAGCAATTTAAGAAATTAGTTATGTCAGGTCAGCTCAACTGTTACAGAGTGATGAGAGAGAATCGAGCCAGTTCTCATGGACCTGACCAAGCCCTCAGACAGCTGCATTACAAGAACTGAGAGGACAAAACAAAGGCTAGAGGAGCAGGAATTCAGAACATCCTCACTGCTACAGGAAAAGGTAGAACCACAGCCTCTCAAATGAAGGGCTCAGTTTTGCACACCCTGCAGTCTGCTTTTATAACCAGGCCAGCATTTTACTATTGAAAACAATTGCTAAGCTGTTTAACATTGGAGGGTGTAAGTGATGTGTTAATTAGAGCGAAGGAGGAGTTAAAATCACATAGTCACAGATTAGGGATTGGAAGGGACCTCGAAAGATCTAGTCCAAGCTCCCTGCCAGAGCAGCATCACCCTGACCAAGTCACACAGGAACATACCCAGGTGGATTTTAAACCTCTCCAGAGATGGAGACTCCACAACACCCCTGGGCAGCCTGTTCCAGTGCTCTGTCACCCTCACTGGTTCCTTCTCATATTTATGTGGAAACTCCTCTGTTCCAGCTCACATCCATAGCCTCTTGTCCTAGCATTGGATGCCACAGAGCAGAGTGGCTCCATCCTCCTGACACCTGCCCATTCCATATTTATCAACATATATGAGGTCACCCCTAAGTCTCCTTTTCTCCAAGCTAAAGGGACCCAGCTCCCTCAGCCTTTCCTCAGCAGGCAGATGTTCCACTCCCTTCATTGTCTTTGCGTCTCTGCGTTGAACTGTCTCCAGCACTTCTGTGTCCTTCTTGAACTGAGGGGCACAGAACTGGACACAAAAGTCCAGATGTGCCATCACCAGGCCAGAGTAGAGGGGACCGAGGACCTCCCTCTATCTGCTAATCACACCCCTTGTAATCCACCCCAGGATGCCGCTGGCCCTCTTGGCGACAGTGGCTCCCCACTGGCTCATGGCCACCAGGCTCCCCAGGTCCCTTTCTCACAGGTCAGTCCCCAACCTATACCGGTACCTGGGGTTGTTCTTGCCCGCATACAAGACTCTATGAGGAGTGATAAAGTACTAGAGAAGCATTCAAACAAAGCAAGGCACATTCCTTCGGCCCAGCAGTGCAGTTTCACAGGCTACATTCCTCAGTCATCCCTGCTGAAAACACAGAGCACACGCTCTTGGGCTGCAAAATTGTTTGAGTCACCAGAAACTCTGATTACACATGCTGATTTTTTATTGTTATTATTAAAAAAGTTATTGGAGAATTAACTCAGCAACAGAAAAGCCCTGTGAAAAAAATTAAATGCTTTTCTGATCCACGGTGACACTTTCCATATAAAGGATGCCGGTGCTGCAGCAAGATGTTTCACTTCAACGGCCAAGAACAGACACTGAAAGCTCACTATAAAGACATTTTAAAATATAAGCCTATGCCAGCCTGGCTGGAAACAATTCAAACCACAAAGGTGAACATATTTCACAGATAGATAAATTCCTCATTCATGAGAACAGAAGCAATTCTATTACAAATTAAAAGGTTTTATTTGCTTAAAAGGCTTTGAAACAGATGAAGCAACTGAAGCCAAACTGGTCATTTCAGCTCAGTCCCATTTTTGGAAGCACTTATGACAGTGCTTAAAAAGACCCTTCTGAGATTCAAATCTGCCCTGTAAATGTGAGTTTGATATTTAATGCCTGCATGCACATTAGCACACTACACCTTCTTCTGTAGGAGAATGTTTGTGGCCCATCCTGGTATTTGGCATGGTATTTCCATTATAAGACCCCACAGCTGTCTGGGGATTATTTCGTGCTTTTTCCTGAAATTCTGTGTGGCAAGGCGCAATGGATTTAGCTGTAAGGCTCTGAGAGGACCTTATAGCCACTTCCAGTCCCTGAAGAGGGCTGTCACAAGGCTGGGGAAGGCTGCTCACAAGGGCAGGGAATGACAGGATGAGGGGTCACAGTTTGAAGCTGGAAAATGACACATTTAGGCTGAACATTAGTAAAAAGTTCTTGAATCTGAGGGTGGTGGATGCCTGGAACAGCCTGTTCACCCCAGAGAGGTGGTGGAGGCCCCTTCCCCATCCCCGGAGCCACTCAAGGTCAGGCTGGATGGTGCTCTGGGCAATCTGGTCTGGTGACTGATGGCCCTGCTTGTTGCAGGGGAGTTGGAGTAGATGACCTCTGGAGATCCTTCCAACCCCGCGATTCTTCAATGCTCTGAGGTTTTGTTCATGATTCAGGAATGAAGTTTCTAAACTTTGCTCATGTCATTGTCTGCTGCTGTTAAACTAAACCGAACCGGACACGTGCATCACGAGCACCCAGCACAACAGTAACAAGTGGCAGTCATCATTCATTTCAAGTCATAACACGGTCTTTGATTAAGTGCAATTTAACATCTGAAACTGAATGTTGAGCACAGGAACAGCACCTAATCCTCCAAAGGAAAGATACAAACCCATTAATTCAGAAAATACTTCCCTCTGGGATATTTTTATTATGTGGGATGAGTAATTTAGTCACTGAATTACCCACTCAAACCTACTGCTCAGTGACACTGACTTGTGAAAACTACCCCAGGTAGAAGCAGAGCCTGTAGATACTAAACCAGTAAACACTCGAGAGTCCTTCAACGATGGACTGGTTTTTATTGCGCAGTTACAAACCAGAGGTCACGTATATATGCAATATCTTCCATGTTTGTTGTTTTAAAATTCAATATTCCACAGCTATCTAGAGCTGCTCAGAAGTCACTTTCCCTTTGCTGGTTCCTTATTAGCTTGTGTGTCAGAAGGCAAATGCCAGACCCTCAGCTGTACTCTCAAGTGTAAATCAGAGTAGGTTAATTCTTTGTAAGAAGTCTGACACAAGAAATATTTATACGGAATTTAGATTGAAAGTTGAGGTCAGCTCAACTCAGCCAGTGAAAAATTAGATCATCAGAGCTGAGAGGTTGGCTGGCTCGAAGGCCACCTCCACTTTAGACACTTCTGCTGTAAAGTGGAAGAGCCACTTGTAAAACCAGAATTTCATGTAATAGCTCTTCCATTGTATTTTCATTAGGAAATCGACACTTTACCTACACATTTATTGGGGGAAATAAAGCCTATTTTGCAAGAAAGATACACCTGCTATTCCTAGGTTTTGGGTCAACTAATTCCACTGTTTTTTCTACTTTTTGAGTGCAAGACTTACGCCCAACCTCTTGTGTTTAGCTTGTCGAGTCAACGTGTGCACAAACACAAGCCCACGCACAGACTTCGGTGCCTTCTCAGCCGACAGCAATTTGCCAGAACACTGTTTGTTTACAGAGAGCTGATCGTCTGCATCAGCATGTGCAGGGGAGCTGATTAGGCTTCACAAACGTGCTCCCTTGCCAATTAGGATAACGTGCTTGCCAGCTCCAGACCCGCAGCTAGCAGAATTCTTTGATGGTGACCACAGGGCTGTGCCCTTAAGCTGTGGCAATTTGAACTGGCTGAGTGGAGCTGAAAGCCAGTCAAGGAGTGATGACGTGAGAGCTATGCTGGGGTTATTAAACTAGACAGACTGGAAATTCACATCTGCTCTGCTAAGACCTTGGAAGCCACAAGACACTTGGATTGCCTCTCACACATGCAGAAGAGCTGCACTGAATTGCTACAACCACCTACCATGGTCTCACCACAAGCAGCTCCTGTCCTGTCAGAGGTCACTTACATGCTGGTTTAATCCTTCAGGACAATCACCAGGTTTAAGCCTTCAGGACAGTCTTTCTGACCATATTTTCTGACACAGCTTCACTCTGGAACTGCCTTTGCTGGTGACCTCCAGGTTATGTTTTTGCAATGACCTCCACTTAATGCCACTGTTAAGTAATGTTCACATATTCACACTTGAGCTACCTTTCAAAGCAGCTGAAACAGCTCCCCAGGGCGTTCCATGCTTTGCCATGTTTCACAACCTATGCTCTTTAAAAAATTACCAGAGAGGACTAAAATAGCCCCACAGCCCGCTGAATCCTGCTGCCACGCATCACATTAGTTCAGCATAGTTACAGCTACTAACCATCTTAAACCATAACTCTTCTTTTAAAACGCATTGAAGCCTTTCTTTTCCCATCAGTAGGAAAAATAACAGGCTTTCTGTTGCCCTTTTGGAGAGAACTTAAGCAGCAATTCTTTCAGCCTCTCATGCTCAAGAGCCTGCTCTTTGCTGGCTCAATTTTTCCAGCATTGTTAAATCTAAAAAGACTGGGATAAAAATCTCATTGAAGCCTGCAGTCACTCATTGATAGGCAGAACTTTTTGTTAATTATACCATTAAATGAGAAAACCAGGTAGCAGCCACCACAAGAGATGACTCAGCTCAGCAGAAGAGGCAAAACGCCTCACTTCCCCCCTTCCCAAACGTCCATCCAGCGCACCACCTAAGAATGGACGTGGCAGGTGTTTTCTGCTGAAGCAGAGGTGAACAGTGACTAAGGCCATCAGGCTTCGCTTCAGGCTGCAAGAGCTGCTGCAAGAGCTGCCTTCTCTGTCGGGTGTCTTGGGGAGAGGCAGTAGCCTATTCAGCTAGGACTACTTTACACAGCTGTTTGTTTTCAAAGCCTTAATTTTTTGTGTGTAGGAGTAGCTGACAACAGATTTCTTCATTGGTGCTATTCTTTCCTAGCTGTTAACTGCACTAAATCTTTTCCTTCTCTGTTATTCAGGACTTGGAAATTTTGATGCAGGTACCACATAAGTGCAAAGCAATTACTGTAATAAACGCAAGTCCCAGAGCACACACTGTTCATGCATCTCACTTAGCAGAAATCCACACACAAGGGTAGGACTCACGAGGTGTTTTTACTGCAGCAAACCTTAGCGTTCCTTGCTGCAGTCTGCTCGCAGACAAAACTAGTGGGGCTCTACAGAGAGTCACAGAGCCAGCTGGAGCCCTGCACAGAAGCTACAACATCTCTCAAAACATGACGTTAAAGACAGGAGCAGAGTAGCACTTTCAGGAGGACACTAGCAGAATGCACCATTGGTTGCTTGACTGGAAGAATTCACCTTTCATAAGTCTATAAGAACAATCCAATTTATTTAAGGAAAATTCCATTTAAAGCACACTCGCTGATTTGAAAGGCAAATTTTACTCCTGTGTTAGCTGGTGTAAGTTCAGTCTGGTGGCTTAGGTACACGTTTTGGTTTGTCTGTTAGCCATTGCAATGGACATGATAAAGAACGACATTAGAACACTGCACACGAACACGGAACGGCAGCGATTTCTGACAACACAGCGTATGGCTCTATGTTCTCCAGCACAGTTATGAGGTGGATGGTCTGAGGGATAGGGCAGAACAACTGTTTAATCTTCTAAATTAAAGATTTTCAATCTTGAGCCACCTGTTCACTCCCTCTGAAGCCAAGACAGCCAGAAGTACATTGTAATGATACCTGCTACAGAGCATAACAGCTAAAACCTAGGGAGAACCCGCAGCGAGCGCTTCAGCCAGACTTCAGGTGTTCACTGTTACAGCTGACAGAAAGGGTTTCCTTAATCTAAAACTGCATGACAGCAGGGCATCACAACCTGGCCCACATTTGGATGTTTGATACCTCCTTCCAGCTGGCAGCTAGCTCCAGAGGTGGTCCACTCTAAGAATACTTCCTAGGGCATTCACACTCTGAAAATACCGGAACACTGATGTAGCTTGTTTTCTCTCCACCGAGACAGTGGCCAGGCTGGCCAGTCCTCCTCCACATTTACTTCTGCATTAGCTGCACTTCCTAGCCTCCTCTCTGCCATGCACGTAAAATCTGACTGAGTATCTGAGCATGGAGCGCCGAGTTCAGCTTCCTTTCGCATTTGTATGAGCCCTCTGGTTCCCACCCAAGTACTAAAGGTGTTCAGAGCTGAAAAATTCATTCAGTTCCAATTATTTTGTCACAGTTGAAAACCCATTGCTATTGTTTGGGTCTTGCTGGTGACAGCTGCTATCTGCAGCTGTCTGATGGGACAGCGCGCACTATTTATAAATGACGCTCCATCGTACAGTTCAAACACTCACTGCTCTTGCTATAAATGTATGAAATGCTCTTCACGGTGAAACAGACACCTAATTCCACCCACTTGATCTGGAACGGTTCCCAACAGAGAGTTGGGATAAATGTCTGTGTATGATCTTAGTCACAAACACTGCTCCTTATTTACACCCTACCCTGTGAAAGTTTGTATGTTCTTCCATAACAGAGTCTGGATAGTTTCATCTTACATTTTCAATGTTCTGAACAGCTGACCTACAGCTTTTCTCTCCACAGGGTGCACCAGAACATTTGTGTTTCTCAAAGAAACACCCAAGCACATAAACATGGAGAAGGAAGTACTGGCTTATTCCCAGCAGCTGAGAGAACAGCAGCAACCGGGTATTTCTATAAAGAAGCCCTTTGGTTCCTAAGCCAAGGACACCTGTACGCTTCTGCGGAAAGTACATATTGTAACTTGCAAACAGCTTCCACTTCTTTCCTCACGAATTTCAACAGGAGCTTGTGTGCATTTCTTACTGCTTGGACTTGCTGACTCCACTCCAGACAAGTGGAGTCCCTCAATAAAACCAGTTCTGCCCCCACCTTCCACTTCACACTGGTTTTAAGCCTTTCTGTGCTCAGTGCAGGCTGAGGACACTGGGGAGGACAGAACCACCATGGCACAAGCACCTTGGTGACTTTGGTGCTTCTCATCTCACAAAACACTTTGTAGACCTTGTTATTTGCTCTTCAGGTGGCCACATGCTTTTTTGTCATTACTTTAGAAACTTTAGTAAAGTTCTGTAGACACTCACCTTCAGCCTTCCCTGCCTGTGTCTTTTCTGGGCCACAGAGAGTCCCACTGTGTCCCTCCCACCTGAAGTTACAGTTCACAGTATCACAGTATCACAGTATTACCAAGGTTGGAAGAGACCTCATAGATCATCAAGTCCAACCTGTCACCACAGAGCTCAAGGCTAGACCATGGCACCAAGTGCCACGTCCAATCCTGCCTTGAACAGCTCNTGCGGCCTAACCAGTGCAGAGTACAGGGGCAGAATGACCTCCCTGCTTCTGCAGGCCACACCATTCCTGATGCAGGCCAGGATGCCATTGGCCCTCTTGGCCACCTGGGCACACTGCTGGCTCATGTTCAGGCGGGTATCAATCAGCACCCCCAGGTCCCTTTCTGTTTGGCTGCTCTCCAGCCACTCCGACCCCAGCCTGTAGCTCTGCATGGGATTGTTGTGGCCAAAGTGCAGCACCCGGCACTTGGACTTATTGAACGCCATCCCGTTGGACTCTGCCCATCTGTCCAGGCGGTCAAGGTCCCGCTGCAGAGCCCTTCTGCCCTCCAACTCAGCCACATCTGCCCCCAGCTTTGTGTCATCTGCAAACTTGCTGATGACTGACTCAATGCCCTCATCCAGATCATCTATGAAGATGTTAAAGAGGATGGGGCCCAGCACTGATCCCTGAGGGACACTGCTAGTGACCGGCCGCCAGCTGGATGTGGCACCATTCACCACCACTCTCTGGGCTCGGCAAAGTGTTCTGGCCAGCAAAGAGCAGTGTGGTTCCTGTCTGCCATGAAGGCTGATGGGGATGGAGCCATAGATGCGTGCAGAGCCTACAGAGCATCCCCTGGGGTTTGGGGTGGGGTGAGGGGCAGATACACCCAGTCCAGCCGCTTCCCACCCCAGCCCTAATGAGCCAATCCCTGGCTGCAGCCTGACAGCCCAGGCACAGGGCTTCTGGCACCCCTGAGGGGGCATCTTTCTTCTTCAGGAGTGTGGGAAAACGACTGATGGGTTGTGAAGATTTTTATTAAAGCTTAATAGAATAATAGAGCAGCCAATGAACTTTGATTGTTATTAAAGGTTGATAGAATAACAGAATAGTCAATGAACTTTGTTATGAACCCTCTTGGCACAGTTTTCATCTCAAAGGAAGAAGAGGGGGGATTACTGTGGTCTGTTGGAATTTCTTAATTGGGTCATGTTTAGATGAGCAAAGAGGTGTGTGAAGTGTGGGGGTCACAAATCATTGTGAAGTTGTAAGTCATCGGAAAACAGGGGGGAGCATGTTATCAGAAAACCTCAAGACCTCTATGAGATGACAAGAAGCAGAGCTCTGTCAGTTTTCCAGGGAGAGGAGAATAACTTAGAATTAATAGAATAGATATGAACCAACTAGATATGTAAATTAATAACCCTATAAACTATCCCAGTCTGTTGTAACCGGCACTCGCAAGGTATCCCACATCCTTGTTGGGCCAAACTAATTGTAATTAAACTATTCCACTACTACACAAAATTTTTGCCTCGGTATCATCAAAGGCAAAAAGAGGTGACGGATGGAACCGGCCAAGCAGCAACAGCAGATATGGTCACCTGGGAGGCAGCCAGTGGACACTCCCTTCTTTCCCAACCGGCATTCCCTAGTGAGAGTATTCAGTCAGGCTCTAGAAGACACAGACAGTCATTGTTCCTTAGAACATCATTTTATTCTGTAGAATAGTTTAAGTTGGAAAAGACCTTTAAGTCCAACCACTAACTCAACATATCAAGATGACCACCAAACCCTGTTCCTGAACTCCAGATCTCCATGATTTTGAAACATGTCCAGGGATGGCAATTCAATGCCCTCCCCAGCCAGCCTGTTCCAAGACCTGATGATCCTTTCCAACAAGAAGTCTTGCCTAATGGCCAGTCTAAACCTCTCGGTGCAGCTTGAGACCATTTCATCTTGCCCTGTCTCTTGTTACTTGTGAGACCAACACCCATCTCTCCACAACCTCCTTTCAGCAATAAAGAGACAGCAATATTGTAGACAGCAATAAAGCCTCCCCTCACCCTCTTTTTCTTCAGACTAACTAACCCCAGCACCCTCAGTTGCTCCTCACAAGGTCTGTTGTCCAGACCCTTCACCAGCCTTGCTGCCTTTCTCTGGACCCACTCCAGCACCTCAACACCCTTATTGTACTGAGATTCCCAAAAGTGCATTATTATATCGCAACCACGAGGAGCATTAAAGTGAACGTAAGGAAGGAAAAGCTGCTGCCTGACTTGGCAGCATCGTTTACATCTCCAGGCCTGGCTGCTCTGCTTCAAGCACTTCTGGTGCCGCAATGTGCAGAAGGATTAAGGGCTCGATTAGCGCTTCAGTCATGATGCAGCACAGTACTTAACACGTATTTAAACACATGAAGAGTCACACAGTAACTGGTTCAGCTCTACTGAAGTGAAACAAGCTAATGATGTGCTTAAGCATCTGGTGTCATCCAGAGCTGAACTCCTCTGCACCTACTGCCATCAGGCTTCACATCCTCATCCCCAAGAGCTTTGCAGAGCTCTAGTGGATAGGAGAGGGGCAGTTGCTCTTCTTCTTCCCAGAATGGAAAAAAGGCTTGTGGTTTATTTACAAACTAAGGATCCCCACAGGGCCTGCAGTAGTGTTCACACAGTGTGCAGGTGTGGAACAACTCCACTAAGGATCTACAGGACCTGCAGCAGTGTTCACACAGTGTGCGGGTGTGGAGCAACTCCAGTAAGGATCCCCACGGCTTGCAGTAGTGTTCACACAGTGTGCAGGTGTGGAGCAACTCCAGCAAGGATCCCCACGGCTTGCAGTCGTGATCACACAGTGTGCAGGTGTGGAGCAACTCCAGTAAGGATCCCCACGGCTTGCAGTAGTGTTCACACAGTGTGCAGGTGTGGAGCAACTCCGGACAAGGAAACTGCAGCACTGTGTTCTGCATCAGCTCTAACACACAGTCAGGTAATAGCCTGCCTCAGCTGAACCCAGTGGAACTGCCACAATTATGTCTTTGCCTACAAGTCAACATGACATCTGATATTAACTAGAGATTCTGTAACATTTCCTAGACAAGGACGTGCCACCAGCTCAAAATCTTTACTTCCTTTGGACCAAATTCATGGCTGCTGCAGCAACCAGGCTGCATGTGCGTAAGAACATGGGTGAAAAATGTGATGGCAGCAAACACTTCTGTAGGACACAGAGATGTGCCACAATAAGCCCATTTCAAGATTTTAGTTGCCTCATGAAGCAAACAACAAGCACTTCCTATTGCAATCAAAGGCAAAATTGCCTTTAGTCTCAGAAATACCCAGATTGCATCCTACAGAATATTTGCTGGTAAAAATACAGTTGTATTAATATAATTATACGGGATTCATTACCTGTTTTTATTATCTATGGTTGATGCTGTATGTAATAGATATATTACACTTCGGTATATGACTAGATATACTTTATTTTTGTAGTAGATACTATAACCTGAATGTGTGCTGCTGCACTGTCTTGCATTTTTTTCCTCAACCATAAACACAGTGACATAAATCTGAGCTGGAATACCATCTCTGCAGATCTTCTGTTGTGTGATTTCTGATCCCAGTGCTGCAGCTACTGCCACAGTAAGTAAACCAGACAAATCAATGCATCATAAGGTCAGCTCCCAGCCCCATGCCTTTCTTAAAAGCCTGAGGCTAAGTTTTTAAGAATTTAAAGACTAAGGAGAATTTCAGGTCCTAGAATGAGTCACTGGTAAACTTTTGTTAGTGTTCTCATGGGTCAAAGTGAGCCAAGAAAGCTGATTTCCCTAGCTTGAGAGTAAATGTAGCAAACACAGCCCCCCAAGGCTGCTTTGCTTATTGTTATGAATTGTGCTGGATTTGCAACACAGACGCTGCAAAACTGTCCACCTCTAGAAGTCAGAGGCAGCCTGGCCTGAAAGGGGGCCTCTTAACCAGACAGTCGGTGCTGGAGGTGCAGGACTAACTGGATGACATATGCAGGCTTCCCACGTGTTGCTGATTCTTTCCTCTCAGCTCGTTGTGATCATGAGCCTGTTGCTGTATCTGTAGCAAGAGTAAGAAAGTGGTGGCCTCTGGCAAGGTGCAGTGGAAGAGAAGCTTGAAGGGATTAAGAAGCTCTGGTTCTCAATAAAAGCATGAGCTTCTTTCCTGAAAAATACACAGCACACTGTGCTGACACATGCTCCGTGACACAGTTTGATTTAAGATAGACAAAGGCATGAGTATTTTGCCAGCAACTAGTGCATGTGCAGACCTTGCTATCACAGGAGGACACAGACAGCCAGCATCAGGGAATTGACTAAAGGATTAAACAAATTCCTGGCCAACAAGTTCCCAAATGCGTGTTAAAAAAATGGAGAAACATCCTTTCTGTAACAATCATGAGTGCTGTGAGGGCATGAGGGGAATGGACCATAAAAGGGCTTAGCTTGTACACTAAATATCCTCTGTTCAGAGCATCTGCTGCTTCCACTGCTGGATGCTTAGGACTGGACTAGACAGACCATGTGTCCATCCATTTGGGCTTGCTTTGGTTGCTTGTTTGACGGGCAGAGGGATGAAAAATAAACATCACCCAGCTAGGCAATCCTGCTGTGTTGGGGGGGGTTGGATTGAATGATCTTTCGAGGTCCCTTCCAATCTCTACTGTTCTGTGATTCTGTGACAACAGGTTAATAGCACAACAACAGAATTATGTGGATGGTCATTTAAAAATAAGCGGTTTACAGAAACTCTATGCACTCAAATCCAACTATAACTGCACAAACCAAGGCACTAAATATCGTAAAAAATTCAGGATAGTCAGCTAAGCAAGATAATAACTATATTAATATCAGTGGAGACTTGAGGATGTATTATCTTATCTTATGGACCTTGAAAGTTAGCGATTGACCTTGGCATTGAAATTTGGATTCATACCTTTAGGATGCCTGCTCCTTGTGATATTGTACTTTATATTTTCTATTCACAATAATGATTTACATTCACCCTCCTTTTATTGTCCTGTTCTTTCCTTGAAACAAAGAACATGCTAAAACAAAAGCATCGGGCAGCATTCTCAGTCACAGGTCGTGCAGTAATTGCACAGTGAAGCCAATTCCAAGATTCCCGTTGTCTGTGGCATGACAGAGCAGAGACAGATTTTTAATTCAGCCAAAGGTTATGAACTTCTTGTTCAAGAAAAGGTTCTCTTACACTTGAGGACCTTGAACTGTGGGATCCTTTTTTCTTATTTAAAAAAACACACTGGGTTTCATAAGCAAGTAGTGATTTGGTTCCTAGTACTGAACCAGCCGGGCACACAACCCAGCTCTGCCTGAGGTGCCGGGATACAAACTCCGATGATTTCCACGGGGATTACATTTCTATCACTTCATTAAGAACGGTGTGAGCAGAGAATCAACACTGACTTTTATTACTGGGATTGGCTTTTGAGATGGCAGGGCAGACTCAGGTGCTCAGATGATAGAAGCGGGGTTAAGCTCTTCAATATATTGTGCGTTTCTGTGCTAAGCAAAGGACGGACTGTTCCATCTGCCTACTTTGCACCACTCAAACAACACAAAGTGAATTTGTTTCAACCACAGAGCATCTCTCTTTCTTTTGGGGACTGTGCCAAAACCTGGGCTGATGCTGGATGCATCACATCTATGGATTTGGTTAATGAGGGTGTTTGCCAGAGAAAGAGGCCAGGTATGCTTCAGTGTGTGGAGTGTGTGGCTCTACCTATCCACATTCATGTGAGCTCCTCTGGCAGATGGCTTCATCACAGGCAACTACCTGTTCTCACTAGATCTCAGGTCTGGTTATAGATCAGCTACTTACATCTCTATTTTTAACCTTTACATTTTGTTTTACTTAACTCATAAAGACATATTTAAAAGACAGGATTTTTGCCTTCAAGCCTGACGCATCATTTTTGCAAGTCAGAGGAAAATTATCAGAGGTATTCATTTACAGTAATTAAGAAATTGTCTACACACTCAGAGGGATGAGCAGACTGATTAGTGCCTTGCAGTTTTGCATTCTGCCACTTAGTCTGTCAGAAATCCTCTGTACACCAGTCCTCTCCGAAACTGTATGTTACCATAAGAATTAGAATTAAATGACTGTATTATGAGAAAACTACTCAAGATCAGCTAATTAAGTGTTAGAACATAGATTAAAAAAATAGACACGCGTTCCTTAGAGCTCTTAATTTACTAATAAAGCCGCCCTACTAAGTGCAGACAATGATACTGCCTACTACTGACATGCCACTGACTGGAGAGGGGAGGAAATACCAAAACACAGCAGGGTTGCAGGTAAATTAACAAAATTACATACTTATGATCTGTATTTGATATTAATACTAAACTAATTAATGTAAACATTGCTGAAATGTAATGGATCCCAGAGCGCAAAGCTGTGTCTCAACTCTTTTATCTCTTGTTAGACTGGTTAAAGCAGAAACCTGATTTCGAGGTGTTCAGCAGCCAGCTCGCTTTGAAGTTTGCTGCATGACAGCCATTTACAAGGAAGTTATTTTCTGATTGCAGCAAGTTTGTGCTGTTTTATATTTTTATTCCATCCAGAACTGGGATGAAATGTTGAAAAACCTTTTGAAATGGTCAACACAAGGGATAGTTACAAGCCAGGCTGGAGCTGAAAGATGGATCCTTGTGACTGCTACAGCACATAGTCTTGTCTATCTCAACAAGCGCTTTTATTTGTCTGCATGGGCTGACATCTTTCCCGAGTGTGCCTGATGAAAAGTGATGTTCTGTCCAGTGCATTTGCATAATGCGTGTTGTTTGCAAACGTATTTGGTAATGTCTGGTGGAACACCAGCTATTCATTGTTTATGACTTATTTCTAGCGCAAAATAAAACTAATCCTTCTCCTAATTATCTTACGGTAGTTCTCTCCACCTGCAGCTAACAAAAAGCAGACAGCTCTCCAACTTGATGTGTTGTGTCATACGAGTGTTCAGATGACAGGATTATCTGTTACTACTGTGGGTCTATCTTCCTACTGCCAGTTTGTCTTGCTACATGTTCTCCTCCTTTAATGACTAAAAGTCAACCTAACTTTGGACATGGAATAGAAAAATACTTTTAAAAGAAGAAAATGTCTTACAATTCTTGAGGAACAGACCGAAAACTATAAACCAATTAAAATGCTCTGATGACATCAAGCGTAAATAGAAAAGTTCTCTTGACACTATTTTAATTTCCTCCCATTCCATTAAGGAATGCAAGTGTTTTCCATTATATAGGGCTCTACTACAAAATGCAGTTTATACTGTAGAAACAAAAAGGCTTCAATGTCTTTATGGGACTGGTCCCTTATTTCTACACCTCTGGGAAGAAAGTACAAAACCTAAATGGCTTGAGCTACACCTTGCCTACAGGATTCGCTCGGCTGGCTAATTTGGAAAATCAAAGAGAGTGGTGTTATTGTTCCAAATGAACAAGATAGAAACCTTTCAGAATCACTCATGGCAATTAAAATTAACACAGCTAATGTTCTTAGCTATTTGACAAGAAGAAAGTTTTTCCTGAAGGTTATCAGGCAATTCAACTGACCTTTTACATTTCCCAGGTGGGCAAACCACCTACTAATGTAGAACAGCCCTTCTTTTGAGGAGTCCTGGCATTTTGTTCGAGATTCACCTCTATCTTAAATGCTCTGTAGTACGAATTCCCACTTAGATAACGTATGCAATGAAGGCTGTCACCATCTTCCTTCCTAACAGTCCCTTAGGGGGAGGCTCTCAGCCTCTAAGAACACTTCCCAGGAGCCTGTTCCTGGGAGCTGTTTTTCTGTATCTCATGAACAACTGTCCCTGTGTACCCAGCCACAACAGCAACATGCTGCTGAGTGCAAAGAAATAATGACTGCTGAAAGAGTTGCTGCTGCCAGAACAGGCAGTCATCTCCAGAAGTCTTCTGTGACTACTGTAGAATTGCCTGGCGTGAGTCATAATAACCTGTTTGGACAAAAACATCCCTCATGGGAGTCTGAGCCCTCTTGCAGTAGTTTGTTTCCCTTGGGCAGCATGGGAGATGACAGCCACATCCTTTCCGAGCGTGGCATCTCCTGCGATAGTGTCCACATGCACAATACACCTGACACTTTCTAGAAAGCCCTGGATCCTTGCAGAATCAGTGTATTGAGCACACACATTACATCTGCTCTTACCAGAGGAGGAGGACTGTGCAGATAAACCTCTTCTGCTATTCAAGCAGAATGTGGAAACCAGGATGTTTTCTTTCTTTATCATTACTTACTTTTAATTTGAGTATTTGAATGATTGCAAATTATTGACAACTGAAGTCATCATGCTTAACTACAGGGAGATAGCAAATTTCCCACTGACATTGGAAAGCTTTTCAACTGACAGCCCCTCCTGAAAGACTTCTGCTGTAAAACCCCACAGTCACAGAATCAGAAAATATCTTTGGTTGAAAGGGACATTTGAGATTATGAAGACCAACCTTTGACCCAGCACTGCCAGGTCAGCCCTAAACCCATGTCCCCTCAGCACTACCTCCAGGGATCCTCTCCAGGGATGGGGACCCTACCACTGCTTTGGTCAGCCTGTGTCAATGTTTTGTAATGCTTTTGGTGAAGAAATTCTTCCTAACAGCCAGCCTAATCCTCCTCTGGTTCTGCTTACACTCATCTCCTCCAGTCCAAGGAGGTTGCTACTAGGTTGAATCCTTCCTCAATCCAATCTGATTTCAGGCAGTTGTACAGAGCAATAATTTCTCCCCTCAGCCTCCTTTTCTCCAGACTAAATAACCTTAGTTCCCTCAACCACTCCTTACAGGATTTGTGCTCTAGACCCTTCATGAGTCTCAGTGCCTGTCTCTGGACACACTCCATGCCTTCCATGTCCTTGTAGTGAGGGGTCAGAACCGAGTGTAATATTTAAGGTGTGACCTCACCAGTGCTGAGCACACGGTGAGGTCCCTACTCCCAGTAGCCACAATATCTTTACTAATCAGGATGTTGTTGGCCTTCTTGGCCACCTAGGCACACCCTTGTCTCATATTCCAGTGACTGTCAGTTGGCACCCTCAGGTCCTTTTTTGAGAAGCCACTTTGCAGCCACACATCCCAAGCCTGTAGCCTGCTGGGGGTTGTTATGACCCAAGTGCAGAATCTGCCACTTGGCCTTGTTGGGCCTCAGACAACTAACCTTGACCCATTGATCCAGCCAGTCTGGATCCCTCTGTAGAGCCTCCCTGCTCTTCAGCAGATCAACACACCTGCCCAACTTGGTGTCATCTGCAAACTGTCTGAAGGTGCATTTAGCCCCCTCATCCAAGTCATCAATATACTGGGAGTGGCCCCAAGACTGAGCCCCAGAGACACCATTTGTGACTGGTCACCAACAGGATTTAACTGTATTCACCACCACTCTTTGGGCCTGGCCATCCAGCCAGTTTTTTATCCAGCGCAGCCTGTACTTAGGAGGATGCTGTGGGAGACAACAGTAAGAGTCAGTCGCACACTGAAGTTGGAGTAGACACATATGTGGTTGCTGTGTTAGAAGCTGCACATTTTGGAGACAGTCTGCAACAAGCTTAGATCTGAATTCCTCTGTTTTGTAGAGAGAATTTAGCAGTCCCCAGCTTTCAGCTGCCTCTCAGTAACATACAGCTACAGGCTGCGTAAGACTTCAGTGAACCAGTTTCTTCCTTAAGCTGCATGGAAAAGCAATAGGACGGTCTCTATTGCGATACTGAGTCTTCTAGGTGTTGCTGACACTCAGAAAGCAATCTACATGGACATCTTAAAGGAACAAGACGACTTTGCTTTCTATATGTGATCCATCCTATTCCAATTACTCAATACAACTACTTGTAGTAGAATCACAAGGACACAGAGGAAAAAAATGGCTCCTGAAACCCAAACTAAAGTGTTATCACTTCACTGAAAAGGTCTCAGCTTTTCAAACTTTGTGCCAATGGGAAGGGACAAAAGTGGAATTGCTCAAGAGCAGGCTAGAAATGTTGATGGCATTCCACCCTGAGCAGAGAAGACTATCAAAGGAAGGGTATATAATGCACATGACAACTTTGGCTGTTACTATCAAGTACTCGTAAGGGATGTAGCCACTGCCATCCATAACAGGTCAGATGAAAGTCTCTTCTGAGGTTTCCTCAGCCACATGACTCAGAGGAATGGCTCAAAATGCTTCGCAGTTCTTAACACTGCAAAACACTCCAGCTAGGATAAGCTCTTTGCTTAGTCCCATCACTCAGTGGTTGATTTACATTCCCCCTGAAATTGTAAGCATCTCTTGATGCCAGTGTGAGTACAGAACCAGGGATGCACTTCTCTCATTTTCTAAAGGTATCAGTTTAATGACAGCCAGTACTGAAAAGGTCTGTAATTTGAAAACCTGAGTGATCTCAGAGCCTTCAGATTCTTACAACACACACAAAACGTGCTGTGGGACTGACACATAAAGCAGGAGCACAACCAATATAAAACGTGGCAGAAATAATAGCCCTATTATAATGTGTTATCCTGCGTGAGCAGAAAGAATGAGACCTCAAGGATGGAAGGGGCTTATAAGAGGCGAGATAAAAAAACCCCTCTCTTTCTTCCTCTCTGTTACAGAGAATTCCCAAAAACAAGATTAGACTAGATAGTTTGGTTGGGTTTTTCCTCCATGATTGAAGCTAGACAGGATGAATACTGACCCGTGCTTTACTTTCAAAACTGACTTAAGCAAAATCTTAAGAAGAAATGAAAGAAGAAATGAATCCTAGACTTTGAAGCATCCAGGTTACTTCTGGAAATGTGAAGGAAGCTCTTAAATGGCTTAACCATTGTGACTCAGAACAATGCAGCACCTGAAACCAGCTTCACTCCCTCAAAACACCTGTCACTTTGCAGAGGTAGGAGTGCTGGGCACAGTCGGCCACTATGCAAGCCACGTTATGAAATGAATATGTTCTTTTCAGTCCTGGGATGTATCTTACACAATGTTATACAGTAGAATAATTATATTATGTTCTATATATTCTATGTAGAACATACATAATATATATATATAATAATTATGATGATGTTGTAATATAGAATAATTACAGCAACAAGAGGACACAGACATTGATTGTCTTTATTGTTTCTCTCTGCGACACATCCTCTGAGCAGACTGGTGTAGGAGAACTGCTAACAGAGCTAGCGCTGAGCAGTGCTCTGGACAACCCAGCACTGAGCCAAGAATAGCTGCCAGGTGCCTCTGAGAATGGCCTCGGAGGCCTCAGCAAGGATGACAGGAGGCCTCAGCAAGGATGATAAGAAAGCAAACCAATTATAGAGGAATGTTAACCAGACGGTGGGAATCAGAGAATGGGGCCGTGTTTGGGAAAGCTGGAGGGGCTGTCCGATCAGGTGCGGGAAGGAACTGAGTTGTGTAACCTAACCAATCTTGAGTTTGGCTTTTGCCATATGTATGAATCTCATTAAGAGCTGTATAAAAGAGCTTGGATTTCG
>VXBP01010820.1:3773-14273 GCA_013400115.1 Rhinopomastus cyanomelas | reverse complement strand
AAACTGAAAGCAGAGAAATCACAGAACCATCCAGGTTGGAAAAGACTTTAAAGACCATCAAGTTCAACTGTCTGCCATACAGACCCCAACCATGAACCCATCTCCTCAAACACCCTGTCTGCCTGTTGAAGCCATCCAGGGACGCTGCCTCCACCCCTTCCCTGGGCAGCCTGTTCCAAGGTGTCAGATGAGTCTGAGTGAATTACAGTCAGATAGAGGAGGGTTAGGTTGTCCATGAGGAGCAATCTCTTCTGTGACAGAGTGGTCAGGGGTTGGAACAGGCTACCCAGGGAGTTGGGGTAGGGAGTCACTATCCCTGGAGGGGTTCAAACATCAAGTAGCTGTGGCTCTGGGGAACAGGGTTTAGTGATGGGCAGAGTGATGGTTGGGCTGGATGAGCTTGGAGGTCTCTACCGACCTCTGTGAGTCCGTGATCTCTTTTGGATGCCTTGCCTTGCAGGGACACTTACTTTCTCTGTACTATGTTTTGTTTCTTTACAAACCTACCTGGCTTTTCTTGTTCTTCTTCATCAGCATTACTGACCCTGTTCGTTATCTCTTTCCTTTATTTTGCAGAAGCAGCCAGCGAGTGCTGATGTCAGCCAAGCACCCACGATGCCGACAGGCGGAGCAGCAGCTGCTGTTCAGGTAATGCTTAAGGGAACAATCTCTTTCAGGATACAAGTGACTTCGTCCTGCCATGGAGCAGGAAACCTCTTGCCTACCAGCACCGCGATGCTCCTCCTTTTGCTGGAAACTAGTGAGTGGGAATGAAAGAGGAGCACAAATCAGCAGAGCACCAGAGTTTACTTCTTGAGGATGTCAGATGTGGGGGTGTTCAACCCCTTCACATGTTCTTTGGTGGCCTCATAGTTGTTTAAAATCCTGGGTCCATTGCGTTGTGTGGAAGGAGGGTGCTAAGGAACAGATTTGGTGAGGAATAAACCTCCTTTGCTCCAGCCGGTCCTCCAGAAATTAGAGGGGGCTCCGGGCAGCGGGTGTGACACCAGTCTCGATGACCAGCCATCAGATTACACTGACAGTGTTCGTTCGCTGTAGGTCCAACAGCAGACACTCACAAATCAGCCTTCAGCTCCTCCTTCTAGGGAGCGCGGGGTCCCACGAGTAGCAGTGTCAGTCTGTCTGCTGTGGGTCCGGCACCTAGACCCTTCTAAACAGCCTTTTTGCTGTAGGCGCAGTCGGTGCTCATGGGGAACGGGCAGCGTGTGACACGACGTCCGTGTGCAGGTTCTGTGGATTGCTGGAAATCAACTTGCTTGTGGAAAGCTCTGCAACCCTGCGAGGGGTGCAGGCAGGCAGACATACATACAGAACTGGAGCAGAGGAGGTTCCACATCAGTGTGAGAAGGACCTTGTTCCCAGTGAGGGTACCGGAGCCCTGGCAGGGACTGTCCAGGGGGTTGTGGAGTCTCCTTCTGTAGAGACGTTTCAAACCCTCCTGGACATGTTCATGTGTGACTGGATCTGGGGGATCCTGCTGTGGCAGGAGGATGGGACTGGATGGTCTTTTGAGGTCCCTTCCAATCCCTCATGTTCTGTGATTCTGTGAAACCCCATCATTGGGAAGATCCTGTTGGCAGGAGTTATTTCGATCGGGGTTTTCAGTTTCTGGATCGATGTTGAAGTAGAAGAACACTCCTAAATTCACCTCCATGCTTCCCCAATGACTCATGTTCCCTTGCTGCCCGGAGAACGAGGACGTGGGGATCACATAAGTCCCACCGCCCCTTTTATCGGTCAGCATGGAATCAGTTTCCTCGGTTCGTGTTCTTTCCCGTTAAGTGCTCTGGGTACAGCTTCCCCTGCTGCTGTGAAGTGCGAGGACCGGGAAAGAGCGTCATGGAAAGACTGTGATGTAACGTAATTGCCAGGAACGGCTGTGGATCGGGTTGTGGCGGCTCAGGACGCCTGTCCTGTGCAGCGCTGGGTGCTTCTCGGGTTTCTGTGACACCCCAAAGTATTTATGGGTGATTAGGAACTGTGAAAATGCCCCGCGGCCGTAACAGTGGAACAATAAGGCTCCCCGGGGTTTAACAGGAGACTGGTAACATTAAAACGGGGTGGTTAAAACAAGATTTAGCCTGAAGAGCTGCAGCCTGGGCCAGATGGAGACTTAAGAGGTTCGATTTAAACCAGCTGTTGATTAAGAGTCAGTGTTAGTGTTAATGGGGGATTGACACACCTGACTGGCTCTGGAAAGCTGTGAGTGTTCTTTTCCACCCTTCCTTTTTGTTCCTAAAAGTACCTGCTCAATAGAAAAGAGAGCTCAGGGCTGTTCTGTCACTGGAGTCTCACAGGAAGGGAAGTTATTTGTTGAGATAAACCCTTCTTTATTTCCTCTGTTTCTGCAGAAATAGGTAAAATCAAAACCACTCCATTGCTTTGGGGAACACTCTGGGACTGCTTGTTTCTTCATCAAATTTTTCCTTCCTATAGCTTCAGGAAGCTGCAGCTTTCGATTCCCGAATGGTTTTGTGGGTCAGCAGTACTTTGCGTGGAGGTGCCTTACCCCTCACATAAGTTTTTGAGTTCTCTGGAGAGGTGGGTGAGGTGGGGCAGTGACGTTGCTCCAGCTGGCCTTCTCCTCAGCCTTCCTTTAACCTGCTCTTACCCACTGATGAAACCAGTGGAATAACACACTGGTGGGACTGGAAAGGACCTCTGGAGATCGTTTGAGGTCCCACACCCCTGCCAGAGCAGGATCCTCTAGAGCAGATCCCATAGGAACAGTCCAAGAGAGCTTGAAAGTCTTCAGAGCTCCACAACCTCTCTGGGCAGCCTGCGCCAGGGCTCTGCCGCTTTCACAGGGAAGAAGTTTCTCCTCATGTTGAGGTGGAACTTCCCACGTTCCGCATTATCCCCATTATTCCCTGTCCTGTCACTGGGCACCACTGAGCAGAGCCTGGCCCCTTCCTCTTGACCCCTACCCCTCAGATACTTACAGACAGCAGTGAGATCCCTCTCAATCTTCTCCAGACTAAACTGGAGCCCTCCAGCCCCAGTTCTCTCAGCCTTTCGTCATGGGGGAGATGCTCAGATCCCTTCATCATCCTCATAGCTCTCCGTTGGGGTCTCTCCTGTAGATTCCTGTCTATCCTGAACTGGGGAACCCAGCACTGGACACGGCATTTACACTCAATAACCAGAGGGCTTTTCTTCTCCTCTATTTTATGTCAGCACAGTAATTTTTCCTTATGTAGCACCTGGTAGTGACTGGTGGTTTGTGCTGTTCTCGGTCCACCCGTGGTTCTGAGTGGAAGACACAGGAACCTCNTATGTAGCACCTGGTAGTGACTGGTGGTTTGTGCTGCTCTCTTGAGTGAAAACACAGGAACCTAGGGGTGAGGAATGCTCGTTGTTGCTTAATGCTTGGATAATCCATGGGCAGAGTAACTCCCCTGCACTACCAAGTGGTGAGGACTGCTCCTGAGAGCCGGTACTTATCTCTGGTTTCACTCTTGTTGCACTGTGAACTGCCTCTGAGTTTTCATTTGCTCCCTTTGGTCTTTGCTGTTCCGCCATCAAGCCCCTGGTGCTGCAGCCAGTATTGACTCACTGCTTCTGCTCAGTGTTTACAGGGGTTTAATCAGCTTTGTGTGCAGTGTGAGGAGTAGCTGCAGCCTCTCTGGTCTCCTCTCTGTTGTATCCGAGCAGCTTTTGTGCTCTCTGTGTGAAGGACACCTAGGAAGTTTAATTGGCAGCTGGGATGTCCTGGATTCTGTGTGACTCAACTCTACATGAATAATTCAAAGACTCCCAGACTGGGTTTGGTTCAGAGGGAGCTCAGAGCTCACCCCATGCCAGCACCCTGCCATGGGCAGAGACTCCTCTCATCAGAGCAGGGTGCACACAGCCTTATCCAACCTGCCCTTCAGCACTGCCGGGGATGATGGAACAGCCACAGACTCCCTGGGCAACCTGTGTTGTGTGTCACCACCCTTTCCATCACAACTCTTGCTTCCCCTGTCAGTGTGAAGTCCTGTTTATCTGTTGTTTTGTTCCAGGGTCATTCTGGTGAGCTCAGAATCACAGAGCATCAGGGATTGGAAGGGACCTCCAAAGACCATCCAGTCCAGCCCCCCTGCCTCAAGCAGGACCCCCAGATCCAGTCGCACAAGAACATGGCCGGGGGGTTTGAAACATCTCCAGAGAAGGAGACTCCACAAGCCCCCTGGGCAGCCCCTGCCAGGGTTCTGGCACCCTCACCATGAAGAAAGTCCTTCTCACACTGATGTGGAACCTGCTCTGTTTCAACTGACACCCGCTACCTTTTGTCCTGTCCCTGGGTGCCCCTGGGCAGAGCCTGGCTCCATCCTCCTGACACCCACCCTTCCTGTATTTAGACACACCTTGTAGCACCCTGTCAGATAAGAGGAGTGAAAAGCTGGACTCAGCCAGGGTTGTCGCCGCTGGGAGGGTTCAGCGGTTGCTCACTAGCAGCCTCTTCCACGCAAGCCAGGGTGCGCAACAGGGAGGCCGTCACTGGCCAGCAGCAGTGATGAGGAGAGGCTGAAGTAACCTCCTTCCTCTGTCTCAGGAGCACCCCACCAGCACCACTCTGTTTTCTTTTGCAGCTTTTACGTTGTTTTTGCCAGTTCCTCAGCCAACAGCAGAGCCAGTTCCTAGCTCAGCACTCAATCACAGCTATAAATAGCGACAGGAATCCAGCAGAGCTGGACCCAGCTGTGTTTTCTGGACCTTTGTTCTTACTTCGTAGTTCCATGGATACCAAGCGAGGTTTTGATGCTTTTTATGCAGCTGGCTCTTCACTCTGCTCTTAATGAGGAGTTAATCAGGAATTATTTTCTAAGTGTAGCTGGCTGCTGTAGCTCAGTGAAGAGACCTTTGTGGTCCATGTTGTTTTCGGGGGTACATAACTGAAGTAGTGCCAGAAGAAGTCAACAACCCTGGAGATTCAGCAGGAGTCATTTTTATTTCAGACTCCACTGATCAGATCTTTGCAGCAGAAGCTTCTTGATGTTAGGAAGTTTTAAGATTGGTTACTCTGAACTCATCCATTTTGAGAGGGGGCTTCAGTCTGCTCCCTGGAGCAACAAGCAGGAAGAAAATGAGATAAAAAGAAGTGGTTACTCCACATCTTTGAATGAAGTCCCTGCTGTTTCTGAGTCAGACTGGAAATTTAGCCAACAGTTTATCTAGATTATCATCAGCAGAGATGTCAGCTGTCAGTCAAGTAAAATTTCAGTGCCTTGACTGATCCAACCATCTCAGTGTCTTTTGATTTAATAACATTTATTTTCAGCTCCACAAGGACACAGAGCTGCTGGAGAGAGTCCAGCGCAGAGCCACAGGGGTGATGAAGGGAGGGGAGCATCTCCCTGCTGAGGAAAGGCTGAGGATGCTGGGGCTCTGGAGCTGGGAAAGAGGAGCCTGAGGGGTGACCCCATGGATGTTGATCAATATGTGAAGGGCAGGCGTCAGGAGGATGGAGCCAGGCTCTGCTCAGGGGCACCCAGTGACAGGACAAGGTGTGAGCTGGAACAGAGGAGATTTCACATCAGTGTGAGAAGGACCTTGTTCCCAGTGAGGGTGCCAGAGCCCTGGCAGCAGCTTCTCTGGAGACATTTAAGACCCGCCTGGATGTATCACACAGTATCATGTGTTCCTGTGCGACTGGATCTAGGGGATCCTGCTGTGTCAGGGGGGATTAGAGTGGATGATCTTTCGAGGTCCCTTGTAATGCCTAATGTTCTGTGATTCTGTGACCTCCAGGGATGATGGAGCAGCCACAGCCTCCCTTGGCAGCCTGTTCCAGGTCCTCAGCAGCCTTGTTTGTTCCTGTGTGACCAGTCACAGTGTGAAGGTTGGAAAGGCTGTGTCTAAACTTTGAGATTACTCATTAAAATATTTGAACAGGCTGACTGAGACCTTCCTTTTCATCTTCTTCTGGGAGTGAGTGTGTGTCATGGCACAGGAATCCTCCACTCATAGGACCTTTTCAGCAAATCATGGGCCTGTCCCTGCACGTCCTCACAGCTGTCAAGAGCATAAGAAAATCACAAAAGCCCTGTCCGTGTGCAGATCAGGACTGATTTTCCTGGTAGCAGAGACAAGCTGAAAATAGACCATTAAAGTTGGAAGCCATAGGAGTACAGAACTGTGTGCCCCCAACATCAGAAGGACCTGGTCCTGTTGGAGCCAATCCAGAGGAGGATCAGAGGGCTGGAGCCTTTCTGCACTAGGAACAGGCTTCAGGATGTGGGGTTGTTCAGCCTAGGGAAGACTTCAGGGGGACCACAGAGCTGCCTTCCAGTACCTGAAGTGCCAGCAGAGCACTTCTATGCTCCTCTTGTGAGACCCCACCTTGACTCCTGCACCCAGCTCTGGACTCCCCAACATCAGAAGGATCTGGAGCTGTTGGACCGAGGCCAAAGGAGGCCACAGAGGCGATCCAAGGGTTGGAGCCTCTTTGCTCTGGCAACAGGCTGAGGGAGCTGGGGCTGTTCAGCCTGAAGAAGAGAAGGCTCTGGGGAGACCTTAGAGTTGCCTTCCGGTCCCTGAAGGAAACGTCAAGGAAGGCTGCAGAGGGCTCTTCCCAAAGGGATCCAGTAGCAGGACCAGGGGAGATGGTTTGAAACTGAAGGAGAGGAGGTTCAGACTGGATCTTAGGAGGAAGTTCTTCAGTGCCAGGGTGAAAAGACTCTGGAATTGACAGCCCGGAGAGGCTGTGGCTGCCCCTCCGTGGAGGAGTTCAAGCCCAGGTTGGATGGGGCTCTGGGCAACCCAGTCTCATTGAGAGGAGTCACTGCCCTGGGCAGGGGATCGGGCTCTGAACTGTCTTCGCAGTCTGGGATCCTGTGGTTCTGTGGAACAGTTTTACAGGGTGGTCATCTTCATGTCTGAGAAATAGGGCTAGAGAGGAGTGTTCTGCAGAAGATGTGAAGCCATGGAAGCTAAAATACTTCATGTCTCAAAAAACTCATCTTTGCTTCACTCAGCAGTGGGGTATTTCCACCAGTCTGTGTCATGCCAACGGTCACCTTCCCCGTTCTGTTTGTAGGACTGACCTTTGCTTTTCTTTCCTTCGAGATTATAAAGGGCACTGTGGAGGCTGTTACGAAGACGTGGCTGCAAGGCTCCTTTGTAGCGGGAGGGCTTTTTGTATTTGAAGCCAGCAAAGGACAGAGTGAGGCTGGACAGGAAGAAAAAGGTCTGGAATCTGAGGGTCGGGGATTCCCTGGAACAGGCTGCCCACAGAGGGGGTGGAGGCCCCATCCCTAGAGACATTGCAGGTCAGTCTGGCTGGGGCTCAGGGCAACCTGGTCGGGGAAGTGCTGGCCCTACTTGTTGTAGGGGGTTGGACTGGCTGCCCTTTGGAGGTCCCTTCCAGCCCTGTGATGCCATGATTCTATCAAAGCCTCTTCCCACACTACAAATGTTGAGAAATGAATTTTATAGCAAACAATATTACCTTAAAGTTCAGTTCCTCATCCCTGATGGTGTTTCAAGAGGCAGCTTTTTACCTTTTTAATTTTTTTAAACTTTTAAAATGTTTTTTTAATTTTTTTTTTAAAAACTTTTAAGTATTTTGTGTAATTAATATAAAAAATGTGGGTATCTTGTGCTTAAGAATAGCCCAAATCAGTCAGGTTTCAGTGGCCTTGACTGGTCCAACCGTCTCAATAACTTTTGATTTAGTAACATTTGTGGTCAGTTCCAGAAGGGGACAGAACTGCTGGAGAGAGTCCAGAGCAGAGCCACGGAGATGGTGAAGGGAAAGGAGCATCTCCCTGCTGAGGAAAGGCTGAGGGAGCTGGGGCTCTTGAGCTGGAAGAAAGGAGCCTGAGGGGTGACCCCATGGACGTTGATCAATATGTGAAGGGCAGGTGTCAGGAGGACGGAGCCAGGCTCTGCTTGGGGGCACCCAGTGACAGGACAAGGGGCAGCGGGTGTCAGCTGGAGCAGAGGAGGTTCCACATCAGTGTGAGAAGGACCTTGTTGCCAGTGAGGGTGCCAGAGCCCTGGCAGGGGCTGCCCACAACTACCAGGTTGTGGAGTCTCCTTCTCTGGAGACGCTTTGAACCCTCCTGGCCGTGTTCCTGTGTGACTGCGTCTGGGGGATCCTGCTGTGTCAGGGGGATTGGATTGGATGATCTTTCGAGGTCCCTTCCAATCCTTGATGTTGTGTGTTTCTGTGCCTCAGTCCCGTGCAGCGTGCAGCCAGGCGACTTCCAGAGCACTCAGCTAGTAGGTACAACCAGCTTATACCCTCTTTCCGGGTGTACATGAGGAGGGGTAGTGGTGAGAGTGTCTTAGTAATGAGTTGATATTTAGGGCAGGGATGTCCCATAAGCGTCCAGTGAAGATACTGGTCTGTTGAGGGTTATGATCCTCAGTATGGATGACTCAAAAGAAGGAAGATGTCACCAAGGTGATGCTGCATCTACAGGGTGGTTGTCAGAAGGGTGTGGTCATGCTCTGGTGGATGGTGCCTGGTGACAGGACTGGGGGCACTGGGCACAAACCGGAACCCAGGAGGTTCCATCAGGAAGAAGTTCTTTACTGTGAGGGTGGCAGAGCCCTTGCCCAGGCTGCAGACAAAGGCTGTGAAGTGTCCTGTTGTGGAGTGATCCCAAACCCACCTGGACTGTTCCTGTAGGGTCTGCTCTAGGGGACCCTGCTCTGGCAGGGCAGTTGAACTTGCTGGTGTCCAGAGGTCACTTCCAACCCCCCCAGTCTGATTCCAGGACTGGTTTTGAAGGCTGAGCATCTCTCTGTAGCTTGGAGGAGACTGAGGGGTGACCTCATTAATGTCTGTAAGTATTTGAAGGGTGGATGTCAGGAGGATGGAGCCAGGCTCTGCTCAGCGTCATCTAGTGATAGGATGAGGGGCAGTGGTTGTGAGCTGGAACATAGGAGGTTCCATATGAATGCGAGAAGGACCTTCTTCCCAGTGAGGGTGATGGAGCCCTGGCAAGGGGCTGCCCAGGGGGGTTGTGGAGTCTCCTTCTCTGGAGAAGTTTCAACCCCCCCGGCCATGTTCCTGTGTGACTGGATCCAGGGGATCCTGCTGTGTCAGGGGGACTGGACTGGATGACCCTTTGAGGGCCCTTCCAATCCCTGATGCTCGGTGGTTCTACGATCCCATTGGTCTCATCCCAGCTTGACCCCCGTGCCGTCAGCTGGGTGACAGCCACATCTGGCGGGGCGCTGGCCAGAGCTGCCCTGAGCAGCAGGAGGTGGGGTGCCTCCTGCGCAGGGCTCTGCTCGGGGTGCCCGGACCTGCCGGTTGGGTTCCCTCCCCGCGCAGGCTGAGCCAAGGCGGGGCGTCCGCTCCTGCAGGGTGGGGACCACGTTCCTGACCCAGAGCTGGGCCAGCACCGCCTCCAGACCGCTGCAGTAAAGGGCTTGCTGCGGTGCTGCGGTGCGTTCCGAGCTCCGGCGGCCCGTGGTTGGTAGGTGGTTTGCGTTGAGCCGCTCGGCCAGGTCAGGAGCTTAGGTAGGTAAAAGTGATCGGGAAAGTCTGTTAAGTTGACTAAGGGCAATTTTGAAGCATTTAAAAAGTTCCCCTGAGAGCTGATACAGCTGAATTACGTACTGGTGCTTTACTTTCAGCGTTTAGTCACGTAACCAATTACATGCGGTGTGGCCGTATCGCGTAGGATGTAATCAATCACAATGTGCTGTTGATCTGCAGAGTACGCCGGTGCTTTTAATTACCGGTGTCTAATTAGCAAAACGCTTTACTGAGTATGTTGTTAGTAAAAATTCATTTATTAAATCAAATTGGACACAATACATGTTTACTACAATACTCATGTTTATTAAATTGAGTGCAATCTATTATTAATAAAATACCCACATTTTTACATTAAAATTGACTACAATATTTTATTAATAGAAGCCTCATATTTAATAAATTATTTTACTGCACTTAAAGTCATTAATGAATTTTTTGTACTCATTATGCATGTTTGTAATGTCTGTGTAATATGTTTTTAAAGCTATTTCAACACTTTACTTACATTTACTAGATTATTTCAGCACCTTTAAAACTGTATTTACCCCTTTTATTATGTGTTTTTATTTTAAATTATTTTACTAACATTTATTAACATTTGTTGTATTTATTACGCAGCTTTAACATTTTTAAATGATTTAACTCTAACTTATATTTATTAAATTATTTAGGTGTTTTATAAACCTTATTCACGTATTTCATTTCTCGTATGTGTTTACATGTGAAAATTTAAACGCGGCATTTAAAAATTATTTACAAAATAAACAATTATTGTAATAAATAATTGATATCATATTGTAATAAATAATTGATATCATGATTACCAGAGTAGGTAGTACAAATAAGTAATTTATTTACTAAATTAATTTAGAATTATTTATCAAAAAGTTTGATTTTATTTACATTTGTTTATTTAAAAATCCATTTTAAATTTTTAATTTAAAAACTTATTTAGTTTAATCTAAATTTATTTTAAATGGATTTCAATTTCAAATAAA